>JAKEKT010000015.1:0-500967 GCA_021495925.1 Diplodia intermedia | reverse complement strand
CCGCTGTTTGCCGCCGCAGTCCACGCCGTCTCTCTGTCCGACTTCACGCCCCGGGTCGACGGCCTGTCCGACCAGTGTAGCACCGTCGACAACCATCCATCCATCCCACCTCAGCTCTCCCCACCCCACCACCATCGCACAACCACAACCACTTCCCACCCCACCCCATCCCCGGCCCGGCCCCCCCACCGCCCCGCCGAACCCAAAGACCAACCAACCCACCCACCTATCCAATTCCAGCAACACGCCAACGTCAAACCGCAACGCGCAGTCGTGCGATCCGAAAAAAAAAAAACGTCCCGGCAGTTCCAGCTCGCGCCGATGCGCCAGTTCACGCCCGCCGAAAACGCGCGAAAACGCGGGGAGGGCGGGCGGGGGAGCCGAGCCGACATCAACGGGGCCAAAAAAAAAAGAAAAAAGAAAAAAGTAGGTATGTACATACGTATGGGGCCCCGGCCCGGCCCACGCTATGTACCCTACCTATGTACCTCCCAGCCGCCCCCCCTCCCCGGGGTTTATTTATAGATACATGGGGCGCGCCACATCGTAGGTACCCTTAGCGCGCGACCCCGCGGGTGTTACCGACAAACCGACCCGAGACTTGCGTTTTTTTCTCGCCAGGAACTCCCGAAATGGCCCAAAGCCGACGACGACGGCGACGGCGACGGCGACGGAAGCGGGTCCGGCGAATATTGAGGTGGGGTGGGAGGGGGGAACGGCTGGCCGGCCCAGCCTCATCTGAGAGTGGGAAGTCCACGCCTCTTGTGAGACAAAGGCACGCGTATCGCGAATGGAGTAAGGAAGAAGCGAGGGATTCTCTCCCCTTTTCGTTTCGCTGCGATTGTCCAGCTGAGCTGGTGTTATGTGCGTTTCGATCGGGCGCGGTGCGACGGAGATGGTGGGTTATTTGTGGGGGGTTCTTCTTCGGAGGTCGAGAGGAGGGCGGGATGAGAGGCGTGTGTGTATGGTGAGCGGCCGCTGAGAGGCTCTGGTGAGATGCTGTAACGCGGAGCTGGTCAGCAGAAATGCGATGGATAAACAATGGCTTTCAGGTTGTAATAGAGAAGTGGCTGGTCATGGTATTAGTGGTCTGTCAATGCTGTGAAGGGGTGTCTACGTTTCCGCCGCTGTGTGAGAGCCTGAGTATTGGCGAGCGGAGCACTACCGCTGGACTGAAAATTGCGCTTTGGTTGAAATCACGTAGGCGTGTGGATCCTTATGGGAGCGAAGAAACACTCGAGTGCTTCGAAGAGCGCTGGTGAAGGCCATGTCAACATCGTCATCTATACACACGGCATTTGCTGCCGTCTTGGAAATGAACACTGCTCTATGGTCATGCATATCATTTCTGACGTGACATCAAGAGCGAACAGGCTGATTTCGACCCAGGGCGACGATAAAGTGGAAGACTTAGTATGGGCGAGCAAGTCGTGAGTCAATGGGCTTCCACTTGTAGTGCGACATCACAGCAAAATAAGGCATCCGCAATCCTGCGCAGAACAGAACCCAACAACAATAAGAACAAAGTCGAAACGGCTCAACGGATAGCCGCTTGCCGCTGGGCGCATGCAGGCTCCATGTAAACACACGTTGACGCGCTGCTGTGTTGGCGTGTTTACCTGCATTGCCCAGGGCGGGGTCGCGCTACCAACCAACCACACGATCAACGCCATTTCCGCCGCCTCCAAGCGCTGCGACTCTCTGCCCGTCGCGTGAACACCAACACTTTTCTCACCATCATGCAAACTTCGTTTCATGGCTTGAGTCATTTGGCCCTCATGATCAGCCGCCGCCGCCGCCGCCGCCGCCGCCGCCGTCGTCGCCCCGTTTCTACCACGATACCGATGCTCGTCTCATCAACGGCGGGAAAATGAACGGCAGTGCCGGATGCGCTGCAGACGCAGGGTAGAAACAGGGAAACGGCCAACCTACTCCGCACATGAGGCTCTTACGGATAAGTTATGGGAACACCATTGGGCACCGAGGCAAGAGAACCCCGGGAAAGGGTGATGTGACTGACGCCATCGTGAAGGAGATCATCTCGTGACGCTCGATGCCACTGCTGCTGCCTGCTCGATTGCAGGAGGGAGGCCCAATGAAAGGAATGCCTACCGTCGTGATCCTCAGCGCTTCCGGGCAATGTTGTGAGGGGACATGGCCGTGCCCCTCTCTTCTCTCACCTACCGCACTCGTCCACCCGCCAGGACGCGCACTTTGCTTTTTCAGACCTCTTGAGCCATCTGAAACATTGCTCTGCCCTCGACTTCAGGTGGTAGATCGCTTAGGCCCACGCTCCCAGTAACACGGCATACGGCACGATGCGGAGCTAGAGTCCTGCGGAGCGACGTCAGCGCAGCTTGCCACGGCAACAGGCGGAAATACGAGCTGCGAATGCTTCCGTCCTCTCATGTCGTTCCCAATTACCCGTTGGTTCTTTGTTTAGCTCTGTAGCCGACAGTGCTAGCTTCTTGACAGCTGTGTAGCGTGGGCTGAACACCCCCCCGGTTTGGCAGTACAGACTGTGATATTCCATCGCACCGACGAGCCGCTGCCGAGAAGTCATGTGCGTGCTCCTGCTGCTGCCCTGCACCTGCTGCCCCAGACTTACCACGACATGGCTGTAGTACTGCAGGGCCGAGCACGGATGCCTGCAGGCCGGCAGAGTGTCCACAACTATTGCTGATGCGCGTGCTGCTGTGACCGCCGGCTGCGAAGCATGCTGATAACGTGATAGTAAAAGACAACTAGGGCGGCCAGAAGAGCGGGAGAAGGCCGGCGTCAGGGTCGGGAAGAGCTCCGCGTGGAATGTATGCGGGCTGGTTTCTTCACTGTTACAATACGGCAGGCAATATATGCACTGGAGGCCTTTGTTACCTAAAGGAATGGATCTTGGGGATGCTGCCGCCGAGGCTATCGATGCAGGCTTTGCCGCTTATCGCAAAAGTTGTTTCGGGTAATCGGGTCGTCGAAGGCTGGTTGGAGGCCACTGTTGCTAAGGGCCGGCCTGCGCAGGATCACATACGATGCGGCCAGTCCGCCATTAGTGCCGCTGCATGAACTGCTCAAAACAGCCGGATCGTGATAACGATCGTCATTCGAGCGCAGGCCGCCGGTTGGGGATTGGACTACAGCCCGTCGGGAGGGCGGGCGACTGAATCCAGGGTGAGTGCTGACTGTGACCGCCTTTTTGGAACCACTCTCATCGAGGCGGGTCGACTGTATGACGAAGCCTTCGGTCTGGCCGCTGCTTGACGACCGTCGCCGCCAGTCGCCACAGTGGTGACGGCCGGCGCAGCTGCCGGGACGCCCTCCGTCCCCAGCTGCACCCGAGCGTCGTGAGTGCTCCTATTCGTCATGGTTGTACCGGTCATCTGATCCGCAATAGGCCCCGGTTGAAAGAGACGGATGCAAATTATGCACGCTCGCCCTGCAACAAGTGGCTGGCGTGCATAAAGATGTTCTAGGCAACTCTGGAACTGCTGCAGAATATGCGAAGGAAGCCCACCTACGACGATACAGAGATGCCATACTGTCCACCACTCAACCAAAGGGTCATTGTTCTGTATGCTTCAGTAAACACGCTGCAGTCATAACCTTCTTTGCCGCAATGGTAGGGAGTAGTACGAAGCTTAAGCCGAACATACGCGCGTATTGTTTATAGCGCACCAACTGACGATAGAAATGAGCAATTGCTGGGATCCAAGACGGCATTAACGCATTCCAAAAGATACGAAGGCCAGCATGCTCGGCGGCTCTTGTAAGACTGTAGAGCTCTCAGCTGATGATTGCATCGGCCGAATGACAGGTGCCTTAGGTCGGAATTGGATCCTCAGGCAGCTACTGGCGGCCCCGGCGGCCCGGGAGTGAGCCTTTTTGTATGTCGCACAGATCCACGTAGCTGGCGGTTGACGGAAGGTCTAACTGAACCGGCGAAGCTTTGAGTATGCTTCATCGACCGGAGTACACTGGAAAGTGGTGAAGTAGTCTAGACGTTTGATCTGGCCCGCCTCCCCATGTTTCGGAAATGGACGGACCAGTGAGCAGGCGCTCGCAATTCCACGTTTCCTCCAGCAGCTTAGTTGGCATGTGGGGAAGTGCGACCTGTGCTCCAACGTGGCTGGCTCTGGGAAGGCTTGAGACTGACCGGAGGCGGCCTTGGTCGTTCAGCCGTGATCCAGACTACAAGCGGATAAGCCAGGTACCTGAGTACCCCAGGGGTGGCGGCGCCAGATGTCCAACAACGTTCCTGATGGGCGCTGATTGACGCTGCTCGACATGTTTGCGCGGGGGGATACCGGGCACTGATGCGCTGGCCGTCGTGCGTTGGAGCCGCAAATACGGGACCGAGACAAGATCATGTGTGCTTCGTTGACGCCACCCCAGCAGCATGGTCAGGGCGATCCGGGGGTGCCGGGGAAGGCTGCAGACGCCCCGGCCTATCGAACGGCGAGAGCGAAAGCTCGGATTTTGGGGCGGTTGGGGCCGTGGTCGCAAGAGTAGGCCGACGTCAGGTCCGGCATCTGGCCACCGATCAGGGCGGCATGGACGAAGCGGGCGTCGCCGGAGCAGAGCGGCTGTTCAGCCGGAGCGCATAAGAAGGTTGGAATTAGGTGAGCGGATCGAGGGCCACGCATTGGCCGCCGGTTCACCGGCCGACGGAGGGTTGGGGGCGTGGAGCGACGGCAGCCAACGCTCTGGAAATTCCGGGGCGCGGCATCAGAGCAACGCGAGCCCGTGACTGTGGACCGGCATACATCGCACTGCAAACACGTTGTGTCGACGGGCGGCAGGCTGCAGCGCGTGCGTGGGCGCGTGAAGATCAAGAGCGCGCTTTGCGCCGTGCGCCCGGGGCTCGTGGGCTCGTGGGGACGAGGTGGTGCGGTGGATGGTCGCGTCTGGGGCGCGTCCGGCCGGGGGAGGTGTGGGTGGAAGGCGCGCCGCCACACAGGCACTCGGGCGGAAGGCGTGAAACGTGATTGCTGGCTTGGCCGTCGTCGGGCCAATGTGGGCGAGGGCGTGTGCGACTGCTGAGATTCTCCCGCTGCTGCTGCCTCCGGCGACGCAGGCGCAGGCTGCGATCTGGATGAGTCGCCCGACTAATAACTACCCTGCCCGCTCCTGTCGCCTGCAACCCTCGATTCTCTCTCCCTCGTCGCTCCCCAGATCCAGCTCTGCCCCGCGCCCCCTCTGTCCTGGCGGACTTCGCTGCGCGCTTTTTGCCTCTGTTGCCGGCGTGCTTGTTAATCTGCCCGGGTTGCAGCAGCCCTACCTGCCCAACCTGCCCCCAGGCGGCCCAACGGCCCTTGGTGCTCCCGTCGGCTGTTAAATTTATGCTTCCTCGCATCACCCCGCCTCCGGCCTCACCCTCTCTGCCCGGCTGATCTCCCTCGCCATGCTTCCGCGCGCATTGTTCGACTGCTGAACACCATCCACGACCAAGCGCGCGCGCACTCCGCCTGCTGCGACGAGCGTTTGGAGCTGTCGTCCGTCTGCTTGCCGCCGCCATCGATTACCCGAACCGACACCCGCCGATCCACTCTCCACCACCATGGCTCCGCGCTTCCAGCCCACCTGCGAGACGGACGAGTCTTCCGACGAAGGGTACACCGAACCCAAGTCGCAGCCTCAGTCCAATGTCTCCGCCAAGCGCGCCTCGCAGAACGAATTGCATAGGACTCATGGCACCCGCCCGACGGACCTCACAAGTGATTCAGGGTATTCGAGCCGCACCGCCGCCACGGGTAGCAGCGCTGATTCCGCCCCAAGCTCGAACAATAGAAGACGCTCGCCCGTGAAACAAGAGGCTCCCCCTGCCGTCCCAGAGGCTCCGGCTCCGGCTCCTACCCATGCGCGCCCCAGACTTTCCGAGAGCTCCAGGAAGAAGAGCACCCAGGCTCGCGAGACCCCCAAGCCTTCCAAGACCCCCAAAACACACAAGGAGAAGAAGCCAGTGGTAGTGCGACAGTCTTCCACAAGGAACAGGGCCCCATCCATTAGCCGCTCGCGTCGCGACAGTGTCGGTCCTGATTGCGATGATCCCAACTGTGACCAGTGCCTGGTAAGGTTGAGGAAAAAGCCACCGCCATTGAAGACTGGAATGGACGACAATTACTCCTCGTACCTCCCTCGATCGCCCCGCGTGCCTCCATCTCCAAGCAGACCTCCAATTGGCTACCATCACCCGCTTGTTGAAACCCAGATTGCAGGGTCGACAAGGTCACAAGTTTACTCACACCCGAGGCCACACAGCTACTACGGCGGATCCAGTCTCTCAGACCGCCACAACTATTCCCAGATGAATACTCCTCACGGCCCACCGCCTGCAATGTGGAATCCTCAGTACGCTGCCATGATGGGTGCAGCATCTCATGCCGGGTACTTTCCCGCAGTCCCTCACTCTCCCCTCAGCGCTTCTTATGAAGCTCGGCCTGGTATGATAAGCAGAGTGAGCGACGGGTATCCTCCTCGAGCGCCTCCACAGAACTTGCCGAACCCCCGCTACGGACCTGCTATGCCACCTGCTCTGTACCAACAGGCACCCATCGATGATCATTCGGATGAGGATGAGGACGAAGATGGCTACTACCGCCATACCCCAACCGAGCGAAGCAGGATGATCATGCCACCACCGCCTCGTCCAACCGCTGTTGAGCCTCCGCCACGGCGACCAAGCTTGCGATCGCAGACGACCAATAACGTCCTTCGTGCCAGGCCATTGTCAGTCGGCTACCATGACAGACCGGCTGACTACGAAGAGGACTTAGTCGAGACGACTCAATCGCTTCAACTGCCCCGCAGGCATTCTTCCGTCGCTGGCTCCGATCGAAACCACTATTACCCTTCAGTATCCAGAGGAGACCGTGTCATGATCCAACCTTCCCGCTCTGACCGACCGAGGGATTCTGAGCGTGAGAGGACTAGACGCAACACTATGTACAACAGAGACGTGGTTCACACTGACTTCGACGACGCTCTTCGCCGCGATGCTACTGCTGATGACAGAAGGAAAAACAAACTGCACACCGAAGTTAACAAGGTTGAGGCCTACTTGAACAGCATGAACGGCAGCTCTGGCGCTGGCGTTGACAACCTTCGCACCAACACTGCTCGCGGTCGCGCCTCCAGCAACGCCACTCGCCCTCGAGGCAGCAGTCACTCGCAGCACAGCTATGACGGTGCTAGCCGCATCAGTGATGGATCTCGCAGCACCTCAACACGCAAGGCCGTCAAAGATGGAAACATGGTGATCAGAATGGAGGGTGATGACATGTTCGTCGAAGGCGACATGGGCCGCAAAGTTTTCAGAGTCACTACCGGAGAAGACGGCAATCAACAGATTATCATCTCCGAGACCAAAGGCAGAGAGAAGCAATACCTTACAGAAGGCAGTCGCGTGACTACCAACACCAGCAGTAGCCGGTCTCGAAGCGATCGCGACAGTGCTCTGCCGCGTGGTGGTAGTCGCAGTGGCTACGATCCTGCTCCCGAGTTCGAACGTCCCATGAGGCAACAAAGGAGGGTTCGCTATGCCGACGACCCCCGACAGTATTACCGCCCCGAGCGGTTCTAAGCGCCGCAATAACGGTATTGTTACCGTGGATTGAAGGTGTAGGACTCAATTTCGGCTATTTTTCGCATTTACTCGGATGGATCTAGGTTTGGACATGGTTGGCTATTTGATATCCCCTTCGCGTTCCTTTTTCTTTCTTTCTCCATACCTCTTGATCTTTGAATCGTCCAGAAAAGAATCTGTTCTTCGGGTGGTCTATCCGTTCCCTTTCACAGTCTTGTCTCTATTCGTCGTTGGTGGAAGATGGCGACCAAAAACCTGGGTGGCAAAAAAAGACAACTCTTGCAAGAGGACCAAAAGGGAAAAAGTTGCTCCTTTCTTTCTTGTTTTTCGGGGAGGGCAACATGGGAAGATCACGATTTATGGCCGCTTACGATTACGACGCTACGAACGACACTTACGACGACAAAATCCCAGATGAAGCTCTTGTTGGCTGCGTGTGTTTTCACAAGCAGCGCTTCCATGGCAGTATTGATACTACGAGATTTATCTTTGCGCTTCTTTCGCCGTATCCGCCGCTTTTATTCTCTCAGCACACGCCTGGACTATGCAACTTCTCGTCTTTCATCTTTTTCACGGGTAGCAAGGTAGCGCGAGTGCTCATTTTTCAAATCCCCTTAACCTTCCTCCTATAATCTCTGCAAATTCTCTTCATACCCTCTCCGCGGCATCTGTTCTTCTTCAGTGCGTTCAAGGGATCGCATTGTACTGGGACGTAAAATCAGCGGGCGGACTTCTTTTTAGCATTCTTGTTTGGGGTGAATTTTCTCAAAGACTAAGCGGCTTGGTGCCTTACCTTTTAAATTATTATGGGGGTGGTGTCTAATGGCCAATCCTTGATATGCTGGTTTCCCTTTCAACAACGTCGAATGAGTGTTTGCAATTTTCGTGTCAAGGTTCATTTCTAGTATCCGAAAACGGGCAAAAAATAGCACACAGTACACGCAGGAAGAAGGTGGAACGTCTGACACCGCGTGCATGAGGCAAGGGCGCATTCGGAATCTTGGACGCAACGGAGCGGGACCGATCCAAGCGACTGGAAGAATGATTGGGCAGCAATGAAGTGAGGGCAACCTCCGTGTGTAGCTGTAAGACAGACCGAGTCGGATATAATGTTATCAAAATCCTCGCCACCGCTTACCGCAAGCACGCACGCCTCGCCGACATGTGTTCGTTGTTTCTCTGGTAATCGCTTTGCGCTTGCGTCACACACGTTTTCGCGAAGCCCAGCTCTCTGGAGCCGAGGCAGGGCGTGCTCATGGGAACGAGAACGATGTAAGGGGAAGGAAAGAGTGCGCTCTGCGGGCAGATTCGGAGCAACGGTGATATGCGAGATAAGACAGCGATTAGGCAGGTAAGATGCTGCGAAGTCATCCTTGCTTTTGTCATGGGAGCCCAATTTGCGTGATCGGGCATGAGCTACCTACCCTCAGCCCTTCGGGGATCTTCTGTAAGATTCATGCGTGTCTCAGCCTGGTGGTTGATGGTCTTCCCGGAACCGTGGAGACAGGTTTGTCTCGGTTTTGAACAGGGAATGGAAAGATGTCGAGTCGGACAACGTATGTATATTTGAGAGTAGAAGTAATCTCGTCCCCCCTCGGATACTTAAGATATCTCTTGGAAAAAGGCATGATTTCGCGAGTAAATGGGGAATAGGCAGAGACGGGCAGATAGGAAAAGAAGAAAAAGCTTGTTAAAAAAGGCCATGATCTGCACGCCGTCGTCGCTTCAACGCTGGATCAGAAAGCCCCAACTCCATTGCACGCATTCCTCCGCCGAGAAGCCGCGAGCGTCCCTCTCTCTCCCGGCAGGCGATTCAAGCCTGCAGCTTCTTAAGGACCTCCTCGACCCACTCGTCGAGCGTGTTGAACAGCGGGACGCCGGCGCGCTCGCACACGAGCTCGACGTTGCCCTTGCGGTAGAAGCCGTCGGGGCAGCACACGACCATCTTGCCGGACGAGGCGAACAGGCCGAGCTCGAGCAGCGAGATGGGGGCCTTGGTGTCCGGGTGGAAGTGCATGGCGACGACGTCGCAGCGCTCCTGCATGTCCAGCTCCCACTCGACCTGCTCGCGGAAGCGCGCGTCGTCCTTGCTCTGCTTCCAGTCGTTGTTCCAGTCGGGCCGGCGCGGGTTGAGGATGGTGACGGGCAGGTGCGCGATGCGGTCCGTCACGACCGTCTGCCAGTCCTCGGCCTTGCCCATCTCGATGGAACCCGCGAGGAAGATGGAGCGCCCCTCGATCTTGGGCGGGTAGTTCGGGGCCAGGTAGATTTTGGCATTGCGCCCTGCGGCGGCGGTGGTGGAGGTGAGGGTGGCGGGGTTTGCGGCCATTGTTTGTTCTTTTGGGGGTCGAAATGAGGTGGATGAGGGGTGAGTTAAGTTGTTGGAAGAGGCAGCGGCGATGTGTCTGAGTGGATGGTTCTCGGGTTACACAAAGAAAGCAGGACTGTGACTACCGCAGAACCCTTTTGTATACGCAGCACTATTTCTCACGTGAGGCTGAGTGTTGGGGGCTCAGGTCGCTGGGCGTCAAAATGTGTGCCTTGTCCGGTTGCTCCACTGGTGGGGTCGCCTGGCGCCTGTGCCGCGGGGCTGAGTTCAGCCACAGGCGCCCGTCATACTCCAACTGCCATGACCAACCTAAGCGGTGAGTGTGGACGATCTGCCTCAAAGGCGCAGCAAATAGTTGATCACGGCCCCATGTATTAAATGTGACCGTGTCGCGCGCCATAGCGAAGCGCAGCCCCCGCAAAGACCCTCTCCTAAGCGCGCGCTATGTCAACAACACCTGTCAGACGGTGTGTGTGGATAAGGAATAGCGAAATCGGCACAGCGCTTCCGCTGCCGCTGAATCTCCCGGGGCAGGTCTCCAGATTTGTGAAGATAGAGACGTGCTGACTGCGATGCCACTATCGATATTGATCCTTCTCCGAGCATTGCTACCTTCCATGCAGCCTCCGCTTACCGCCGTATACTCTCGTAATTCACGAGTAATGTCCTGGGGGAGCATGAATACTACAATGCATTGACAGATCGCCAGACGATGGGCCCTGATGCGCGAGGCGTGGTGCACCGAGTGGCTGGTGGGGTTCAAGGCTACCTGAGTCATGGGAAGAAATTTTGGCGCGGGCTGCCATCGATGACTGAATTGCGGCGACCCCACTTGGGATTCGACGAGCCTATGCAAAACCAACGCCATCTTTTGCGTAGGCCTTTGGACTCTAGTCTCTGTGCCCTGTACCCCAAGCCTACTCGACCGCTGCGCCGAGCCGTCGCCTTGTCCGCCCCGAAGCTTCAGCTCCGCCGTTCCTTCCCGCACCAGCTGAACCGCCCCGTACGCCGCACCCTCACCATGGCACAAGCCCCATCCGTCGACGACGTCGCTGCGACCCTGAAGAACTTCGGCCTCAGCGACGTTCCCAAGGCGCCGAACACCCACCCGGAGCTGAATGCCTTCGACATCTACCGCTCCCACATTACCGAGCTGCTCTCGCAGGCCAGCGGCGTCGACCCCAAGATCATATACCCTACCCTCCAATGGACCCAGTCGCTCGAGAAGGGCGACCTGACTCTCGCCGTCCCCGCTCTGAGGCTCAAGGGCAAGAAGCCCGACGAGCTCGCCAAGGAGATTGCTGAGAAGGTAAGCTCATACCACCGCACTACTCCGCATGTTGAGCTCACGCGCGCCCCAGTTCCCCGAATCGCCGCTCGTCGAGAAGCCCACCGTCTTCGGCACCTTCCTCCAGTTCTTCTTCAAGCCCGCGCCGCTCAGCAAGCTCGTGATCCCCTCCATCCTCAAGAGCGGCAGCACCTACGGTCTCAACCCGACCTTCGGCCTGAAGGACGAGTCCGACCCCTCCAAGGGCCGCAAGAAGATCATCATCGAGTTCTCCTCGCCCAACATTGCGAAGCCCTTCGGTTACGCCCATCTCCGTAGCACAATCATTGGTGGTTTCCTCGCGAAGCTGTACGAGGGTGCGGGATGGGAGGTCATCCGCATGAACTACCTGGGCGACTGGGGCAGGCAATACGGTATCCTGGCCGTCGGCTACGGCAAGTTCGGCGACGAGGCGAAGCTCAAGGCGGACCCCATCAAGCACCTGGTCGAGGTGTACCAGCAGATGACCAAGATCCAGAAGGAGGAGGATGAGCAGATCAAGCAGAAGACGGACGCCATTGCGGCGCTGAAGAAGGAGGGCAAGGACGACGAGGCTGCCAAGGCACAGCCCGAGCTGGACGAGCTCATCAAGAAGAGCGTCAGCCAGCAGGCTCGTGATTACTTCAAGCGCATGGAGGACGGCGAGAAGGAGCCCATGGAGTTCTGGAAGTGGTGCCGTGACGTCTCCATTGAGGCCCTCGAGAAGTCGTACGCTCGCCTGAACGTGCACTACGACGTCTACTCTGGCGAGTCTCAGGTCAAGAACGAGAGCATGGAGGCTGCTGCCAAGCAGCTCCAGGAATCGGGCACTTCTGAGAACTCCGAGGGCGCCGTCATCGTCGACCTCACCAAGCACAGCAAGAAACTGGGCAAGGCTCTGGTCCAGAAGAAGGACGGCACCTCGCTTTACCTGACCCGTGATATTGGCGCTGCCATAGAGCGTTACAACACCTACAACTTCGACAAGATGATTTACGTTGTTGCGACGCAGCAGGACCTGCACCTTGCCCAGCTGTTCAAGATCATCGAATTGATGGGCCGCAAGGACATTGCCGACAAGTGCCAGCACATCAACTTCGGTATGGTCAATAAGATGTCGACGCGTCTTGGTACTGCCAAGGCGCTCGACGAGGTCTTGAACATCGTCGGCGAGCAGATGCACGATGTCATGAAGAGCAACCAGGCCAAGTACGAGCAGGTCGCGGACCCGCAGAAGACGGCCGACATCCTCGGCATCGCCGCCGTCATGGTCCAGGACATGAAGGGCAAGCGCATCAACAACTACGACTTCGACCTCTCCCGCATGACGTCGTTCGAGGGCGACACCGGCCCGTACCTCGAGTACGCCCACGCGCGTCTGTGCAGCATCGTTCGCAAGGCGGAGATCAAGGAGGAGGACCTCATCTCGGCGGACCTGTCGCTGCTGAAGGAGAAGCACGCCCAAGAGGTTCTCAGGATGATCGCCCAGTGGCCCGACGTCTTCAACGACACGCTGAAGAAGCAGGAGCCCGCCACCGTGCTGACATACCTGTTCAAGATGACGCACGCGGTCAGCTCGTCCTACGACCACCTCCAGGTCGTCGGCTCCGAGGAGTCTGTCAAGAAGGCTCGCATGGCGCTGTACGTTGCCGCCAGGCAGGTCCTGCAGAACGGTCTGGCTCTGTTGGGCATCACTCCCGTTGAGCGCATGTAAACGGTGTGCGGAAATGGACCTAGCGCCTTGGATGAGGCTGTGTGCAATGGCGGATGATGACCGCCCCC
The DNA here is from genome assembly GCA_021495925.1 of Diplodia intermedia. Classification (NCBI taxonomy): domain Eukaryota; kingdom Fungi; phylum Ascomycota; class Dothideomycetes; order Botryosphaeriales; family Botryosphaeriaceae; genus Diplodia; species Diplodia intermedia. Next base: position 487,977 of record JAKEKT010000015.1, on the reverse strand, counting down.
GGCTTTGTGGCTGGTGCAATACGGAATTATGACTGAAAAACAAAAACGAAGGGCATGCATGGCTGTTGGATCAAGAGGAGGAAAGTTCGATCATGTCCCCCCGAGATATGGAAGGGAAGAAAGAAAAAAAAGAAGAGAAGTTCTGCCACGGCAGTTTAGACGTTGACAGCATGAAATGACAGCATTTGAAACATCACGATAGACCCTTTTACTTGTCTCCTGTGTACATTTATGAGCCACCTATACCATTTCAAGGTGTTCTCCCACAGTGGACAAGCGAGACTTGAGGACTGTGCGATTTGCACAGCCTCATGGACCCGCATGAACGCATGTTGCTTCGCGAGTCGACTCAGGAAACCAATACATAAGTCAGGAGACCATGAAATACGAATTTTCAGGGGTTCCCCAGGTAGTTAATGGGGCCACACCGCAACGAGGCAGAAATACTTGGTCCCACCTCATTGTTGCATATCGTCGCGATAGTAATAATAATGCTCAGCCACGATCTGTTAGATGGCTGGACCGTGGGCATGGAACATCAATCCTTCTACCCCACCGTTTCGACAGGAGGAAGAAGGACGAGAAGGATCGGACTCGGAGAATTGAGTGGGGGTTAGCGCTGACTTTTACACCGCCACTGTCGTGGATCGTGGAATGTGTGGCGCGTGCGTTTATTTCGAGATGGTGACTGAGACTGTGGTGTGGTGTGGTGTAGTGACGGGGGCCGAAGCGTGGCAGCCTTGCGCCGCCATTTGATTTCCTCTCTCTCTCTTGGTCGTTGTGGCGGCGGCAGTGATGTTTGTTTTCTTGAGGTTCTGTCTAGGTGGTCCTGGATGGCATGGCTTGGGGGTGAGCGTTACCCTTCTCGAACCTGTCCCTCCAGAGATATTGAGTCCTACACATGAATTTTTGTGTCTGGATGCTGTCATATGATTTTGAACATGCTACTATTCCTCTAGGTACATAGGTCATAGGCATAGGCTTCAAAAGACACACAACCCACAGCCCATTATTGGCAATGGCCAAGAGCATACGGTAAAGTCGACAGCTAGAACTTGATGAAGGATTGGTAATATGATGCATTAACTATGTGAATAGAAGTCGCTTGCCTCAGATGTTCCAATACTGCATTCCGGTCATACAATCATTCCACCAGCAAGTGGATCTCGCGAAGGGCGGATAGCGTTTACTTGGTGCGATCCGGAAGCCTACACGGCGAAGTCGCCCATCAGCACTCTCTCCTCTCAAGAAACAGGAAGACGGGACGGAAAAGAAAAGCCCTACCTACGCTTTCTCCTCAGCTTCCTCGGCCGTCATCTTGACCTCGAGCACATCCTTGCCGACGCCGCTGCGCTCGATCAGGCTCAGGACGGCGGCGACGTTGTCGTCGGTGAGGGCGGTGGCGGAGGGGAAGATCTTGTGGTCGCGGCCGCTGGCGCCCATGGCCCAGCGCACCTTGACCGACTCGACCTTCTGGTTGCCCTTCTTCTTGGCGTACTTGGCCATGAACTCCTGGCAGTTGGGCGAGGTGCCCGCGGTCGACTCGATCTGGCCGGTCAGGTCGGCGAGCGAGGCCGAGGGCGAGACGAGGAGCACCTCGTGCCGGGACGAGCCGTCGATGTTGAAGATGATGGGGAAGGCGGACATGGTGGGAGTACAGCAGTCGGGTGTTCGGGAGAGGCGTTGGTGGTTTTTCAGACGGGAAGGAGGATGAGGTTAATGCAGCAAGACGGCCGAGGCCGGTCGCGAAGGGACATTTTTCAAGCCTGATGCTGGTAACAAGTTTTGGTGCTTGTGAGACGGAGGTGTTGCCGGCGTCGACGTCACTACGCAGACAGCAGGGTGGGAAATCCGGGATGTGTGCGGGAGACAGCCCTACGATGATGCCCGTTGCGTGGGCCCCGCTGCCGCTGCTGCGCGCCTGCCCGCGTCGTCCTGCCCGCCCCGGCTACGTTGCCCCTCTCTTCTCACCACCAACACCACGATGCGTGTATCCTTGTACTCCCATCGCAGACGGTGCGCTTGCATCTCGACGTGCGACCGGCGTCACGCCCAAATGCTTTGACCACCGCAGTGACCGGACTGCCCCAGGCAGCAACGGGGCTGAGCAGCTGTGACTCTACGCTCGCTGTTGACTCAACCTGCACCAGCAATCAACGTTCGTGTTACTGCTTGAAAAGAAGGCTTTTCGCCCTGCCCGACTTTCTGCTCCCACTAATCCAAGCCAATACACGCCATGGCTTGCATCGACGGAACAACGCTCGAGGGCGGCGGCCAGCTTCTCCGCATCTCGGTGGGCCTGGCTGCTCTGACGGCCGAGCCCATCCGCATCACCCGCATCCGAGACAATCGCAGAGGCAAGAGGGGGCTGAAGGCACAGCATCTGTCCGCCGTCCAATGGCTAGCTCTTGCCAGCAGAGCCATCTCCATAGGTGCCGAGCAACAGAGCCAGACCCTCGACTTCTTCCCGCGTGCCGACGTCCTCGGCCAGATCAAGTCTTCTCAGAAAGCCAACATCATCAACATCGGCAGCGCTGGGAGCATTGGTCTCGTTTTCCAAGCCATTCTCCCTTTCATCCTGTTTTCCGGCCGCTCGTCAAGCAAACCGTTCGCGATAACCATCCACGGCGGGACGAACGTATCTTTCTCGCCGTCGTACGACTACATCAGCCAGGTCCTCCTACCCACCTTGTCCCTCATCGGCCTGCCACCCATCACAGCAGACCTCCACCGGCGCGGCTGGATGCGCGGCGGCAAAGGCTCCATCACCTTCCACGTGACTTCGATACCGCGCAGCCAGAAACTGCCAGCATTCCGCCTAGAATCGCGCGGCGCCATCGACACCGTAACCGCCACCATCCTGGCCCCCTCGTACTGCCAGGACCAAGCCGAGCGCACCCTGCACCGCGTCCTCGGCGCCAGCTTCCCGCACCTCGACGAGAGCGCCTTCGCCGTGCATTTCGAGCAGAGCCCGCACAACAAGGACCTCTACCTCATCCTCGTCGCGACATCCGCCACCGGCCACAGGCTCGGCCGCGACTGGCTCTTCGACGAGAAAATCACCGCCGTGCCCGCCGCCGTGGACAAGCTCATCCAACGCGTCGCCGCCGAGCTGGTGGAAGAGGTGCGGCACGGTGGTGCCGTGGACGAGCACTTGCGCGACCAGCTCGTCGTTTTTCAGGCGCTGGCTGACGGTCCGAGTTTCGTGGATGGCGGCAGGGAGGACGACGACCGCGGCGGCGGAAATATTGTGAAGCCGAGTTTGCATGCGAGGACGGCGGAGTGGGTGGTTGAGAGGGTTTTGGGCGCGCGGTTTGATGGGGTTGGCGGGTGCGAGGGTGTGGGGTTTAGGGCGGGCGAGCGGTATGCGGAGAGAGCGAGGGTGGGTGGAGGGAAGCGGCGGGTCCGCAGAGCGGCGAGTCTGGCGTCTTTGAAGGATTGGAGATCAGGGAATGGCGATGTGTCTGGAAGTGCGCGGCGGAGATCGATGAGCTTTGGCGGTGAAAGCAACGAGAGTCGGGGGAGTCGATTGGATGCTGTTGAGCCGCCATCTTTTACCCTGCCACTGCGGAGTAGAAGGCTTCCTCGAGCAAAGTAAAAGTCGAAAATCAAGAGGGCCCTTGGGTCCATTGGCCAACCACAAGGGATTGTCCGACAGGTACCAGCAGCGTTATGAGCGCACCGACCAAGGAGTTCCTTGATAAAGCTTCTCGGGCTTTATCTACGCTTATCTGGGGGGTGCCTTACTCTTGTTGGCGGGGGTAGGATATGCATCCATCGGCATCATCAGCCCCCCGCCGACGATAAGCCGATTCCCCATCTATGCTGCTTCTCCCTTCCTATTGGAGTATGGAGGGCCAGAGGCTGGGGTTGCAGTTCCACGACCAGCCAATCCCTACCAGATGAGGCCACGCTCTGCCTATCGACACACATGGCCCAGCTGATAGGGTACCTGGCAGAGCGGCCTGCGCATTAGCGTCCGTCGTGTCTATCTCAACGATGATATAACTTCAACTTCGAAGTGTCCGTCAGTCTCTCCAATTCATCACACCTGATACACCTTTCGCTCATATCGTCGCCTGTGCGGGGTCAGTCTTGGCAGTCGAGCGGCAGGAGTCACCAACATGGCGGAAATCGAAAAGAAAATCGCGGACCCCGTGTCTGTGCCCGAGTCAGACGTGGCCGAGGGTTCGTTGGAAGCGGCGGTCGTGGATCAACGAATGCAGGACGATATCGGCGCGCAGCTCTATCTCGAGGTTCAGCAATACTCCAAGGACGAGCTCGAGGCGGAAAGGAAAAAGGTTCTGAGGAAAATCGACAAGGTTATCCTGCCCATTGTAAGTTCGCCAATATCCACATACCGAGGACTGCGCGGTTGCTAATGGGCTGGTGCTCAGATCTGTATCACCTACACCCTTCAATTTCTCGACAAGCTCTCATTAAATTATGCCTCGGCGTATTCGTTGAAGGAAGACCTGGGTCTCGGTGGGTGAGTTACATTCCACAGATGAATGGTCTCTGAAACTCTCAATTGACACTCCAATAGCCAACGCTACTCCTGGACTGCCTCCATCTTCAACTTCGGCTACCTCTTCTGGGCCATCCCATCCAACCTCCTCATCCAGAAGCTGCCGGTTGCGAAATACACGGGCATCATGCTTCTCATCTGGGCCATCATCCTGGTCTGCCACGTCGCAGCCAAGAACTTCGCCGGCATGATGATCCTCCGCTTCGTGCTGGGCATGTTCGAAGCCGGCATCTCGCCCGCCATCATGAACATCACGTCCATGTTCTACACGCGCAGCGAGCAGCCGTTCCGCATGTGCCTGTTCCTAGCTTTCAACGGCATGGCGACCATGGTCGGCGCCCTGCTCGGCTACGGCCTCGGCCACGCAAACAACCACTCGCTCAAAGCGTGGCAGCTCATCTTCCTCGTCATCGGCGTGCTCAACTTCGCCTGGGGCCTCATATTCGTACGTTCTCACCATGTCCCTTTATTCACCCCCCACACGCAGCCCGACAAAATAAGCCTGTCACTAACACCGCCTCCAGCTCTGGCTCATGCCCGACTCCCCCAGCGCGGCCAAGTTCCTCACCCACAAGGAAAAGGTCGTCGCCGTCCACCGCATCGCCGAGAACATGATGGGCGTGAAGAACAAACACTTCTCGCTGCGCCAGGCGCTCGAGGCGACGTACGACGTCAAGGTGTGGTGCCTCGTCCTCATCGGCACCGCGTGCGGCATCATCAACGGCGGCGTCTCCAACTTCGCGTCGTCGCTCATCAAGGGCTTCGGCTTCGACGGCATCTACGCGACGCTGCTGCAGCTGCCCACGGGCGCCATCGAGTTCGCCGTGGTGCCGCTCGTCGGCGTCGCGGCGGGGCGGATCCGCGACGCGCGCTGCTGGCTGCTGGCGGCGTCCTGCCTGGCGCCGCTGGGGGGCCTCATCGGGATCCGGCTGACGTCGCTGGACGCGCGGTGGAGCCTCGTCGGCTGCACGTGGCTGCAGTACATCGTCGGCGCGCCCGTCATCCTGGCGTGGAACCTGCTGACGAGCAACGTCGCGGGCCACTCGAAGCGCACCCTCGCCAACGGCTTGTGGTTCGTCTGGTACGCCGCCGGCAACATCGCCGGCGCCCAGATCTTCCGCGCCCGCGAGGCCCCCCGCTACGCCTCCGCCATCGTCGCCCTGTGCGTCTGCTACGCCGCCATCGTCGCCACCGCCCTCGCCATGCGCGGCCTCATGGCCTGGGAGAACCGCCGCCGCGACCGCGCCATGGGCGTCGGCGACCGCACCGTCAACGGCGCCGACGAGGCCGCCATGAGGGAGGGCTTCAGGGATCAGACCGATATGGAGAACAAGCATTTCAGGTATTGTTTGTAGAGGAGGAGGGGGATGGGAGGGCGGAAGCTGCGCGTGTCGTGCTGCTGTGCTTTGCTGGATGTTGGCGGATTTATGTCATGATATGATGATCAAGAAAGCGTTGTTTGCAAGCATGGCTGCAAACGGATTTTTTTTTTTTTTTTACCGCGAGTCTCATCCTTTTACAAAGTATAACCTAGAAAGACACACGTTAGAACAAATATGAAGACTGAACGAGTAATTGGGGAATTCGCATGGGGCCAGATTTCTTCTTGACCGGACTCGAGGCTCGTTCAGCCCCTGAAAAGCTACGTGACTCGAGTCAGATCCGGATGTTCTTTACTACGGTCATATGTAACAGGAGGCTTGTAGATCTCTGGCCATAAACCTGGCCCGGCGTGTGCAGTTCACATGGATCGGGGAGTGTACGGCAGCCGTGATATGGGGAAACTGCAAACGAAGCAACACGCAGCGTTACTAGGAAAACAACAGGACGAATTCCTCCACAGGGGCATCGCTACAGGGCATCGCTGGAACGTTAAAGACAGATTCATGACTTTTGCTTTTTTTTATACTGTGTTATACCCAACCATAGGCGCCATGCATGAGAAGAAGAAAAAAACCTACTCTCACTCTCTTTCTTACCGTCTCATCGGTGGAGCATATCCCCTCTCCCTCCTCCAACGTTCGGGGACAACAGCCACTTCAGGATGCTCATCAGCCTCCTCTTCCTCATCATCAAAAGAGGAGGGCATGAGGCAAGTGCCACCCAAGTGGATCCAACTACCGGAAGACCTCTTCATCCCCACCTTTTCCTTCTTCCCCTTCTTGTCGCCCGCAACGGGCTCGGGTTCCTTCGCGTCGGTCCCCGCCAAATGAACATCCCACGTCCAGCTGCGCCTCGCGCCCTTCGCCTTCTTTTTGCACCAGCCCTGCTCCTTCTCTTCCTCCTTCTCCGCAGACTTTTGTTCGCGCTTCTTCCGCGTGCGTCTAAGCTCCGCCATGTCGCTGTACGCAATCCCACTCGAACTGTGTTTGCTCTGTTAACATGTCAAAAGCTCTCACGACAAACCCTGGGGGGTGGGGGACGGGAGACACTCACAACCTTGCCATCATCATCACCCGTGTACACCGTCTGCGCCATCGGCAGGATGCACGTTATGGCGCCGGGGTAGTTGCCGCCATCCTCGCGCACCGGATCGACGTGGTTGAGGCGCTTGACGATTTCGAGGATCCACTCGCCGGTGCCCGGCTCGAGCGTCTTCTGCCAGACGTTGACGACGCCGCGGCGGTGGCCCGTGACGATCAGCTCCTTCTCCAGCCACTCGTTGCCGACGCCCTCGTAGAAGCCGCACGAGTAGACGACGTCGTCCGGGTCGATCGTGTCGCACACGTCCTGGTCGAGCAGCAGCCGGCCGTTGAGCGTGTACAGCAACAGCCGCGGGCCCGTGCACAGCATGACGTGCCCGTTGACGTTGTTGATGCGTGCGCAGCTGACGGGCGCGTCTTCCTTGCCGATGCGCCGGACGAACTCGAGCCGGTTGAGGTCCCACAGGAAGACTTCGCCGTTCGGGTTGGCCGAGAGGAAGGTGCTGAAGGCGCGCGACGTGGCGAGCACGGTGACGGGGTTGCGGTGGCCGAAGAAGCAGACCTTCGGGACGAGGTCGACCGTCTTGGAGTGGAGCACGACGTTCCACACGGCGACGGTGCAGTCGGTGCCCGCTGTGATGAGCGTCTTGCCGTCGACGAAAGTGGCGCAGGATATCTGGCCTTGGTGCAGGTGCTCCCACAAGCCAATCAGCTTCTTGCTGTCCGTCGCATAGAACCGGACGCTGCCATCGGCAAAGCCCCACTCCATGTAGCGGTCGTAGCTGGGCGGAATGTTGATCCTGAAGGCTGCCGAGCAAAGGATACGCTCCTGCTTCGGGTGGTAGGTTAAGCTTGCCACGGACTCGCGCGCATCGAGAAGCGTAAACGGAAGGCGGGTCAGGGACTCGGCCCCGCTATCGAGCCGCTTGGGTTTTTGCGGGTCGCCTCGCGGAGGGTGGGGCTTCTGGAAGACTTGGTGCGGGGTCTGGCCAAAGTTGTGGATGATACCGATGGTGGCTAAACGCTCGACGGGATCGTCGATGTTGTCCAGATCCTTGGCACCATGGTAGGAGAGGTAGTGGAACACATTTGTAGCCTCCATCGCAGCATCGCCTTGCTGCTTGAACCCGAAGACCAGATCGATCCACTTTTGTAGATTCCTGGTCACATATGGGCTCTCCAATGCCTCCCTGTGCTTGGCGATGAAGATCTCAGGGTCTCCCTTCGCCCAAGGGGGAAGCGCGACGTCGTTGATCTTCTCGCCAGTCACCTGCTTCGTGCCGAAGTTGTAGCCGTTCATGTTTGTGAGGAACTCTGGCAAGTAGAAGAACTCTGGGATGAGCTCACGGACGTCTGTCATGTTGTCCCTCGACGCCGATTTCCACGCCTTCTCGATGGAATCAAACAAGCGGTCTGCGTGGTCAAAACTGCCGCCCTGGAGGAGGAGATATGACTGCACGAACGGCTGCAGACGGATGAGGTAGGACGTAACGATCATGGCTGACGAGTAGTGTGTGCCATAATGGAATACTGGGTTCGTTCCATCGCTCATCTCGGCGAAGGTCTGATAGCGCTCCTTGAACTCGGCTTCTCTCTGCTTGGTTTGGGCGCCCATAGGCTTCGACAGGTCTCTGAATGTCTTTGAATCATTGAGATCCAGTTCCTCGCTGGTGTAGTCCGCCAGGACCCAGGGGAAGACGGGGTATTGGGTCAAATCGTTGAACGTTCTCCCGGCCATGGTGTTCACGAGCATGAGATAGTGAAAGTTGGAGATTTCACCCTTCAGCCACTTCTTTGTGGCAGGGTTCTGGGCCATGGGATTCAATGCATTGACCCACTTCGAAGCCATGGACGGCGGCGCCTCTTCCGGCGTACGCAGGGACTCCAGTCGCCAAGCATCCTCAGACTGTAGCGCCGAAGGGCTTGTGACCTGAGGAGCTCTGGCAAGGAGCTTGGCATGAAGCTCGTCCCGGACCTTGGGCACAATAGCCGTCAGCAGGTAACTCCGTCCGTCGGTGAAGAAAATCTCGATGGCAACGTCGCGGAACAGGAAGCGTCTCTTCGAGATGCTGATCACCTCCGGCCACTTCCAGTTGCGCGTGGATTGCTCGCCGTCGGCCACCTGAGGCTTCCGCTCTGTTGCCTTCTTCCCAGAGATCATTTGAACGTAACTGTCGCGCTCCTCAGGCGGTGCCTGCCACACACGAATGATTTCTCCGTCAGACCGCTGGAAGAAATTGTCCAAAAGGTACAACGAATCCTTGCCAAGGATTAGCAGTCCCTCACAGGCTTCCAACCCAACGATACGCGATACGTTGAACACATGCTGGACCTGATCGCCCGATTGAAGCGTGCGCATGACTTTGCGATTCTTGTCCTCGAACCCATCTTCACCCTCGTTCGGATCCGCAACGAACTCAAAGTCGTCATCGGCATTAGAGTTGACAGAGGACTGGCTGACCGACCGGTCTCTACCGTTTTTCCCATCGGGGTGAGCGCTGTTTGGCGTGGCACTGGCAGCATCAGGGGTTGCGATCTGCGGGATGTTGGTCATAAGGCTGAGTTTCCTCTTGGGAATGCCTTCGGAATCCCTCCTCTTTGGCTGATAGTCATCATTGCGCGCTGTGGTCCTATCCGGAAGGATCCGAAGTCTCATCCTATTCCGCCCTTCAGTTTCGTCAAGCTGCCACTTCGTGACCTCCTCAGATTCGAGCAAGGCACACGGCTCGCGCAGGGACCGATCAAGTTTTCCTAATGCCGATGCCAGGAAGGCCAGATTGTCCTGCTGATCTTGCTGTGCCCGTTGGTGTTTCAAGCGCTCGGCAGCGAAGATGTTGGCACGCCAATGTGTTGTCGAGACCTCGTGGCGGTGCCAAGTATTGTCTGCTGCGGCCTCTTCGGACTGCCACTGCCTTAGGCGGTCGCGCCGTTTGCTGACCCTGTTCTTTGCGCTCTCTTCAGTCTTGCGGTTCTCATCCGTAACGAATTCTTCCCAAGACTTTGACATTGCGCCAAAGAACAGGTTGTCCAATTCGCCGCGATGGTCGTCGACCCAGGCTAAGAACGCGTCGTTGTCGAGTTCAGTCAGCTTCATGAACTCGGTGAAGAGTTTGCGGTCGTTGCTTGACGTCGTCTGATTCAGCATCTGGGACGTTTCAGCGGGCTTTTGCACAAGCATAAGCCTCCAGAAATCCGCTGCAGCAGCCCTGACACGAGGATCTCCAGAAACAAACTTTGTGTAAAGCAGGTAACACAGAAGCCTGAGATAATTTCCTTCCAGGTTGTCGGGATGCAGAATGATGGTTTGCCAATACGCCATCTTGTGCAGGAATGCAATGGCTTCAGTCTCGCTGTCGGGCTCATCCAGCTCAGAGAGACGAAGCAACGCCACACGGAAGAACACGGTCCGGACGGTCGAAATTGCCTGCGTACAGAGACGTACCCCCTTGAGCTGCGCCACATCTGGGCGGTGCAAGTAGTCCAGTATTGTCCCGATGAAATCGAGCAGCGCTTCGGCTCCGTTCAAGAACCATCCTTCAAAAACGGCTTCGGCCATGTGGAGCGTGTAGCGAGCAATGTTGGTAAGGACTCTTGGCTCCGACAACAGATCTTGGCGGAGTTGCACTTCATTGGCGATCGTTTGCATGGTGTGAAGGAGCACGTAGGATTCGAAGTAGGCCTGGTGCTCCTGGAAGCCTGGTGGGACTTTCAAGAAAAGTCCGAATCCAGTGAAGTCCTTTTTGTGCAGCAGCTGATCCAGGAAAACACCAATAACAAGCTCTAACAGGGCTTGGACGACAGCGTTGCCAACCTTTAGGTCGACGGAACTAGACCTCTTTGGCGAGAGGACTGTGTGAAGCCGAACTGAGGCGGCGGGATATTTGGCTTTGTCGGAACTAATCAGAATGAACGAGTTTCCTCGTCTAAGTGGTGTGGCCTTCGCGGCAGAAGGGCTGCGAGGTGCCTCAATGGGAGTAGTGCGAACGATTGAAGGCTGAGAATCGCCCGGTCCTGTTTGAGGGTTGATGAGGACATCTTGGCCTTCAAACGTCAGAGCAGACCCGCGAGAGTGCAGCTCTGTTTCCGCTGATACGCTGTCGGAGGTGACGATCACTGGGTAGAGGACAAAAAGAAGGTCCTGAACGTAGTTCGAGGCGATGGCGTACTCGCGGAAGTGGGGGGACTTCATGTGCACATCTGCCAAGAACTGAATGATCGTATGCAGGATCGCTGCGTAATCCACAAGTTTCTGACGTGAAGATGGCTGCTGTGGTTCACCTGCAGTATGTCAGTAGAAGAATTCAACAATATGAGAAAGACCGTTCACCTCGTGCTGCAAGCTCGCTTTCCAATGACATGGAGCGCTTTCTACCTGGTTCTCTTGGGGGCTGTGGATTCGGGTTACTGCCGTTTTCTCCTTGGCTTGTGGTTGGCCTGTCATGCGCTTCCTGTTGTTTCACGACTACTCGAATGCCTGTCTCGAGCATTGCCGTCATTGCCGGGAAAATGTCCGGATAAGCTATGTTGATCTGACCATTGGCCGACGAAAACGCGTCCATCAGGTTATAGAGGTCGAAGTCTCTTTCGAAAGTGATCCTCCCAACATCGGCGCCGAAGAGGATGGCAAAGCAAATAGTCCAAACCGCGGGTGTGTTCCACCAAGCCTTGAGGCGGTGCTTGAGGTTGGTGAAGCCTCCGTCCCTGGTGAATTTTTTGACAAAGTGCGGGCCCTGGATGACCAGAAGCCGGGCAAGTATCTGCATGGTCGGAACGATCACTCGAGCGTCGTTTTCGGCAAGGAGATAAACCAGCCACTGACCCAAATCAGCCATCTCGTCCGAAAAATCGAAGAAACTGCCTACCTTGTTGGTCACAGTCTTCGCAAAGCGCCTAATCTCCGTGGCACTTGCATCATCACAAAGGAACGCCGCATAGGCTTCCAGGATCTTGACACCCAACTCCTTCTTTGACAGCACCTCCGATTCAGCCTGGATGCTTGGCGTCATGGGCCTTGTCGAAGGGGTTGAGTTGGGCAATAGCGGCTGCGCCGGTGGCCGCCGCAACTGCTTTGCACTACTACTAGACCGGAGGGGACGATTGACAAGTGTCTTGCTCTCCTGTAGAGCAAATGTGATGAACAGTGCCAGGGACCTGAGGATATCCGACGAGACACTGCATTTCAGGAGGGCTTTGAATGCATTGAGGAAATGGGGAAAAACTTCCCCAGTAAAGCTTTCTCCCTTGAGCGCGTCGAGGAGTCTCTTTATGATTCCTGCGGGAATGTTAGATTTTCGGGCACATGATGGGTTTCTGGATACTGGACTTACGCATGCGAGTAAGTCGCTTGGCGTTAAAGACATGATATTTGCTGTCCTTTGCAAAGCACTCAAACTGTCGATAGTACAGCTTTTGAGTATCGGCGGAGCATTTCCGCCAGATGTCGAAATCAATCAAAAGAGCTCTGTAAGCCAGAGGATTGATGATCTTGGATTCCTGCGGTCTGTTTTCTTCGAAACCAACAAATCTAAGAATGAGCTGCAATAATTCGTAAGACAATGATTCGTGATCGGGGTCCTCAATCTGCCCCGTGGTTGATCTGCCGAAAACTGAACCTAGGCCGAGCTTGTCGCGCAGCAAGGCAGACAGAACGGCGAACCCGTGTTCTCTCTCCATGGCTTCGCTATTTCTCCAGTTGTCGTGGACGGATTCGAACATAATCTGAACCGCGGTCATCAAAGCATTTCTTGTCGTAGCCAGCTCCACCAGCTTCAGTCCAATGGCTGCGGTGCCTCCAACTCGCCAGCTTGCATCATCCAGTGATTGGGGAACGACGACAACAGGCTCGCCGGCAAGAACCGCGACGCCGTTTACTTGGCAAAGAGCGTCATTGATTGAGGGAACGGCAGCGTTGATAGCAATGCGATGGCCAGAACTTCGCGTATAATAGCGAAGGTTCTTTGCTGCTGCCTTCGACAGCGATTTAACCAACTGTGTTTCGTCGATGTGGTTCCTATCGTCGTCGTCCATGACGGCCGTTGGAGAGATGCTCAGGAGGATCCGGGACTCGGGCATGATTGCACCAGCTTTGTGACGCATAGCGGATAGAATTTCGGAACGTTCTTCCTTGGCCGGGTGAAGCAGCTCGTTGTAGAGGTTCAAGTCCGCCGATGCATGATATGTAAGGAAAGAACCAAGGCAATCCTGAAAGTTGCCATGGTATCTCGGGCCAAGCTTGTGGTACACAGCAACCAGTTCATCAGATAACGCCTCTTGAAACAGGTGGAACGACGCAATAGAAAGTTTCGTAGAAACAACGTTCCTACCCAAACGTGGAGAGATGGTATGAGGAGTGCCAAGGAAAGCTTCGATTGGAGAGTATGTGCGCTGGTTTGAAGCAAATGCCGTGAAACTTTCGGTACTGCTGCTATAGCTCGGTGGATTGGAGGGGAAGTTGCATTTCACTTGCTCAGCAAACTCCCCGTTGATGAACAAGTTGGCGCGACTCAGGCCAGCCACTTTCGGTCGGCGGTGAACTATGGCAATGTGATACCATACACCCTCTTCAAAGACGGCAGACTTGAACCTGACACTGGGTCTGGAAGAGGTTGTTGATGTTTGCAGGATCAGATAATGGGACCCCTTCTCCAGATAGACCAGGACGAAGCAGGTCTGTGTGGCATCATAGGCTCCGAAGATGGTGGTATGGAAGTTGTCGTCGTACTTGTCTACTCGGAGCCAGGCGCTTATGGTGTATCCGCCATTTGAGGAAGACGGAGGGAATGTCCTACCAAGGTCCCGAAGCTCAATAGAAGTGTAGCCGTGTAGGGACATGTCAAGCTGAATGAAAGGAGCTTGCCTTGACGACCTGATGGCTGACAAAAGGAACTGGGCGGCCTCCTCGGACTGGGCTGCGAGTCGGTATAGGTATCGGGCATCTTCCAAATCATTGATGCCGTATGAAATGAGGTCTTCAGTCAGTCTGGAAAGGAGGAAGTGCTCCGATGATTCTTTCTCTGCCTCGAACATCAATGGTAACAATGGTTTCAGTATGCCGGTTCCGTGGGCTGCCAACTTGTTATGCGCGGACATGGCAATGATCCTCTCCAAGACCAGAAGCACCGAGGTGGACAATCGCGGCGATCTTGAACCGGTTGTTCCCTCCTGAAAGAGCATCAACCACATATTGATGATCACTGGTAGTATCTCTGGATTTTGAAGGACTTCGTTCCCACTGAAGAAGCCAGCCAGATGCGTTTCAAGCATGTCAATTGTAGGGTCCCGCAAGCGCCCAGCCACCTTGTCAGCATTTCCGGGCCCGGCGACGGCCGCTTCATCGGCGACTGGCTGGTGGTCGCCATTCGAGGCATCGGGCTGGAGGCTTCTAACGTCACGGAAGATCCGTGCCATGTTCTCCTCAGCCAGTGCAAATGCCACAAGACAGCCAAAGAGCTGTTCCTGCCCTGCATCGTCAAACGAGCCAGTATCCTGAAAGCCGCCGCCAACGCCAGTGCTAATGAGTGCCTGCTCTAACGCTCTCCAACCATCTTCCTCCACTCTCTTCCGGAAGAATCTGCGATTGCCGGGGTGGTCGTTCAAGGCTTCCGAAACAACGGCCAGCACAGCCTTGAGGAGCTCGAAAAACTCGGTCTGGTCATCTTTGGAGAGTGTAGAGGGGTTGTAGAAGCCGGAGACGGATCGTAGTGTGTCAATCAACGCAGTGAGACCCTTGGCCTGTCGAAACGTGTCTTTGAGCTGGCGGAAGTCGGGCGAGTCTATCAACAGCTGGCGTATTCGTCGTAGGCAGTCGCATTGAGTCTGGATGGTCTCGACGGTGGACGAGGTGGAGCTCTGCGGAAGAGCAGCGATAAGGTTATCAACGAGGGTGTAGAGCTCCTTGAGAGCCGGGCTGTTCGTGCGGGAGGCCACGGGGGCCGCCGCAGACAAGCGGCGGGCAGGGTCGTCCATGATGGTACCTCGCTCGGCGCGGTCTAGGGTCCGAAGGGAAGGCGGGAGTGTGGTACTCGGCGGGCATCTCACCCCGGCAGAGCGATCGCCGGTGGAGGTCTCGAGTCGGCGGAGATGTTGCAGGGCGGGCTCGTCATCTGAGGGCGCAGACACGCATGCGAGGCAGTGCGAGGCAGCGCGATGTGGAGCGCGGGTGAGCGAGTAGCGATGGTGCCTGCTGCGGGTGATACAGCACCGGAGTGGGCGAGGCGGGGCGGAGCGGCGTTGGTGGACTCGGCTCGGGGCGGTCGCAGAGCAGCAGAACACCCTCAGAGGTCGCCGTCAGCCCGCGGGTTGCGCGGTGGGGGTCAGGTGTGGGCTTCACGCGGGTGCCCGCAAAAACGAGGTAGCTCAGGTAGGTACGGGAGCTCCGCGCGGCGAGCGGCGAGCCCCAGCACGCGTTCCAATTCAGCAACCACGACCTGAGACAGCTCGACAAGCACTGAGCCACACTCCACTACATAGCGAGCCATGACGCTGCACCTCCGCCTCAGGGACGCCCGGCGCGTAGCAGCCCCAGGCGCGACTGCCACGGCAACTGCGGGCGTCGGCCGCCGGCGCGCTCACGATGCGCTATCTACACAGTGCTGCTCCTGGTGCGCGCCACAGCAAGCTCGCAGTTAGCATGCGGTCGGGAGCTCCCTGTCCCTGCGAGTGCGCGCATTGCTCGCCGCAGCAGCAGTGTACCTGGATTGGAGCCTTGACTCCAGCCGGTTGCGCGTGACTCCAAAATGGCGCTATGCCGCACGTTGCCTAGCGCGCGTCGCGCCGCCAGCCTCCATCCGTCCCCAGCTCCTCTTCGTCATCCGCTGCTCGCCATTGATAAGAGCTCCAGCTCCAGCTCCCTCGGCTTCCACCTCCCATCCACCTCCCTCCACCCTATCACCCTCTCCCTCTTCACTGTCCACCGTCTTGTCTGCTTCCTCTCTCTTTCTTTGACGAGATCCAGGCGACCTCAGCAACCATGAAGGCTGCCTCTGTCTTATCGCTGCTGCCCGTGCTGGCGGCAGCTTCCCCGGTCTTCAACACCGGCTCCATCCACAACGACGCTGCGCCCGTCATCTCCTCGGTCAACGCCAAGGAGGTTCCCAACGCATACATCGTCAAGTTCAAGAGCCACGTCAAGCACGACGATGCCTCTGCCCATCACTCCTGGGTCCAGGAGATCCACACCTCGAGCGAGAGCGAGAGGACCGAGCTGCGCAAGCGCTCGCAGTTCCCTATCGTTGACGAGGTCTTTGAGGGCCTCAAGCACACTTACAACGTCGCTGGCGGCTTCCTCGGCTACTCCGGCCACTTCGATGAGGATGTCATCGAGCAGATTCGGAGACACCCCGATGTAAGTCATCTGTAACACGCGACCGTTCCGTCCGGTCTCGGATGGGGACTTGACGCAGCTCATCCCACCACAACCCTTCCCGTATCCCTCATGCCCCTGCCTCCTGCTTGCAGTGAGGCAGCCATGTCGCCGCACCTCCCCTTTGACACACACGTGACTCGCTTTGTTACGTCTCATCACGCCATACTGACGAGCTTGGTGCCTAGGTCGAGTACGTCGAGAGGGACTCCGAGGTCCACACCATGAAGGATGACGACTACGAGGTCGAGAAGAACGCCCCCTGGGGTCTCGCTCGTATTTCCCACCGCGAGAGCCTGAGCTTCGGTACCTTCAGCAAATACTTGTACACTGCCGATGGTGGAGAGGGTGTCGATGTCTACGTCATCGACACCGGCACCAACACTGAGCACGTCGACTTCGAGGGTCGTGCTCACTGGGGCAAGACCATCCCTCAGGGCGATGCCGATGAGGATGGCAACGGTCACGGTACTCACTGCTCTGGCACTGTCGCCGGCAAGAAGTACGGTGTTGCCAAGAAGGCCAACGTCTATGCCGTCAAGGTCCTTCGCTCCAACGGCTCCGGCACCATGTCCGATGTTGTGAAGGGTGTCGAGTACGCTGCTGAGCAGCACGCTTCCAACGTCGAGGCTGCCAAGACCGGCAAGGGCAAGAAGGGCTTCAAGGGCTCCGCTGCCAACATGAGTCTTGGCGGTGGCAAGTCCACCACTCTCGACCTGGCTGTCAACGCTGCTGTCGATGCCGGTATCCACTTCGCTGTCGCTGCCGGTAACGACAACGCCGACTCGTGCAGGTACTCGCCTGCTGGTGCCGAGAAGGCCGTTACTGTCGGTGCCTCGACTCTGGCTGACGAGCGCGCTTACTTCTCCAACTACGGCAAGTGCAACGACATCTTTGCCCCTGGTCTCAACATCCTGTCCACCTGGATTGGCAGCAAGTACGCCACCAACAAGATCTCGGGTACCTCGATGGCCTCTCCTCACATTGCTGGCCTTCTCGCCTACTACCTCTCGCTCCAGCCCTCCTCTGACTCGGCTTACTCGGTTGCGGAGATCACCCCGGCCAAGCTCAAGAAGCAGGTTATCTCTGTCGCCACTGAGGGTGCTCTGAGCGACGTCCCCAGCGACACCACCAACGTGAGTACTATTGATGCACTAAATGTTGAGGTTGCCGCTTGCTAACGGATCATGTAGGTCCTCGCCTGGAACGGTGGTGGCAAGTCCAACTACAGCGAAATCATCGCGGACGGTGGTTACAAGGTCGCCTCGGAGAAGACCATTGAAATCTCCCTTCCCTCGATGGAGGACGTCGAGGAGGAGGTCGAGAGTGTTGGCCGCAAGTTCTCCGCTGGCTCCGAGAAGCTCGAGTCCAAGATCGAGAAGCTCGCCGAGAAGTTCGAGGACTTCGTTGCTGACGAGATGGAGGACTTCCTCGAGGAGTTCAAGCGCCACCGCGCCGCTACTCACTCCATGTAAATGGTGGTGTTTTTGACTTGAGGATATCACGTCATGGACTGGGGGTTGTTAATGGCAACCTCAACAGAGACATACTCGGGATTAGGTTACGGAGCAGACATGTTTTCATCTAGGATCACAGGGAGAGGTTCATGGTAATTCGGTTATGGGTCATGGCATTTACTGGCATAGATTGGGCAGCCCGGTCGCATATGCCCTGTAGGCTCGCAATGCAAGCTTGAAATTCGCACAACACGCAAGATGATGTTGAATGTTCATCTGCCCAACGCTTGGTGTCTTAGTCGGAGGGGTGGCGAAGACCGAGTCGTGAATCTTGGCACGATAAGCACTGCCCCAACACCAATCAAGGAGACGTGTCGTGTGTCCTTTGAAGGCACATCCACGGGAAGGCTGTCACGGGGCGGGGGCAACCCTGAAAGCTTGGGCCCGTATCTCCATGCAGATCACCGGTCTACTCCACTGGTCTCGCCGATCTTACCCAACAAACGCCTCCGCCAGAAGAGGTCATCTGGTGCATGGACACTAGGGACACAGTCATGCAAAGCTTCGCGCTTAGGCAAAGCCCTAAAATCGCATCAACCCAACAGACCCTGGTATGGGCGTGTAGTCTGACGAGGTGTGTGGTAGACTTACTGACCACTACGTAGATCAGTCCTTTTGGCAGCTTCGCATGTCTCGGAGGTACCTGCCTAGCTTGCTTCCGGAGCACTTTCAGAGTCGGCATCCACTGCTGAGCAACACAACTACTACTTTATCACAATATAGATCTCAGGTTGCTCATATTGTTTTTTATTTCGCCATGGCACGTACTGAACACCCCCCCTTGTACCGTCACGGGGATAGCCGCTACATCGGGTACGGGGCGGATATGCTGTCCATTACCACGACTCCACGAAGCCCGTGCGTGCAGTACACCGGATCATTCTTTTGCGAATGTACATACAGATTTGGTTATCCGTGTCTGCGTTGTGATATCTCGTCATTTCGGATGCAACGTTGCTGAGAGCGTGGGCTTCTCATGGCATTCATCTTGCTTCCCGACTGCTCTTTCCAATCTCGGGCGAGATCCTTTCGATCAAGCTTCTAGGCACTTTCCGAGCGCCTGGTCCGGCGAGCGCTTACCGAAGCAACGGCGGCCTGTCCCTGCCGAAACGGTAGGCCCGCCCTGCCGGCTGGCTCCCTCTCTCTAGATGAGCCGTCCAAGGTTCCTCTTCTTTCGTCCGCATATGATACCGCAGGGTTTGCCTCGAAGTCGGATCTGCATACTTCTTCTCGATCCGGCGTTTTGGATATCGTTGGCATCCCTGCTACGGCTGCGCTCGCAGTCAATCCTTCACTCCACGCCTGTCGATGCTATCGCGTGCCTCCAGCGACGCCGGCACACGGCTGCGACGCGCCAAGTCATCGTCTTCGGCCCATTCACGAGGCAAAAGTGCCGCAGCTGGGCCCGTCGACCCTTTCGTTGTCCGAGAGCATGCAACCGTCGCCGCTGTCCAGGCTTTCGAGCGAGCATATGCGTTGGATCACACCAGGCCCAGGCCCGAGCGAAGCTTGGAAATAGCAAGATGCAAAAGTAACGCAAGTAGAGGATCGCAGGGCTCACACTTCCCACCGCGCGGCTCAAGCCTTCGACAGGTCGGAGAGGACAGCGCAGCCAAGCGGCGGCAATCAACTCAGTCTCAGAGAATCAGCCTCGACAGGCAACAATATAGCAAGCCTAACACTGCGGCGGCACTGGCTGCCACTCCTCCGCACACCACATTCGAGAGCATACCTACCTCTATCGTCTCTGCTCCTCCAGTCTCGAAACACATGGCTTCAAACGTATCTCCCACAGTCGCCCTTACTACACCAACCCAGAAACATGTCCGCAAGTCTCGCTCAATGTATACTTCGTGGAATCTTGGAATCGGAAGCTCCCGCGACTCCCACCAAAGCACCCCCGTGGATTCCAGGCGCTCCAGCAGCCAGAGAGCCAAGGAGAATAGAGTGCCAGTAGCATCGGCCAGGGATGACGACCCCATTCCTCGAAGTTATCCAGTAGCGTCGGCTTCTGAGGCTATTGCGGCAGCTCGCGACAAAGTGCTGCAAGATTTTCAGAAAAACCGATTGATGACACGGCCATCTTTCGTCTTCACACCTTTCAAGAAGCGCCAGGACAGGCAACAGCAACAATCAAGTGTGGCTTCCGAAGAGAGTCCTTCGCCTGCGATGCCATCTTATAGTGTTCCGGCACCTGCTGTCGTATCCGCGAAGCCTGAGGAGAAAAGGTCTCTCTCAGGTTCTCTGAGGACCAAGTTCAAGAAAGTATTTCGCAAGACGTCAAAGCCTTCAATCGCCTTGCCAGTTCAGCAAGTTGATGCGTCACGTGTTTACTTCGGCAACTCCATTCAAACAACCCCAGGGGCAGCTTCGCCACGCAGTGCTTCAGTCACGCCGGTGGAATACTTTACTACAAGAGATACCCCAAGACAGACATTAGGCCAACGGACATCATCGGATATGTCGAACCGCTCTCGAAAATCGGGCGATGATCACGATCTGACAGACATGAGCAAATCTCGTGTCACCAGCTGGACCAATTCTTCAGCGACAGCCAGCGTCAAGAGCCGTGACCCGAAGAGACTTTCAATTATCCCGGAGACGGAGCCTCCACCTGAGAGAAAGCGAAACACCACCTCACTTCTTGGCCGAGTTCCATTCAGAAAAGCTCTGAACACCTCACCTCATGATGTTGCCAAAGGACCAGATACCTTTGATGTTTTCTCGGCACTGAAAAGCAGGCTCGAAAAGGCTGGGCTGGATAGCAATCTTGACCCAGACATGCTGAAATCGGGAAATCAAGCTTTGCACGAACAGACAGAGCGAGCCACACTGCCCTCCCAGATCCGCAACACTTCCGGTACATCATCCAAGGTCAGCCGGGCTACTAAGGCGACTATTCGCTCAGTCACCCCAGAAGTATTTGGCAAGTCTCTTTCAAAAGAGATGACTGGTGATGGCCATCAACAGCGTAATGACCAGGACAACATGGATCGCGATTCACCCGACGACGACTCCGACTCTGGGCTCGTCATACCTCGCATCCGCCTCCAGCGTACTGCGAAAGCAACGATGCCCACCCCAGAACAACTTTCAAGGCGTAAATGGAAGACAGAGAGCCGCTGGCAGAACCAACTTCACCAGGGTCACTCCCCGGTCTTTTCCAAGAATGTGAAGAAGGCAATGGCTGGCACGAATCCTTACGAACTTGCGCGGCACGAATCCTCGCCGAGCCCCTCGAAGAGCATTGCAGCCCCTCCGCGCATTTCCAGCCGCAAACCGCAGCAACCTTTAGATATGCTCAGCCCAGGCTGGCCATCAAGAGCAGACATCATGTCTCCCAGTGTCTATTCACGAGACTCTACGGGAGAATCGCCTCTCAGAAAAGAAAGCGAAGGATCAAATTGCCCACCTGGCACTGTCGTCATTGTTTCAAGCCACTCTGCAAAAAGCTATACGTTGGGGTCTTCACCAAAGAAAGATGGCGCCCCTGGGCCCGCTCGTTCAAGCAAGGACTGGAAGAAGTGGTTGTCAAAGGAGGTCTCCGAACTTGACCTGAGTCAAGATTTCGACATGAGCATGACGGAAGAATGGCTGCTGAAGCCTGCTGGTCACCAAAGGGAGCATGCAGAAATCGTTGGGGTTGGAGATGGTGACGACGAAGTTGTCATCTTCAAATCACGGCCGGCTTCACACAACTTCCCAAACACCCGCCCCGAGAGGCTCACATTGATCGAACCTAAGCAGGAAACAGTGGGACCGTCTGATCCACCTGGAACAGAAGAAGCGGACTCTGGACACCGTGCCACAGTTGTAAGCAGCGAGTTGCCGGCAAGTGAAGGCGAAAGGCAAACAAGCCTTCGAGGCATTAAGAACGGCATACGCAAGACCGAAATTCCCGCAGATAAGCACATCGGGACTGATAATAACGAACCCAAGAGCGGAAATAGCCCCAATACTTGGGAATCAGGCCGCAACACTGATCGTGAATCAGAGTCAGCATCAGCATCAGCATCCCCTTCGGAGCCCGAGGAGAAGATACCAGTCAGCACCCTCACAGACAAACGCATCCGCAACTCTCGATCTCTCCAGTCTGTACACCGCTCCCTAGGCCGCAGTCACTCGAGTCTCGCCCACTACACCACCTCCGCCGAAGATCCCGTCATGCAGCAAAGGCCAACAGTCCCCACTTACGCCGCCGAAACAGCCTCGACCGCCAATCCACCATCCCTCCGCCACCGCCCTGCCGCCGCCGCCGCCACCGCGCCCTTCTACCGTCCGCGCTCCGCCTTTGATCTCCGCCAGCACCGCAGCGGCGATCAACTCCGCCCCTCCGCCGCGCACCTGCACGGCGGCAGCCCGGTGGCAGTACCAAGTCCCACCGGACCCACCCTCCTCCCCCCGCCTCCTCCGCACCACCACACCCACCACCTCCGCCGGAAGCCCATGGCCGTCGGCTGCCGCGGCCGCGCCGGCGGCCACCTGACCCCCAGCCCGACGCACAATCCACCCCCCGGCCTGCAGGAGGGCACCGACGACATGATGATGATGCACTCGATCATGCAGGGCCCGTACGGTCACAACAACAACAACAGCAGCAGAACCAACAACGCCGCCGGCAATATCGAAACGGCATCGACAACCTCGTCGTCCACCCCGCCGTGGGTTCCGCCTCCGCCTCCGCCTCCGGCGGCCGAGCTCGGCCGGTCGTCGCTCGCTGCTCGACAGCACTGGAACAACCGCGGTAGCCCCTCCCCACTGGCTTTGCCCGCGACCGGTGGTGGCGGTGGCAGTGGCAGCGGCCTCTTGACCACCAGGCAGAGCACGCCGGCGCTGCGCGTGACGCCGAAACTGGGCTCGATGCGGTTGGGTGGTCCGCATCATCATCATCATCATCAGCATCAGCATCAGCATCATGGCGGCTTCAAAGAGAATGCGTCACCGGCTCCTATGACGCCTTCTGTGCAGACGAAAGACTTTTTTGCCGCCGACGCTGGAGGAGGAGGAGGAGGAGGAGGTGTTGGGAGTGGTGGGGCGGCGGCGGCGGCGGAGAGGGAGATGGCGACGCCGAGTCCCGGTCAGCTGTTGGCCGAGAGGTGGTTGTCGGCGAGGCAGCAGAGGTCTGGGGCGCCGCCGCCGGTTGCTGCTGCTGCTGCTGCTGCTGCTGCTCCGGAGAACAGTGGCGGCGGCGGCAAAGATGCGAGGGATGTGAGCAGGAGTATGGCGTTTTTGTGAGTATGAGATACCTCATCCGGGCTGGTGGGTTTTTTGGGAAGGGGACGGTGACACACACTAGCTGGGGGACAGGACAGGGTAGAGTTGGTTGCTTTGGATGGTATGTGGCCTGGTCTGGCTCCGCCCGCTGAGTCCTGGGCTTTGCGTTTCTTTACACTTTTTTTTTTTTGGCGCTCTCTCTCTCTCTCTCTCTCTTTCTTTTGTTTGGAGCCGGTTGGAAGGCTCTCTTTGAGAGTATGCCTGCTTCAGAGCTTGCTTTCATCGTTTTTTTTTTTTCGTCTTTCGGAGACTGCAACCGTCCGTTTCCCCCCGATCGATCTTCACTGTTGGCACAACTGCATACCTTTCTTCTCAGCAACTACTTTAGGGGAAGGGGGACGCGGGTGGTGGCATGGGGAGTTTTTCACGGCGGGGGTCATGTAATTCACACAAAGCTTCACTTAGGGAAGATATCTTCTAACAAGTCGGTGTTTTATTGACGAATGGCTACCACTACACCAGCGAGTGATGTGATGAGGAGGGACCGAAACTTGTTATCGATCAATCCGCACACGGTCGTTTTATGTTTGCATTTCTCCCTTTTGTCCGTCCGGAGACTCCTCCTCTGTTCTGAGTGCTGTTGTCTGTTGATTGCAGAAGTCGGATGATATGGAGCTTCCGAGGGTGGGTGGTGGTTTTTTTTCGACGTGTGGGATGGATCTCTTTTCTTCTTTACATGACCGTGCACCAAGGACCGTTGGGACGGGCCATCGGGGAGCTGTACGTTTTACCCATTTTCGGCGGTTTGTTCGATTTGGAATGGAAAAAAATGAAGGAGTGTGTTGCGTAAAGAGCTGTGGTTGATCTGAAATCTTGTGGTGATGGTACTTGGGAGAACTGGATGCAAGGTGTCGATATATATATATATAACCAGAAGCGCTGCCGTTATTGAGGCACGGTTCCGGTAATGGGCTTCACGTGGACCGGGTCGCCATCATTGAACGATCGTTCTTTGAGCGTTCAATGAGCTTTGGAGGAGGGTTGGATGGTCCGGCCTGGATTGTTTGTTCTGACGGTGAAGTGTGGCGTTGTCTATTGAGGTGCACTTTGGGGATGCTTGGCGTGCGGCTTTCAAGGGTCGTCGCATCCTCGACAATCAGTCAGCCGCGCACATTCAAGCGGATCCAATCAAGTCGTCAATGGATTCCGTCCCATTGTGCTCGAGGTACCTACGCCGCTCACGTCCAGTCGGACGCTCCGGCTGAAAAGAAGTGGCCGACGCCATTAAGCTCGTGATGATCGGGGTGCGAGCACTTCGTCATCGTCAGCCTTATTTCCGGGTGCAAGATGATCATCGCCTGCTAGCGGGAACGTCAAAGCAACGGAGGCAAAAAAGAAGAAAGTCGGCGAAAATAACGAAAAACAATAAAATCAAATAGATTGCCGGACGGCGAAACGCAACCAAGTGGGTCAACACCAGCGACGAACCCCGGGCCAGTGAGCAGGCGACACACAGATACAGGTGTCTGGATCCCAGTCATCGTTGATCGACAAGGACTCAGGCACAGGAACCGAGGCTTGCAAGTGGTGGATGCTCTGCTCTATCTCTCGACAGGATAACCTCTTTCACCGGGTTATGGGACACACCGGGTTATGGGACAGCCAACAAGAGAGCCAGATTGAGTCGCTTAGTATTGACACCCGAAGAAAATCCACGATTCACACCGCAGCATTTGGTGGGCTGTCCCATAACCCGGTGTGTCCCATAACCCGGTGTGTCCCATAACCCGGTGAAAGAGGTTAGTCTGCTGGCAATATGGAAAGCAGAGCCATCACACCCTCACGTCGACATCATGACGACGGCGGCGTTCATGATAGGTAGACTTTGGATGAGGGCACATATTGAAAATGGTACAGCAGCCTCGGCCCTCCGACCGCACCCAATCATTCCGGCAGACAAGGGTCCATCCCATCCAGCGAACGGTTGGATTCAAGTTCTGACACAAGCAGGGATGATGGCAGCGAGAGAGGCAGAAGGTGAGATGCTGCACACCACCATTTTTTGCTTCCCTCCTCGCTCCCGCATCCGACGTTGCCTGCATGTTTGCTTGCTTTGCCGCTGCACCCCTCTCTGTCCACGATGCCGAGCGAACCAACGACCGACCCTCCCTCCCTTCCGATCTTGTTCGCGTTCCCCACCCACCCAGTCATCAATCCCCGATCAACAAATCGGAGAGCGAGGTGAAAACCGTTCTGCATCCGCCCGGTCTCCACTCTTGCGCACCTCGCCGTCGGCTTCTGCCTGGGCGACGAAGATCTTGCGTTCCGCCGCGGAGTCGGCATCGTCGATGACTGGCTGGCTGGCTATATGCAAGCCACCGCATATGCATCATGCTTCTCTGCACCCTATGAAGAAGTGGTGGCTCCCGAAATGATGCTGCAGGAAAGAAAAGTACGGTGCAGTGCGCGGCATGCACCGCCGGGGGATGGGAGAGGAGAGGGGAGGGGAGGGGATCCATTGGTTGGTAGGGTTGGTGGTATCGGTAACCCGGTAACCACACGCTGGCGAAGCGAGCATGGTGGCAATGGTTACCCGCTGTGCTTCCTAATTTCTGTTGTTCGTTTCCATTTTCCAATTTTTCGATCTTGCTGCGATGGAAAAGAGAGAGATGCGGATCCCCTCCTTTCCCTTTCCGCCATCCTTTCCTTCTGAACGGAAAACGGACCGAAGCCGTTCCTTCCGGCTCTCCGGACGCCGCCGCCCGCTTTTTTTTCCCTTCCGTTAACTGGCCCCCACTCTTTGTTCCCTTAGCTTCTCTTCTTCCTTGTCCGCGCAAATCAAGGGTTCGGTGGCGGCCGGCGGTAGACGGCGCGATGAACACCGTCGTCATAGGTCCCGGCAGAAAGAAGGCTGGCTATCATGCGCCTCTCGCTTGATTTGCTACAGCAGTAGTGAGGCAAGGCGAAGGAGCAGGATCGGCATGTTAGGTCTTGCTTGTTGGCTCCGGCCTAGTTGGAAGGGATATCCCCGTTTGGTCGTTTGTTTACTGCAACGGCAATACACGGCGATGCAGAGCATGGCGCGGCGGAGCAAGGCAAAGCAAAGCAAAGCAGACCGGCGGACGGACCACATGCTTTCGGCTGTTCTTGCTCTTTCCATCTGCCTCTCTCCCTCTCTCCCCTTCTCTTCTCCCTCGTGCAACCGAGGCGGGGCGGCGGCGGACGATATGCACGTGCCGAAGCAATAGGCGGAGGCTTAATTGACTTTCAGGTTCCTACACACGTGCCCCCATAGCTTGTATGCACATCACCGCTCTCAGCGGAGCTGCGCGAGAGCGAGAGTACGTAAGGCGACTACCTACCACAGCCGACGGCAAGCCGAGTCGTGTCGTGTGGTGCCGGCAGGAGAAGCGTAGTTCGGGGAGATCAGAGCAGTGGGAAAAAGGCCGGCCGGCCGCACTGACCAGCCTCTATGACGACGCTCCGTGCCGGGAGAGAGGGGGGAAAGGCCAGAAACGGGGTTGCTTGACGGGGACAGGGAGAGGAGCGGAGCGGAAGTGGGTTCGTCAGGCGGTGATCGGCATGCCGACACAACAATAGGGAAGCTGATGGACGGCGAGCAAGAAGAAAGCAGGGTCCGAGAGCTTCAGGGTCCTCCGGCTGACGTTGCTTGTGCTGTGCTGCAGGTACGAGTTTTGCCGCCGCCGCCCTGCCTCTGCCTCCCTCCTTTTGAGCATTGATCGTAGAGAGGAGGGAAGAGCAGCGACGGCTGAGAGGGGAGGGCGGCCAGCCACGGCGGAAGCGGGGCGGGGCGAGGCGAGGCGCGCGCCAATTCGCGGAAAGCCCACCGCGGTACCTACGTCGCTTCGTAGTAAGCACAAGGGATCGTCCGAGGTCGATGGATCGAGGCGTGCTGATTGCCGGCCATTGAGGGCAGTGGCTGCTGAGAAAGAAGCAGGTGCCCAGCCTGCGGCTACACGCGGACGGCGAATAGGCGGAAGGCACGACTGGCGGGAATCGTCCCACCCTCAGGCTGCTGATGGATTGGGCAAACGAGGCTGGCCGGCGCGAGCTTGGCCTCCACGCAGGGCGCGAGCGAGCAAGCGAGGGACGTGGCACGCACACGCGCTGGGCGCCGGACCTCGTTGTGAAGACAGCAGCCCGCTGGACAGGGGCATGGCATTGGCGATGCATCCTGGAGAGGCGGTGGCCTGATTTGCAGCGCAAGGCGGTCACCGCTCGACAGCCTAGGCGAACGAGCGTCCAGGTGCCGGGCCGCAACGCCTCGCCAGCAAAGGCGAGAGATCTGCCTTTAGTCCCCGAGAATCGCCACTACACAAGACGGCGGTCAATTCAGGGAGGGAGCAACGGCTGGCCGATACGGTGATGCCCAGGCGGCGCGCGCAGCATCGCGATTCACCCCCGTACCCAATGCAGGCGGCATGGCATTGTCACGATTCAGCAGCCTAGCCCGTGTCTTGAAGCTACTCCTGCTTCCTGGCCAACGAGCTGGCACGCACCCGCCATCTCTGCGGCGGGCTATACATCTGTCTCAGATGCACGAGAGCGTCGTGAAGTAGCTCGTATAGCAGCTATGAGGATGTATCAAGGCGGAAGAGTTGGGCATCCGCAGTCCCGCTCAGGACTCCCGTCTGAGGCCCGCTTCCGACCTCAATTCGGACAGCACAATCAATCTCGGCACAAGAGCTTGGCATCATGTTACTAGCCTTAACGTTGGACTGCGTACGTACGACACATGGACAAAAAGCCGAAAATCAATCATGCTGGCTCCACGAGAGAAGCTTCACCCTCAAATCCACAACTCGCAGGCTAGTTGGTGATGGCTATCAGCCGGTAGGTATCCGAAAGGCCAGATCAAGGCAAAGGAAACGGCGTCGTACGGACAGGTGGGGGGCTATGTACAGCGGCCAGAAAAGTCGTAGCACAGGTGGTGGACATTCGCAGTCATTTGTTTTTCGCTGCTTTATAAACTACGGAGTTATCCGGCGTCTTTCCACCCGGAAAGAACGAGGCCAAAGGATGGTTGTGTAACACACATGGACAGGAAAGCATCGCTTTCCAGAGCGCGGCAACGCAACCCCTGCGAATGCCAGACTACGATCCATGGGGTTGGTGGTGTTCCTCCTAGCGGGCTGTGAGAGCAAGCAGCAGAGCTGGATATCGCCGAAAGCTGATGGTGCAGCGTGCGAGAAGCAAAACGAGCAACAGCCGGAAACGGTAACAAGTCCTGGACAGAAACAAGGTGTTCCTCCCTCGTGAGACGCCGGACGCTAGTAATCGCCATATGAACGGTAGGACTAGACATGAAAGCAAACAACGCAGAAGCCCCTAAATGAAAACGCATTAAGTCATGTAGTAGCCATCACTCCATCCCTGTGCACGCCATGCGGTGAAAGATGTGGTCCACGGAATCCATTACGGTGGGACGAGACGGAGAAGGACAAACAATCCAGGACGGCTGACCAGGTCTAATTCCGGCTCTGAAAGGCACCCAAGGAGATTGAGCCCGCGATGACTCGGGAAAGGGCACCAGGCAAGTGGAACGAACTACACGCCTCTCCGGCCTGGCGCGGCGAGGTGTCCAGGCTGACGGCCAGTATCCAGGAAGGGAGAGCAAATCGGAAGGATTCTTCTTGCTGAATCCGTGGAGCATCCTGAGACCAGACAAAGGGCCGGCAAAAGGAAGGTAAGACTCTACAATGCCACAGGGTATGGTAAAAGAAACATCATTTTAGACAAGCAGGACAGGACTGCAGGCTACTGCCGACGACGACGATCGTTAGCTTGAGGGGGCGGTTGAGTCGCTGCTAAGAGGGACACGTTAGTACCGTCTCTCGGCGCCCCAGTCCATGCAGCTGAGAAGGCATTCTACAATAACTCACCACTTCTGCTGTCGGCATAGTAGTACTGCTGGGTTGTACTACAGGGAAACTTAGCCAAATCCAAAACATCCGTGGGTATGTGATCTTCCATGAAATACCTTGGTTGAGGCGGGGCATACACGCGTTCGGGCGGCGCCGAAGTTGACGGGGGGTATCCATATCTGGGCGACTCCTGGTGGCCTTGATAGTGGGACGGGTGGGGGTCCGGTTCCCTGCCAGACGGCTGGCTGTATGATCCGTAGGACGGGGCTGTCCTCACTTGGCCTTGTCCATATCCAGGTGCTGGCACATAGTGGGCTCCTTGCTGGGCATATCCTGACTGGGGCTGGGCATAGGTGTAGTCTCCTCCTCCATAGGCACTTTGGGCGGGCGCCCGGTATCCTGCAGACTGCGGGTGGTCCGCGTAAACCTGGGAAGCCGAGGGCGGAGCATAAGGCTGCTCCGGGGCCGGGGTACTAGGTCCATAGTACTGCCTGGACTGGTGAGTCCTAGAATCTTGATAGGCAACTGCAGCTTTGTCAGGAGGCTTGGCCATGATTTTCGAGTCTCTCGCGAGTGGGCTACCTCGTCCCTGCTGGACTTCAGCACGCCACCGCTGAGAATCCAGCTTCAAGTCCTGCACCATTTGCTGTGGGGCGACGGGTCAGCGGGCAATGTTCGGCAGCGGCAGTGAGGGGCAGCGCGACGGGCACTCACCGATGTCAGGGTACGATAAGCAGTGATCCAATATCCTTCAACGCTCTGGGGGAGACAGTTAGCAGGCGTGCGCAGAGCGGGCGGCGGCGCGATGACTGACCTCGTACTCGCCAGTGCCGATGCCCGGCTTGACGAGAGCGTCCGGGCCCAGGTAGCGCTGGATGTCAGCAGTGATGACCTCGCGAGCGATGCCTTCACCGGGCTGAAACCACTGTCGGGTGGGCGTCGAGCGCGACATTTTCGATGGCATTAGTTGGGGAGCGCGAGATGAGATGGTGATGGTTGCAACGAGGGAAAAATTCGCACTGATGTCAGCGTCCGAGGGAAGACGAGTGCGACGGCAAGGCGGGCCAGGGCTGGCGGCAGGCAGCGACAGGTCCTAACC
Organism: Diplodia intermedia; assembly: GCA_021495925.1. Classification (NCBI taxonomy): domain Eukaryota; kingdom Fungi; phylum Ascomycota; class Dothideomycetes; order Botryosphaeriales; family Botryosphaeriaceae; genus Diplodia; species Diplodia intermedia. The sequence continues at coordinate 457,950 of JAKEKT010000015.1, read as the reverse complement.
AAAAAACAGGCTCGGGGCGGTGGCTCCGGCGATCACCTCGGGCTGAGATGGATTGAGGCGGGGTCCCTCCAAAGAAAGCCAAAGGCACTTGCTGGCAGCGAAAGCGGGAGAGGAAGAGGCAGGACTGCGAGTGCGGGGCTGAGGAGTGGGCAGGTAATATCGTCGCGGCTGTCGGTGAGCGGCGCGTGGCGGCGGCAGGGCTCGCGGCGGACAGGCCAGCTGGACTGCGCTGGGACTTTTGCGGCTCTGAGCGGGCCTGCAACGGCTGCAATTGGACAGGCCGGGGCGTGGAGCGCGACGGCGGCGGCTCTCTGCAGTAGCAGCACACGGGCGGGCAGATGACAGCTAGGCTGGTGCCCAATGCACTGGAGCTCGCGGCGGCCGGGGGTGGGTGAGAAGGGCGGAGCGCGGGAAATGCAAGAGAGAGTCGCTCTGCGCGGCCGGCAGCGTGCCTTTTGCTTTATCTTGCGCGTGGGCGCTGGAATCATGGATGCTGCTGGGCCCGTCCACATGAGGGTCGATGTGGACCTGGCGGGCGCGTTGGGCACCGACACGGCCGCAAACACTGACGCCAGCGGCCCTGCACGAACGCAGCTAGCCCGCCCGGACGTCTAGAATTCGCGCGTCAAGCTGCCCATGCTGCTGCTTGCGCGCCTGTGGCGGTGAGCCGACCGCCAGCCCGAGTCTGCAGCGAGTCCCCAGCGCGCATCGGGCGTTGGGTTTGGGCACGGCTGCAGCCCGCAAATTCCGCGAGAGCGCTGCCGGCACTGGGGTCCTCCATGCTGCGTCGTGGCCTCTGGCAATTAGTCGCCCACGCCCAGCCATCGCTATCGACATCAGAGCCTTCTCACGGCCACGGCGTGTCGCGTCGCACACCCGCACCCTCCGCAGAGCACGACACCGCACCGATTTGAGACCAGCCCGCCACGGACCGGCGACGCCTGCCCGACGCCTGACTAAGGTCCGCGCGGGATGCTTGCGCTCAGTAATAACCCGATGGAGACCTTATTCAATTCCCGGCTGCTTGGACTGCCCGCTTGCGAAGCCGTCCCTATTACGCTGGTGGCTGTATCCCTACAGTGCGCTTACCCGCTGCGCCGGGATTGCCGCCAAAGCGCCTGATATCATCGCCTGGCCTCAAGCAAAACATCCAACGCCGCCGTCAGCGCGTGCGAGGCCAGCCACCAGCGCCTTTCCAAACATGTCCAGCGCCCAGAGCTCCCGCCGCCTTCACAGCTTGGCTGCCGCCCCCCGCGCTGCCACTATCCTGAAACCCCACCGCGGGAAATGAATGTGTACCTCGTCGTCACCGGCCCTCGTCCTACTCGCCAGCACCATCTCGTCTGGTGTCAGGCTGACCAGCGTACCCCGGTCATGGTGCTTGAACCCGCTGTCGATCGGCCACACCTCTACCTCCTGACCTTTCTCCAGGCCCAACGGATCAGCCGCATCGACATCGCCGCCAGATTCCGCAAGGTTTGCGCCAGAGACGAACGAGACCGCTTGTGGCCCCTTCAACGTGACGGGCTTGGGCCCCGACGACTGCGCCGCGCGTAGGGTGTCGCGGAACCTCTTGATCCACGCGTAGACCTTGGGGAAGTGCTGTTCAGATATCACAGAAGCCGGCAGTGCGCCTTTCATCTCGACCAGCCAGTGGAACGGCCATATTGCTAACTCGAGTGTTAGACCAGAACTAGCCGCGGACTCGTGTCCGTTGCCACCGGGTCGTCACGCACCTTCGATATCCGCCAGACTAGGGGCCGATGTCTTGAGGATCCACTCCCGCCCGTCGGCCAGCAGTGTGTCCTCCAACAGCGCAAAGGCGTCGCGAACATACACAACACTCTCTGGCCGCGCGCGCTGCATCGCCTCCCTCGACCAGCTGCGCCCCGAGAAGTCTTCTCTATCCCTGGCGAACTTGGGGTCCTGGAGGGCAGGCATATCGGACGGGATCAGCGTGGCTGCGCGGCTGAATACCCCGGCGTCAGTGGTCCAACGGTCCAGGAGGCGCTCAATGGCTTTCTGGTCGCTGCCCGACGCTCCGAGCTTCCCGTCAGGGAACCGCTCTTCGAGCTTACGGAGGATGAGCCGGGTGTCACAGTATACGTCGCGGCCGATAGTCATGAGCGGAATACGGCGGTAGGCGATGCCCAATTGGTCGAGGTCAGGACGAGGCATTGTCACCGGTTGTATCTATCTCGCGCGGGTGGTTGGGTTAGCGCTCAGGGATCTTGGTAAGGCACGCATATACTAAATTGCCCCCACTGATGGCGGACGGGAGCGGACGCACACATTGCGCAAATGCGATGCGGCGGAGCTGCAAGTACCAGATGATACGGCGGGCGTAGGGAGAGAAAGGGTAGTGAAAAAGGACGATCTCGTTTGGCACCGACGCCATGACTCGTGCGAATTGTGGAGGCAGAAGACACAATGCGCGTTTCTTGGAGGTTGGGCAGCGGGCAGCGGGCCAGTTGCTGGTTAAAAGGCAATGGAGTGTCGGTACTTGTTGGAGCTGTGATCATCACTACCCGCCAAGCGAGCTTGTCGAAAGGACTCCCGGCCGCTAACCTCGGTTCCCCCACAGCTACATCATCGCAGAACGGACGGCTTGACATCTTTCAGGGTCCGCTCATCTCATCGCGCCATGCTGCAGGGGGTGTCTTTGACGGCTTAAGATTAGTTCTACGTAAATGGCAGGCAGATGTCTGAAACGAGAATACGAAGTACCATTTGCCACTGTAGAGCAGATGTTCGGCGATTGTAATTCTGAAGACACATGGCAGCCGAATGCCCATCCTGACCACATTAAAGCCTAATTTCTTCTCCAGCATGCGACTCGCCACCTCTCTATCGCTAGTTTCCTTTGCCACGGCCTCTCTTCGAATAGTACTCGTTCCTACGCAGGCGTCAGAACTAGCATCGATGATCTTCGTCGATCACCTACATCTTGTTGCCCCGATCAGCTTCCGCCGCTCTTCCTTCCAAACGGTCCAACGCCTCCTCGATCAGCCCGATGTGGCCTCGCAGCGTACCCTCTAATTCGTCCATGCGAGCTTCATGCTCCTCTAGGTTGTACACGTGATGTGAGCGCAAGTACAATGTCGCACCACCGATGGCCGACAGGTTGAGGATTCCAAAAAGAGCTGCTGTGTTACGCAGAAAAGACATGTTTGACGAGGCGGTTTGCTGCGCCAGGTATTGAAAAGCAGGGCATGTTAGATATATAGCAGCTCATGCTGTGCGATGTTGGAAGTCAATGATGACATCGCTCCGCGTCAAGATCAGCTCCCTAGCAAGCAATGCGCTCAGCGTGAAAGGTCAGAATATCAGAAAGACCACGAGTAGCAGGGAAGTGGTGACAACAATAGCCAGCTTTGAGAGCACAGATCCAGGCGGTGGAGGAGGAAGGCTCCCATGCAGTGACATGCATGTCAGTGGTCGGGCCTCGACGCGTCCCGCCAATGACGCGTGCCGCGCTGCTACGCGACTTCTCTATCACGACGACCACCATCACAGCCACCGCAACGCAGTCAGCATGTCCTCTCCCCGCTGAGGCACGCCGCCTCGACGACGCCCAGGCCCGCACCATGTCGTCTTCGCAACCATTCCTCGAGTCCTCCCCGCTCTCCACCGGCAGCGGCGGGCGCCGAAAGTCCCGCTTCACGTACCGGCACCTCTCGCAGCTCAGCGCCTCCACGCCCTCCAGCCCCCTGCGCGTCGTCGCGCACATCGACCTCGACGCCTTTTACGCGCAATGCGAGATGGTGCGGCTCGGCTTGCCGGCCTCACAGCCGCTGGCGGTGCAGCAATGGCAAGGGCTCATCGCGATCAACTACGCCGCGCGCGCGTTCGGGCTGAGCCGGCACGTCACGGCGGCGGAGGCGCAGAAGCTGTGCCCGGACATCATCTGCCAGCACGTGGCGACGTGGCGCGAGGGCGACGAGCGCTGGGCCTACCACGAGGACGCGTTCAAGAACATGGCGACGCACAAGGTCAGCCTGGATCCGTACCGCACGGAGTCGCGCAAGATTCTGGCGCTGATCAAGGATGCGCTGCCGAGCGAGCTGCAGCGGGTGGAGAAGGCGAGCATCGATGAGGTCTTCATGGACCTCTCGGCGCAGGTGCATGGTGTCATGCTGGAGAGGTATCCCGAGTTGGCCGGCCCGCCGCCGTATGACGATCCAACGGAGAACTTGCCGAGGCCGCCGACGACGGCGTTGGACTGGCAGGCGGATCACCTGGTTGACTTGGATGCCACGGAGACTGAGGATGATGATCCGGATTGGGACGATATTGCTATCCTGATTGGATCCGAAATTGTTCGGGATGTTCGAGCCAAGATCTTCGAGGAGTTGAAGTACACCTGTTCTGGTGGGGTTGCGCGGAACAAAATGTTGGCGAAGCTTGGATCCGGCCACAAGAAGCCCAATCAACAGACTGTTATTCGCAACCGCGCCGTGCAGAATTTCCTCAGTGACATGAAGTTCACCAAAATCCGCAACCTGGGCGGTAAGCTCGGCGACGAGGTGGTCGCTATGTTCAATACAGATACCGTCAAGGACCTGTTGGACGCATCGTTGGATCGACTCCAGAGGCTTGGCGATGGCACTGGCATTTGGCTATATGACATTATCCGCGGAAACGACAACAGCGAAGTCAATTCCAGAATGCAAATCAAGAGCATGCTATCAGCCAAGTCTTTCCGTCCATCAATCAACACTTTCGATCAGGGTATCCGTTGGTTACGTATTTTTTCCGCCGACATCTTCTCCCGGTGCGTGGAAGAAGGTGTGCTTGAGAATAAGCGTCGACCGAAGACCATCAACTTGCACCACAGACAGGGACAGCAGACCCGGTCCAAGCAATCACCTATTCCACAGGCAAACACTTTCTCTGAAAAGTTGCTTTTCGAGCTCGCCAAGGGACTCCTCGCTCAGGTCGTAGTTGATGGACGCGCATGGCCATGCTCAAACCTGTCATTGAGTGTAGGCGGCTTCGAGGATGGCATCACTGGCAACAAAGGCATCGGGAGTTTCCTTGTCCGTGGAGAAGAAGCCAAGGCCATGCTTGCCAGCGAAAGAGGAGCCCCAGCGAACAAGAATGGCAGAGCTAATTTACCACCACCTCAAAAGAGGCGCCGTGTTGACGAAGGTGGTATCCAGAAGTTCTTCGGCATACGCCAAAACAGCCGCGATGATTCTGGGAACGAGCGCAGTTCATCCATGAGCCGGGAAAACAGCAGAGCTACGTCTGAACACATTGAGCAGGATTTCCCGTCGGAGCACCCGGATGGTGGAGACTACGGTCACCCCGTTGCCGGCCTTGAATACACCGAACAAGCCTGGGGTGAAGCTGGCGCATCGGACATACCACCTCCCTCTGCTCAACCTCAACTCGAAAGCCATTTCCACCGGGCCGATCATGCCACTACAGGTTCAGAATCAACCACTGCTCAACATGTTGCTGCCCAACCTTCTCATCAAATTACACTGGATACGTTCTTCTGCGAGCGCTGTTCAACCCGGCTCCCCGTCTCTCAGCAAGCCGAGCACTCAGACTACCATGTGGCAAAGGACCTTGCAAAACAGCTTCAGGCCGAGGACCGCGCCACCGCCTCTGCCGCACGTTCCCCTGCGCCTGCACCCTCGTCAACAACCCCCAAACCGCGTGGACGGGGAAGGCCAGCCGGTTCCGGCTCGTCGGCGAACAACTCGGTGAAGGGACCAGAGAAGGGGCAAATGAAGTTGGCGTTCGGCAAGGGTTGAGAGGAATGCGACTAACCATTTCAGATGGTCCATGCATGCATGCTACGGCAGTCGAACGATCGTGTTCATCGGTCCCCACGCTCGTACCTGCAGCTTTGATGCGCGAGTTGGGCTCCCATGCACCCGGGCCTCGGGACGCTGCAGCATGGAGAAAGGTCTGGAATGGCCTTTCGTGGCGCACGTTCAAACATCTTCCCGCCCCCTGCTACTGAATTTTCCCGCTATGGGGCCCGTCGGGGGATTGGCAAAATCATTCGGAGAGCAATATGTCCGGGACCGGAAATGGTGACGAATATATTCCCGAATGAGAGGATGTTGGGCTTTGAGGTAGTGGTTGCGGCTTGCTTTAGGGCCACGTTTCCAAGACCAGACCGTCTTGCGGTGTCTTGGTACACGGGCGGGCTGGTTGGCTGGCTGGCTGGCTGGCTGACCGGATGGCTGCATGGAATGGCTTGAGGTGAGGCAGCAGTGCGCACGGTAGTGGAAGGCTACTACTGCAGGCGTTAGTAGAAAAGAAGGTTTCAGCGCCTCAAATCAGCGCGGGAGGAGGCAGAGAGCCCCTTGCAGGAATGGTGGCGCATTGGTCGATTCGGCGGGAGGACGAGGGGGGGTGTGCGCGAGTGGCAACCATCACGAAGGCGCTTGTTTAGGTGGATGAGGCGTGCCGGCGTGCATATGGATCAGAAAAGTCTAAAACGCTCAGTCAGCGGCAGGTAGGCGGTAGGTACCGACGGAACGCTAAGGTAGTAGCTGTGATCAGCAGCGCGATTGGACAGCGCCCTGCTGTCAACCTTTTTGCAGGGCAGCAAAGACCCGAGGACTTCTGTCAACTCAATCTTCCCGTTGCTTTTTCCGCCTGCTGATCGACACGAGGCCCTGGGTCGAGCCGCGGTCCGGATCAGCACAGAGCCCGTCGATTTGGGGATCGGGATCTCAACTGCCTTTTTGGGACGGCAGTCGGGGTTTTTCTTTTGGCCCCCACCTCTTAGCCTACTTTGCTTCTTTCTCGTCTCGTCTGTCGTCCCGCCTCCATGGTTGGCCAACGGCTCTTGTCCCGCTCCTCCCCTTTTTTGCTTTTTGCGGGACTGACGTAGCGCGTGGGCTTGGCTTGTCGTCTCTTATCCACAATCGTACAAAGACGCGTTTGAGCTTCTCTTCGCTTTGAACGGGTTCGAAGAGCGATGTGCGAGTCTAGAACGGTCTCCGATTCCCCCCGGTCAGCGTGTGGGGTCGGCCGTTCCCTCTCTTCTCTCCCTCTCTCTCCTCACCCTTCCCTTTTCGGCAACCTCGGCGGCCTTGCCTTCTTCGTCTCCCGCGTCTCCACGAGCTGTGACGGCCTCCGCATCAGCTCCGCCTGGTCACGACGATAATGCCTTCACACACCCTCCACGTTGTTGCACTCCTCCCGGCTTGCCCCCGTGCGTCTCACTTGCCCGCGGAGGTCGGCTGAGCCCCGTCATCCCGTCAGTTCAGGCGCGCAGTCAGATGGAAGAGCGTGCGCGTCCGCCCTCGTTGGGTCTCCGTGTTCCTGGCGGCGCGTTTTACCCGGCCGCCGTGGCTACGATGGCCATTGGCTGCTGCGCTTCGCTTTCCGACGCCGCGCGCAAATGTCGTGCCTTGGTTTGCAGGGCCACGAGGCACGCCAAGTGTTTCGAGTCGTCTAGGTAGGTACCGTTTGGCAAGTGCTTACTACCACACGAGTAGTCCGTCCGGAAGGGAGGCAGGCTTGTCTCGCGCTTTCAACAATAGCCGATCCGCATTTAGCGCATGTTGCGCCGCCGATCGTGCCGCGTTGGGCAGTCGTAACGGGCGGGCGCCGGTTGCATGATTATTGTTGGTTGTGGTTGACAGGGGGGGATGGTGTGATTATCGTCGTTTTGGATATGCGCAGCTGGATTGGAGTTTTGCTTCCGTTCGCCGATCTGAGAGAGCGGTCTGAATTGCTTTTTCTTTCTTCTTCCCCCTCCCTCTTTTCTTTTTTTCCTGACGGCACGGCGCGGCCGCTGATATTGGAAACGGTCTACGTCGTCGTGCAGCGCTGATCCCCGGGTCAAACTTGCTCGGGCATCAGCCACGTGCGGCGTAACGGCGGGAAGACGTCATCTGTGCCGGGGGTTTGTTTGAGGTCCCGGGTGGAAAGCGTTGATCTCTCTGTGTTCACGGCGACGAGTTGGATTGGATGGCTTGGGTACGGAGCGAGGAAGGGGGTGCTGCACTTTTTACTCACGGTTCTCGTTTATTCATCTTGATAAATCAGCTGGCGGATTAACAGCGCTTGGATCACTTCAGTTGCAGGCGGTGATAGACAAGACTCCCCTTTGCTGCTTGGCTTTCGCAAACAGACATTGCTAAAATCTCTTGATAACAAGAGTCTGGTTCTAAGCATGTCCCAACGTAGGTGCGGAGCAGCGCCGCACGGGGATGGTGCGCTTCATCTTCACACAGTGGTGGTGAAGGAGAAACTACACAGAACTTCAGGCACTGTCATAGAGTGCCGGCCAGAGGAGGAAAAGTATGATCGGCGATGTACAACGATAGTGAATCGGCATTCAGCTACGTTCTTTTTACAAGAAGTCTTTGATAAGAAGAGAAGGTAAAGGAGAGTGCCTGCTTTTATAAGAAAGTCGGCGGTGAGAAAACGATTTTCGCCGAAATGAGTAAACTAGTGATTCGTACGAATCACATCAGCTAGTTTGCAGTCGTAAAGCTTCCGCTTGCTTCTGCGCTCACCATTGATGGATTGAGAGGTTCACATCGAACCTTTACAGATGTACAAGTGGAGGTGAGTAAAGGGGTGAAGGGTGGACCGTAGAACTTCTAAGATGGCTTCCCTCGCGTGTTGCGGACGATGACTACTTTATAAGTTAATACTTAAATGTTTAGATAATAATATCGTTAATATTAAATTATGCTGGTGCACACCAGCAAAGAGTCTTGCTTACCAATACCATATCTGGGAAATAGCGCCAAAAAGCTGGAGACTTGATAATCTGCAACCCGTTTTAGCGTCATCTCACGCCTTTCTCCAGGACTTGCTTTACAGAGCATACATCTACGAGTACATGGCGGGAACTGCACGTCTTTCATTCGACAAATATCTACTACGTAAGTTGTCCACTGTACAAAGAATATAGGCCTTATGTATAGCACATTTAAAACGCGCAATTACGGAAAAGCTTCAACCATGGCGCGTTAGCCTCAAGCCTCCATATACAAGCCATAGCGTATGCCTTCCCATTTGTTTGTGATCAGCAATTTCTCCGATGGGCACATTGGTGCGTTTCCCGCTGACAACGAGATATGCTTAATGTTGATGATTTTTCATAACTGATGAGCTTCATCATGTCAAACAACTTGTAAAGCCATTTTTGGCAAAAACGATGTCTACAACAATAAAAGGCGGAAATCCTACTTTAATTAGAAACAGGTGGCATTGAGTCAGCCAAAGAACCGTCAGTCTTTCAGTTTAAAAGCAGGCAACCCTAAGGAGCGCACTTGGTCTTGTTCGCCGGGCAATGCTAGCAATATCGCAGGTGTGCTTTGTCGACATGGGCTAACGCATAGGGTTCACTGCTCATCGACGTTCCAATTTGATACTACAAATCCTCATCATTTAAGAAAAAAACAAAAAATATAAATAAGGCCAACGCTCGGGTCTTTGGAGAGCCAAAGGGAAACAAACCCATGAAAGAACTGTATGTAAACGACCGCACGGACACAGTGTATTCTATGGATATTTATGGAGACAAGAAAAATGGCAAGCCATCATCTCTGACCGTTTACTTTCGAATGTCGAGTCCCGCAACGACACCCAATTTATATGTCGCAAGAATCAGCATCAAAGCCGGCGACACCTGGGTCCTCACCCGGTCACCCGCCGTAGGCACATGAACCGTCATAAGCCCTTCTCAAAATCGACCCCGCAAGTGACGCCATACAGCCAGTGCAGCACACCAGCGCGCCCCCAATGACGCACTTGGGTAGTCAAATGACGCCGACCTCGCCTCACCACCCGCGGCTTCCGAAGCGCGTGCCCTGTCTACTACTTCCCGCTCTTAAGGTAGGTCGATAGCAGACGTCCTTCGACCTGCAACCACTGTCCCAACAGCATCGGAAAGAATTGCAGGCATCGATACCAGAACGCACTCCGTGTGGCTGTCTTTTGCGTGAGTCTTCCTCCGGCCAAACTTGCTGCGGGTCTACGTGCCGGACATTCTTGGATGGTGAAGGTAGCGGATCTCCATCATCGTGACATGAAGTCAGCCAGCAAATTTACGTCATGAAGAACTCCATCAAGTGTATGATGTGGTGAGATGCGCAACCCTCCGTGATATTGGACCACGCGTTGTGCCGAGGAATACAGCCAAGGAGTCACATCTTTATTCCTCTGGCTCCAGAGAGAGACAAGTCATTAAGCTCTTGTTCATTATTGGCCCGCCGATTATCCAATATGGACCTCGGTGCAAATTGGCGAAGAGGTGAGAGGAACTGAGGTCATAAATAACCAACATTGCACAGCCGTCACCAGATCTATGACTGGAAGGAGCAGGTGCAGCTCACCATATGACCCGGTCAGACACGGGCACACGCTCGTGCGTGGAATCGCTTGACTGGTAATGTTCATGGAATCGAGTCAGCCAGAACCAGGCAGATACATCAATGGTCACCTATTCAGTCATTCATGCCCTCTGAAGAGGGGTCGGCGATTTGAGCAATGGTAGGGGAAAAGATATCAATTCCCTCTCTCGTCTTGTCTACGTCTTTCGCAGCAAGCAGTCCAATCGGTGTATATAACCGCAAGAATAATCCAGTCAAGCAATTCCCAACGCCATACAAATGTGTGCGCTATTCATCATCATTGTCCCAGCCCCGCACTAGTCACTTGCCGTGGACGAAGACGCGCTTCTCCAGCGGCGTCTGCTCCTTGGGGCCGGCGTCGGCGCTGGCGCGGCCGCCGAAGACGAGCTGGGCGCGCAGCTGCCACTCCTGCGGGATCTTCCATTCGTCCTGCACCTTGCGGTCGACGACGGGGTTGTAGTGCTGCAGGTTGGCGCCGAAGCCCTCGGCCTCGAGGGCGGTCCAGAGGGCGAACTGGTGCATGGCCGACGTGTGCTCGGACCAGGTGGGGAAGTGGTGGGCGTAGATGGCGAACTTGGCCTGGAGGTCCTTGACGGGAGCGGGGTCCTCGAAGAAGAGGATCTTGGGGGTGTTAGTGATTGGTGATTGGGGGAGAAGGGGGAAAACATACGGTGCCGTAGCCGGCGCGGAAGCCGTTCAGCCTGGCCTCGGTGGAGGGGAAGGCCTCGGCGGGGACCTGGGGCTTGAGGACATCCTTGGTGATGTCCCAGAACTTCTCGTGCTCCTTCTTGAGCAAGACAACGACGCGGGCGCTCTGGCTGTTGAAGGACGAGGGGACGGACAGGACGATGTCGTTGACAATCTCCTGGATGCGGTCGTCGGAGATGGGGGCGGTGTTGTCGAGCTGGTAGAAGGTGCGGCGCTCCTTGACGGCGTCGAGGAAGGACTTGTTGGCAGACATTGTGGTGGAGAAGGCGCGGGTGGTGGTGGTGGCAGAGGTAGCTGGGGGCGAAATCAGTGTTCTGGAGAGCAGCGAGGTTGCGGCGGGGGCGGCGCTTTTGTAGGAGAGCGAGGACGAGCGGCGGGCAAGGATTGGTAAGGATTTCTTAAGCAGGTGTGGGGCAGCCATGTTTGAGGAGGGAGACAGTACAGAAGATGGCGTGTAGACCAGCGCCGAGCAGGGCGGCGGCCAGGGCGCAAAGAAAAGCCGTGAAGCGCATGGAAGCTGGAGGGCCTGGTTCAGAGCTTCGGATTCAGAGCTTCGGATCCCGAGCTCCCGGGCGGCGGGCTCGAGCAAATAGATAGACCATAGCTTCGGAGGGGGGTGACGGAGAGAAAGGCGCGGAGCAATGGAGGGGCACGCGGTGACGCGATAAATCCGACGTGTCCGATCTGAGCGTGGCCGGCGCCCCGCGGAATCGCCCCGCGCCAGAGACCCTGCGCGTGGACAATGCAGGTACGCCACCGGTGAGCTGCCTAGCACCCAAACTCAACACCAGCCTCTCCCGCGCACCAGCTCATTCGTCAGCACTCCATCGGGCGAGCTGCTTACGCTATGGCGGCACCGGCCTGCGGACCTAGCTGCTTCCGGTGCTGAGAAATCCGCCCGGGCGACTGTTGGCTCCTTCCTATTCGCTCCTTGCCATCTGTACAGCGACTCGCGCTCGGCCGAGAGCAAGCTTTCAGTGATGTGGCTTCTTGGTTTGCTTAATCCACTTTCTCTTTCTTCTCCAATCGATGGCAATGAGTCTCACACCACCACAAACTGACCCTGCTAATTCACATGCAGCCACCCATGATTGCTCTTCTAAGCCAAAAATCACGTCGGCGCCGTCACATCCGCTGTTCTCTACTCCGTATCAGCCATCATGCACGCAGTCTTGCTACTATTCGTCCGAAATGTATACACTACACCGGCTTGCCAAGGCGGGGAGATTCCGCCACAATAGTCGCCAAGGCACTCGCTCCCTCCACAAAACGCATACGGTGGTCGGACGCGTTTTACCCACTACGGCCCGCGCACGATGGACCAAGCAGAGGCCAAAAAAAAAGATGTTGAAAGCGGTGAGACTCGAACTCACGAAGGTTGCCCAACTAGTAAACCTCATCTTCGGGGCTCTTTTCAGAAAAGAAGACCTGAAACTAGCGCCATAACCACTCGGCCACGCTTCCTGATTCTGAGAAATGTTTCCCGGCTGCAAGTGTTATGTTGCAGTAATGCGAGCAGCTCTGGCACCGCTCAGATCAGTGGGGGTGTAGATGCAGATGAGGAAAAAAGTTGGAAAAAAGCCCAACTCTGCTTGGCCGAACTTCAGCCACGCCCAATTACTTGCGTCCATCTCCCAGGTCGAAATTGCATGGCCATAGAATGTGAGGCCAATATTAACGAGGGGTGCACGAAAGCTCCATTTTTCCATCATCCCCATCAGATGACCGCCCGGAATACCTATCCTGAAGACACACTTCCTGCGCTCGCAACTTGTCCACAGGATGTCCAAAAACGTAGCCGCTATACTGGGATGCGCTAGAACGCGTGTGCCTGACCATCCCTGGATAGCTGCGCGCTGTTTCCAATTAGGTATTTCGTTTGATCAAATTCCAGATCGGCAAGCTCCTGGCATTTTCCACCCCCTTCCTTGTCTCTGTTCTCTCCTCCTGTGGAGTCACCCCCGCAATATGCGGTATAATGGGGGTGCTCGCTATTGTACCAGCTGCCTGAATTCCTCGGGAGCTGGCATTCTCCACATAAGGGCCCTTTGTAGCCCTTCCATTGTTGGAGCGCTGCCGTTCATTCCTACCATTTTCCCTACTATATCTAAGCTTCTTCTCGTCTGCATCCAAGACGCCACCCCGCACCCCGCTCAGCCTTCTTTCTTTTGCGGCATCCGACACTTCTGAAGCAACAACCATGCATCGCGCCCGTCTCTCTTTTCCACTGGGCTTTCTGCTCGTCATCCGCGCAAGCAATGCCCAGCGAGTCCCTCCTTTCCCCCCGATTCCCACTGGCCTTGCCTCGGATTCACGCTCCGTCGGCAACTCTACCTTCACCATTCTGTGTGAACAGGTGGATGCAAACGCAATCTCTCCTTATGTCACCACCTATCTCCCAACCGACGTGCAGGACTTCGATACCTGTATGAGTCTCTGCGACAAATACGACGATACCTGCGAGATCTCCCTCTGGGATCCCACTTCGGCCAATCCTTGCACCCTTCTGGCCTCTGCTCCTTCCGGCACATCTCCTACCGCTCCTACTGGTCGCTGCTATGCCACCAAGGTCAAAGGCTCGGCTTCCGTGTCAGGTGCAGTGTCGGCTGAAATCTCTGGAGGTGTTTTGCCGACACCCACTCCGTTACCCTTGTCAGAAGTTATTGCATCTCTTTCATCCTTGGGCCTTTCCTTGTCAGATGCGACCGACATCTCCTTGTCTGATCTGGTTACTGCTACCGATCTTTCGCTGTCAGACCTGGCTACTGCCACCGCCTCCCTACTTTCTGATCTAGCTACTGCTACAGACTCCCTCGTGTCTGAACTGGCTACTGCTACAGACACCCTCCTGTCTGATCTGGATTCTGCCACCGAAACACTGCTCTCTGATCTGGCTTCTGCTACCGACATCTCCCTCTCCGATTTGGCTACCGCTACCGACTTGTCCTCGGAGATATCCACAATCCTCGATGCTTCCGGGAAGACGTCTCTTGTTGAGGGTATCATCGCATCGGTCACCGCTCCCGTCGGAGTCTCAACTGCATCTGTCGCCCTGCCCCTGCGCACCAACGCACTCTGTGGCGCGCTCTGGCCCAACATCCCACTCAGAGAATGCCCCCAGGGCGACCCCAAGTGGGGAAGCTGCTGCTCTCCTTACGGTTTCTGCGGAAACAGCTCGGCTTTCTGCGGCTTTGGCTGCCAGCAAGGCTTTGGTTTGTGCGCGCAGTCGTTGTCCGTGAAGCCCCAGCCCATAAGACTCTCCACCACACTGAAGTCGTCACTGTCACTGTCACTGTCACTCCCTACATCGGCCTCACTCCCGTCCTCCGTTTCCGTTTCCGTCTCCCAAGTCCTTAGCCCTGCACTGCCTTCCCCACCTGCAGAGACGCTGTGGTGGCTTCCCAGGATCTCGGCATCGACCCCTTCACTTCCGGCTATCGCCTCGCCGTCTGCCCTGATTCCTTCTGCCGCATCAGCCCTGGGTATTGAGTTCAGTGCGACGCCGAGCCCGATGCTGCCAAACCCGCCGGTCATTGACCTTAGCACTTCTATCCCCGCGACTGATGATGTAATCGACACTTTATCTGCTGCTGTCACCAGTGTCGAGGACGGCCTTACTTCCATTCTTCCGTCTGCTGATGTTACTGATGTCGCTTCCATCGCCAGCGCGTCCCTCGATACTGCTCTCCCTGAGATCACATCCGACCTTTCTGCACCCACCGAGATCGCCTCTTCCGCTATCGCGTCGCTCGACACTGCTCTGTCCGAGATCACCTCTGACCTCGCTACCGCCACTGATATCGCCTCCACCGCCGTGTCCGACATCGATTCGGACATCGCTACCGCCACCTCGGTTGCCTCCGCTGCCGTCGTCTCCCTCGACGACACCATCTCGGAAGTCACCTCTGACGTTTCTATCCTCACCGACATCCCCTCCGCCACCCTCGAGGCCGTCGTATCCGACATCACCTCCGACCTCCAGCTTGCTGCCACTTCCGCCGCCTCCGCCGCCACCGCATCCCTCGGCGACCTCGTCTCAGAGGCCACCTCCGGCGTCTCCCTCCCCACCGACGCCGTCTCCGTCTCGCCCCTCGACACCGCCGCCGCCTCCCTCGCCGCCGTCCCCCCCGCCCTCCTAACAACCCTCACCAAGCTCGGCGCCTCCATCGCGCTCCCCCCTCCGCTCATCAACACCACCCCCGCCGTCTCCGCCGAGGCGTCTGTCGCGGCCACCGCCTCCGCCTCCGCCTCCGCCGCCGTCTCCGTCGCGCCCGCCGTCAGCCTTCCCAGCGTCAGCAGTATCCCGACTGCTGCTGTGAGCGTCGGCACCCCGGTGACGGCTGTGCGGAGCGCCATCGCCGCCAGCGTGAGCTCGCTCGGAGCATCGGTGCTCCCCGCCGCGGTGGCTTTCACGTCGGCGCCCAGGCCGCAGGGCCCCAACCCGCCCGCCATCCAGCCAAGCGTTGGTAGGTCCGTCAGCTTGCGGGCCGGCGGGCTGAGCTCGGCGGTGACGTTTGTTGCTTGATTATGACCGATGACGACGACGATGATTATGGTGCGTACTGGGACGCGAATGATGGATGGATTGGAATGGAATGACGGCTCTCTTTCGTTTCTTTTGGGGCTTTCGAACAAATGACTGTTCGGACTTTTTCTTTTTTTATCGGCACGTGTGCTGATGTGTCTTTTGCCCCTCCCCCGTGTTGTTGGGCTTGATGAGTTTGTATGTCATGGGAATGGATACTGTTCGCTTCATCTTTTCGTTTTCCCCATCGTACATGAACAGCTGTCATACGACATCGATTTGCCTATCTTGTTCGAAGTTCCTGGTGCGTGGATCCGAAAAACTCTTCAAGATGTGCTTACATGGTCAATGGACACATGTTCTATCTAAATTCCACCTTCTCACTGTCGTCCTTGTGTGCGTAGGCCGGAAAGTCCACATGTACAACGCGCCACTGATCACAGAATTGAATGGTCGGCTCCATCATCAAGCCTCGTTACCGAAAGTCTTCATTTACATTTGGTCAGTTGATCATTCTCTTGGAATGGTATATTTCTTCATTCCTCTTTAATACTCTGCAGAGTCTCCTGCAACATAGAACTACTATCTCACCTGTGGTAAAATCCGCATAAGGGCAGCCGCGAACAGAGCGCAGCAGAGTGTATCGATAAGCTTTCTTTTCTCAATTTGCATCATGTCATAGATGCAGGATCGGGTTCAGATATGAGCCGTAGATGGACGGCCTGTGGCAACCTTTTACAAGCGTCCTTCCCACGTTCACGTCCTCCGAACGCCCCCCACGTGCGGCCCTCTCGGCTTTGCGTGAGCCACGTCATGGCCTGCGCGCGCATCCACACCCACGCGTTGACCGGACTTGCTGATTTGAGTAAAAGTGACTGGTCAGGTGAGGCGAAACATTTGAAGCTGAGAACACGACTCTCCGTCACAACCCTACGACTAGGAATTACAGGGAGCTACCGAAAAAGAGTCAAAAAATTCGACAGCGCACATGCTCAAAGGAGGATCTACGACAGCGTTTATGGTTGCGCTTACAATCTAACTAAAGAGTGGGAGTATGCACTCCAGCCGCTCGATCACACCTGTGGCGCTCGTTTTGCGCGACATACAGGAGAATATGCTGCTACCTACTACGTTGCATCCGTCCACAGCCCTACCAGAACCCCTTCTCAGTCAAGGCCAACAAGAAACCAATACCGCATAGGGAGAAGAGAAGAGGCATACATGGCGTGGAACTCGTATCCCGAAAAAACTCAAGTGAAATCTTGTCCAGACCAGAACGTTTTGACTCAACCAAATTTTCACTGCCAACTTTAACCTCACACAAGCAAAGTTACCCTCACCGCAGCGGACCAACCAGATCCAAGATCGACGACTACGACGAAAGGAGGCCAAGTCGAAGACGGAAACGCCAAAAAAAAAATTGAAGCGCTGGTACCCGAAGTCGATCGTGACACAAGCCAACCCGCTCGCGCCCTTCCCCTCCCAACGATAGCTCGAACCGCTTTTCGCCTTTTGTCGAACACGAAACCAACCGGTCAACACGGCAATGATAATAATAGCAACAAATAGCGTACCGACCAGCACCAACCGCTTTCGACACGCCCCGTATCACCACCAGCCACCGAAAATTCCCCTGTCCACGTATACCACTCCCGTGTAAGCTGGAACCAGTGTGACCGGCCACCACCTACTTTCGACACGGGTTTCGGCGACGTACGGTGACCGGCGTATCAGAACCGAACCTGTGCCTGCCTCTAAGCGCCAGTGCATTATACCGTATACCGCGCATGGATTGATTGGGGGGGAACAACAACAACAACAACCCCCCGAGCCGGACCCCCGGTGGTGCCGCGTGGCTGGCTGCTGCTGCTGCCCGCCGACCGTAGGGCTGAAACGGACCTGAGGCAAGGATGTCTGGATTGATGACGTGAAGACCTCGAGGCTAGACTACGTACCTACCGCTCTTGTCGGCACAGGTGAGAGCCCGAAAAAATAAAAGGAGGCAAAAAGTCGAGGGATCGCAGGCCCCCAGTGACCAGAGACCACGGATCACATCACGCTCTATAAAACCCCTTTCAGGCATTCCCTCCCCCCCTTTGATCCCGACGGGGAAGGTTGGTGGAGAATGGCATGGGGCTCTCGTCGCCGTGTTGATCCGATCCCCGCGCCATGGGCCCGAAGACCCTTGGGTGGAAGATCGGTTTGTGGGCGGAGTTTATATGTACATGGGTGGTGGTAGCAACAGTGGTCGGTGGTGATGGCAGCACCCGGGAAGATGCGGAACCCCAGTTGTCAATCGAACAGTTTCCTCATCTGCCTTGTGACATGTCCGTAAGAGACAGCCACTAGGGATGATCATGCTCCAGCTAAGCCAAGTTTGAATGACGTAAAGAAGGAAGACACGCATGACTGGCCAAGAGATGATGTTTGGACGGATTCATGTAGGGAGATTCTGATAATGCTCGAAGAATTCTCAATGCACACGACCTCTTTACCGTCAATGCAAACCATAGCTTAATTTCATATACAACAGGAAAAGCGACTTGTTGCTTTCGCGCTGGAAATACGGCATCCAATTTTCTCTCGCCTACACCAATTTTTTCCGACTATCATTCCTTTTTCTCCCATTCCACCACGGCGGATACATTTGGGCGCGAAGTTTCAAACGACTACACGTGAAAAGGGGAAATGACTTGATCGCTGGGGAGGGGGGTGAGAGGTGATGTGAATACCATCAGCAGAGGCCGTTTCAGCGCCGCAACAGTGTGAATCTCCGTGGTCCCAATCCAAAGTGAATTGAGACGCGTTCAGTCACAGCAACGCCATGCAAATGTTTCGAGCGCAATTGCAAGCCAAAAAAGCAGGGACCATGGAAAAAACAAAAAGGAACCACTACCTGCACTGCGTTGTGCACCAGGAAACTCAAAAACCGGATATAGCCCATTCCATGAACGCACATCTTCAGCAGAAAACAAGAGAAAAAAAGGTTTTAGAAAACCGGTCATGTTGCTGTTGCCGATCTCAATCCGGCCGACAGGTTACATTCCGGGAATAGTAGAATAGAAAGGGATGTCTGCAACGCTTGAGTGATTCAGAGCGGCGCGTCCGCAGGCGATAGTAGCGCGTGATATGATTCGTCGTAGAGGATGTAGCGCATCCGTGGTAAAGGAACTTCGTCGCTGAATCCGAGGGGACGGTGATGAACGAGTGGTTGTGGTCGGGAAAATTAGACCGAATTTTGTTACCCTTTTAGAAAAAACCCAAGCCAGCGGGAGGTATCAGAAAAGAGAACGGGTATCTAGCGGCGCAAGAGCGTCTCCCAAGGTCAAACGCGTGATTTTCCGAGGACGAGCCCCCGAGTCGATTCCATCGCAACCCGGTCCGAGCCCATGCGCGGACTGTGGCCCGAGGGTGAAGTGCTCGGGCGTCCCGGAAAATGAAACCTAAGCCAGGTATCCATGTAGCAAGAAAGGAAGGAAAAGCAGTCGTCCCAGGCATGAGTGAAACCTGTGCATCTATAGCAAGATGAGGTAGTTGCTTGGCGCAATACCCGTCTCACCCGTCTGCTTCCTCGCCTGCCACCAGCGTCCGCTGACGTCCGACACCTCGAGGATCTCATGCTTGGAGAAGCTGATTTCGTTCTGATCGTCGGGGTTGGCCTCGTAGCTGTAGATCGCCTTGGCGCGGTACGGGTAATCATTGGGCGCATCCTGCTGCTCGGGCTGACCGCCCGCGTTGGGCGCGCCGTTCATGCCGGTACCGAAGCGCGGCACCGTGGAGTTGCGCTCGGCCGCACCAGCAGGGCCGCCATGGAAGCCAGAAACCGGCGAGGAGGTTTCGAAGCCATTGAGCTGGGCCGAAGTGTACATTTGAGGCTGCGGCTGGGTGGCAGTGGTCTGCGGACGAGCGCTGTAGTTGTTCGACATGGGACGAGAGTTGCGAACAGATTGACCCTCCTTGTTCATCGCGTACGAATCAACAAAAGTGCGGTGCGAGGCCGAGGGCTGCGAGCCGAAGTAGAAGATCCAGACAATCTGCGCTGGTTAGAACCAAGAGGGCCAGCGACATGGTTCGTCGGGAACTTACGGCAACCATCGACAGGAGAATGTAGCCGGCAGCGGCAGCCTCCTTCGCGCTGTCATTTTGATAGACAGTGGCATTGACGGCGGAGCTGGTGAAAACCAAGCCGGCGGCGAGGTAGCTGGAGATCTGCTTGGGGATTAGACATGCGATGGATGCGGGGAGCGAGGCGCGGGCTTCGTACCGCGACGTGGTAGGTGTCCTCAGACTCGGAGCCAACGACGATGATAACGCCAACAATGCAGCAGAAGAAGTAGACGAGAGCCCACCAGGTGTAGTTGGGAAACTCGCCGTGCAGGCTACCGATGATGGAGCCGACGAATGCGATGATCCATGCGAGCTGTGCGACAGTCAGCATCTGGGCGCAGGTGGCGCGCGGTCAGCGGACGACTCACAATGCTGATGGAGATGGTCGACAGGGCGAAGGGATCGCCGAGGATGTTGTCGAAGCCGAAGCGGTTGCGCATGCCGTAATTCATCTTCTTAAGGCTGTTGGGCGAGTTGAGCGAGGGCATTTATGCACGGGCGGAGCGGGTCGAGGTGGACGGCGGGCGCGAGCGGAGGGCGCGTGGTGACGGACGGGAGCAGGGAATGCGCGGCGGGAGTCGACTTGTGGGAGTGGGAGGAGAGAGGTTCAAGAGAGTGGCGGCGAGGAGAGTAGCGAATGAGGGTGGTTAGGCGCCTGGCCCTACGAGATGCGACGGGGGATGGAGAAAGCGGAGCCTCAGCGGCGGGCCGGGCAGCGTTCACGGCGGGTGCGCGGCGCGCGTTTTGTTGCGGGTCTGGAGGTCGCAGCCGCGGCAGAGACGCTTCAGTTGGGTGGTGAGAGAGGCTCCGGATCGTCGGGGTCGAGGCGTGTCTTTGGAGAGGACGCAGCGATAGGAGAGCGGCGCGGCGGTGTTTGACGCACGGGCCGGGTCCACGCGCCGAAGCTGCAGCGATCAAGCGCTGCTGTCCACTAATTTACCTGACGCGCAGGCACAATCAGGCGTGCGGGGAGCCCTCGCTGGCTCCGTCTTTATTGCAGCACCGATCGCTATCCTCTGCTTTCCTGCCGCCTGCCTCGTCCTGCCGGCCATCGCGCGGATCGTGTGAGATTCCTGCACCGCCACGTCGTGCAATGGACCAGACTACGCGCGCCGCCCGAAGGGGCCTGTCACCTGTCTCGCCTGCCTGTCTCGGATTGCGCTTGCTAGGGACGGGACGGCGCAACGTGTGCAGCCCGCTGCGCCTGGCTCCGGCCGTCGCACCCCAACGCGCGCCCACGAGCTGAGCCCGAAATTTGTCGCCTGTGGTCATCTCGCGGGCCAGCCTCACCATTTCCCTAGCTGCCGTTAGACGCTGGCCCATGCGACGGCTGCTGATCCTCACTGGCCCGATGCGGCAGCAGTGCGTGTCGATGAAACGCTCCTCCAACGTCTCGCCTCTGGCCATCGTGCCCGGGCCCAGACAAACCCGCTCCACCGTGCCGGCCGCCGCCCACGACATCACCACCTTGCCCGCCTCCCAGACCGCCCTGGAACTGGCCCTTCTCCGCGTTAAGCCCCGGCTCCCTGCGAGCATCAGAAAAGCTTGTCTTCCGGCATAGCTGCCCGTCGAGGCAATGCCAGGCCCGGCCTCTGAAGAACCACGCATTCCGGCCTGTGCATTTTCGTCATACGTGCCGGCCCGGGTCCAGCCCGCTTCCGCCTTCGCCAAATTCCAGGGAACAGGGCGCGTGCATATTTGCGCGGAACAGCCAGTATGTACCGCATACGAGCCGGGCACTGGATTTTCGGCAAGAAGCTCAGTTGACGACCTCCACATTTGACATATTAGCTCGGTCCCCGAACCCGTAAGTCCACAGACGGGAGCTTGCTAGTTAGCTATGTCCATGCTAGAGAGACCCTGTGCCCTCCCTTTGATTTTAGGCCCGCTAAATGCACTGTCCGGTCTGCGTGCCGGGTTCCATGCCGTGAGGAATGGCTGGGCCAAGTGTTTGCTTCCGCCACCTGCCGCCCTGATGTCTCCACACAACCGTGCACTGTCGTCTGCCGCGCTTTTGACTGAAAGCCGCATGTCATAGCCTTGTTGGCTCTCTCCAGCCACAGTGAAGGTTTAAACGATGACGCTCGCACGGATCGGGGCATGTGGCCTTCACAGCCCGGGCTTCTCCAGCATTCCCCCATTCCTTCATGAATATCAGTTCTCCCTGCCATGCAGATCCTTCAGGCACCGCCAGATTCGCGCTCGATCTTGACCTCTTCCCGGCGAACTTCTCTCTCGGATTCTCGTACTCGCGAGTCCCATTCAGCCCAGCACCTGCCCTGGCCCAACACCATGACCTCGTGCCATCTCAACACGGCCTTGCCACTTCGCTTCCTCAGGTCTGATATGTCATGGGCCTGAGCCAGTTGTGTTTGCTCCAGCTGAGCGATGCGGGGCGAGAAGCCGACCAACGACGTAAAGGATTCTGTCGGCGGCAGAGGGAGGTCGTGCAGCGACGTCAATTGCGAAGCTGTAGCGGGGTACGCCGGGGCCTCAGTGAGGATAGTAGCGAGCTTAATCTCGGGTGTCGGATCGTCCATGCTGCTGGGGGGAGGACGCGCAGGCTGCTCGGTCGGCGCGAAGATATCGGCGTGCTTGGATTCTAGCCGAAGGTGTCAGGAAAACGGGGCCAGGACGATCCATGGGGGGTTTGTCTTACGCAGCTGTAGGATGTCGTTGATGGCGCGTGAGTTGCCCGCGACGCTTGATAGACGGCTTTCGAGCTTCTGAATGCGAGACGCGACGGGCGCGTCGGTCTGCTGGCTCTCGGCCGCGACGTTGCCCCCAAGGACAAACTCGATGCGGCGGAGGCGCCACTCGAGCATGTCGAGTGTCTGCAGGAGTATCTCGTCCAGGTCTTCGGCCATGGTTGGGTGTTGGCGGGGAATGCGGTCGGAATGGGGAGTGTAGATGCTGCGGAGGTGAGCGGGCGCCGGATAAGGCAGGAGAACCCTGGATTGGCGGGATGATCCGCGGCAGTCGTGCGGCCGTGGCGGCCTGCCAGATGACATCTCCGCTCGCACGCCAGACCCAACAGCTTTAACGCGACTAATCGCTCCGCTCTACACTATCGCCACGCTGCGCTCCACCCTCTTCTTAATGACTTAGGAGTTAGTGGGGTGTGCACCTCCGTCTACTGCTGCCCCTCGCGCGACACCTCCTGGACCATCGACCATCACTCCCAACCATGGCTTCCTATGCCGCGATTAATGCCGGCCCCTCCGAGCACGAGGACAGGCCGGCGAGCGCGGCCTCACATAGAGGCAGACGGTCGGTTCCCGTTCTTCCACTGCGCTGCACCGGCTGTTTTGCTAACACATGCGCCAGGTCGCGCCATGGCAAACGAGACGTCGGCATCACCGGACAGGCTACATGGGCAAGCAGCGTCATTAACCTGGTCAACACAAGTGCGCATCTCTTCCTCACACCCCCGAGAACACACGCTGACGGGCACATGGTGGTAAAGTCCTAGGGGCAGGTCTCCTGGCCATGCCGCACGCCCTGTCGCAAATGGGCATTCTACTGGGCTGCTGCGTCATCGTATGGGCAGGTCTCACAGCAGGCTTCGGCCTCTATCTCCAGACTCGATGCGCCAAATACCTCGATCGCGGAACCGCCTCCTTTGCGTCGCTATCCAAAATTACATACCCAAATGCGGCCGTCGTTTTCGATGCGGCGATCGCCATCAAGTGCTTCGGTGTCGGAGTTAGTTACTTGATTATCATCGGGGACCTTATGCCCGGAGTTGTGAGAGGATTCAGCGAAGCTGCTGGTGAAATCGGATTCCTGGTGGACCGCCAGTTCTGGGTTACAGCCTTCATGTGCGTCTCTTCCCCTGGCGACCTCTGCGAGGCTGCATCCTTTGCAGATCTGCCCTCTGGATGGATTTAGTGCCAAAGCTAGAGATGCTAACGCGTTGTGTAGGCTCATTGTCATTCCCTTGTCTTTCCTTCGCCGTCTTGATTCTCTCAAATACACCAGCATGATAGCTTTGGTGTCGATCACCTATCTTGTCATTCTTGTACTCGCCCATTTCTTCAAGGGAGACACCATGGCAGACCGCGGCGAAGTTCACGGTATCGCTTGGTCTGGCCCGGTTGCCGCACTCTCTGTCTTCCCCGTTGTTGTTTTTGCCTACACGTGCCACCAGAACGTAAGTTTACCAGGATTTCTTGTTGAGATCAGAAACTGACTGCTCTAGATGTTTTCCATTCTCAATGAGATTTTTGACAATTCTCACTTCCGGACCACATCCGTTGTTGGCGCCAGCATTGGTCTGGCTTGCTCTCTTTACATTCTTGTGGGAATTACCGGGTACCTTTCTTACGGTGATAAAGTTGGCGGCAACATCGTCAGCATGTGTAAGTGCATCCAAGACCTGCAAACTACGTATTTCTTACCAGTATCTAGACGCTCCATCCGTTGCTTCGACTATCGGCCGTCTGGCGATTGTCATCCTGGTCATGTTCTCTTACCCTCTGCAAGTCCACCCATGCCGTGCCTCCATTGATGCGGTTGTCAACTGGCGGCCGCAGCGAGCCCCTAAGTCTTCCCGTGGGAGCACTACCGAGGGCTCCCCCTCGAGCGAGCACAGCGCCCCGCTTCTCGGGTCGCCCAAGCCGAACACCGGACCCATCGCGGCTCCTCTGCAGCCCAAGGCCGAGCCGATGAGCGAGATGCGTTTCGCCATTATCACGACCCTTATCATTGTGCTCAGCTACATAACGGCCATGTCCGTTTCCTCGCTCGAGAAGGTTCTTGCATACGTTGGTAGCACCGGCAGCACGGCCATCAGCTTCATTCTCCCAGGCATCTTTTACTACAAGATCTCATCCCCCGATAGCCCGCACCACCAGCGCCTTCTCAAGGACGAGGACGACGAGGAAGACTGGAATTCCGGAGACGAAGAGAATATGACGGAGTCGGGACTCCTGATTAGAAACTTGGCGACGAAGACGAAGAGCTTCAGGAGGGGTCTTTTGAGAAAGTTGAGTCTGGCGCTGGCCATTTATGGCTTGGTTGTCATGGTTGTTTGCTTGGGGACCAATACTTTCTTGGTTGCGGCGCACTAACGGAGACTGGGGAGAGAGCCGGCATAAGAGGTGGGAAGGGATATCGAATCGTTTCGCTTTGGCTGGAGTTGGGGTTGGTGGTTGGTGCATAGAACGCGTGCTTCAGTATCGTTCAGTTGATCAGTATTGACATTTCATTTCCCGTCAACCTTGGTAGGGGGTGAGACCGAACAACAGCTTGTGCTCCAATGATCTATCCAGAAACAAGGAAGATATTATTAAGCTTTGGCTCCAGCGGGACTTAAGCTTTTAAGTTTTTTTTTTCTTTTTTTTTTCGAGGCTGCATTGGCGACGCCCTATTAATAACCTTCCGCTTAATGCTCAGCTTTCATGTCGCATCGGCTGAACGAATCTAGATGTCTCTGGCAAGCTATGATCAAATCGCTTGCGGCGCAATCAATTCGAGTTGAGATGAGCACTGAACACATCGTCCCGTGAGGGATCAGATAGTCAGCTGAGCATTAAAATCCTCTTCCAACGCATCCACGCAGACATCCGCATTTCAGCACATTTCTTTTTTCTGTACATGGTATTGGTACAGCCGCATCTTTCTCTTGACGCAGCAAGCAATGTGAATCCTTCGACGGGGCAATGTCCCCGAATATCCCATAACGCCAAACCCAATGCAAAACCTTCCCGTCTGAATACTTGTCTTCAGGCCCTCATCTACCCACCATACTACCAAGCTCTCCTATGAACTTTCGGTGGGAGGAGTGGGTTCCCTGTACGGGTTGCTTCTGTGTTTCCTGTCCGCCTTCGTGACCTGCTCCACGATCTGTCCGACGCGATACTTCGGCTCGAGCAGGCCGGCCTAAAACAGTGCAAACCAAGCTCGTCAGCTCCAAAATTCTTTCTCTTTTCCCCTCAACAACCCCCGCGAAACTCCACCGATGCTCGGCCACACCACATGTCCATGTCTGGAGGGCGGGGGGATTTGGACGTACCATCGACAACAGCCTCCAGCACGTATCGCTCGGCTGGGCGCCGACACCGAGCCAGTACTGCGCGCGCGACCTGTCCAGCTTGATGTCTTTGTACGGGCGGCCGGAGGGGTCGTCGGGCCTCGCGGGTTTGGGGATGGGGTCGTAGGTGCCTTCAGAGAGAAAAAAAGAGTCCATTGTCAGTCGCCGCATACGTCATGATCTCCTCCCCCCGCCTGTAGCACCCCTCCCTTCCTCTGCTCCAGCATGCTCCGTCTGAGTCCGAAGTCGATACGTGTATGTGTGTGCGGCGGGGGGAGTGTTGTAGAGGGGCATTCATTGGGAAGGATGGCGGTGGCATTGCGTACCGAGGACTTCAAGCGGCTTGCCGTCCCGCGCCGTCCTATACACAGCTTCAGCGTTTGGTCCCCGGTGGTTACTCGTAACGTATCGACGGATGGTTGGTGGTCGGGCGAGCAAGACCAGAGAGGGCCAATTGCTTACCGTGCGTGGGCGACGACGATGTTGTAGAAGGGGGCGTGGCGCTTGCCGAAGCGCGCGAGCCGTATCTTGAGGACCATGCTTGCGGCGGCGGCGGGGTGGCTGGATGCGAGGACGATTG
This sequence comes from Diplodia intermedia, assembly GCA_021495925.1. Classification (NCBI taxonomy): domain Eukaryota; kingdom Fungi; phylum Ascomycota; class Dothideomycetes; order Botryosphaeriales; family Botryosphaeriaceae; genus Diplodia; species Diplodia intermedia. The sequence continues at coordinate 431,653 of JAKEKT010000015.1, read as the reverse complement.
CTGGTACGGCCGACGCGCGCGACACGGCCGTGGTGAGCACATCCACGATAAGTTTCTCGGACAGACGCCGGGGAAATGTTTTGCCGGGTCTGGAGACAGGGATCAGGACTCCGCCTGCGGCGGGAGTCTTCCTCAAGTATTTGCACTCTCGTGCTTTTGCAAATTAAAATCGAGGACAGGAAGTGGCCATTAGCTTTGAGCTGAGTGGTTCGGGCCGTCAAGGTGTTCCAGAAGTGGTTGTGGTGGTGTTCGTTGTTTCCTCTTTGGGATTGCTGACATGATCAGCGCGATGTGATGTAATGCTCTTGTGCCCGCCTGTCTCTTGCACGACAGCCACAACCTCGCGCTCAGCAACCCTTCACTTTCATGTTCCGGACAACAAGGAAGCTCATGATGGCACTCAGAGTAAGCGGTAACCAAAAGGTCCACGATCAATCTCTGACCGTTCTCAGACACTTTCCGCAAAGAACGCCGCCGAGCTCGACAAGGAGCTCATGAGTAGCGGGGCCTTCTCTATCGACCAATTAATGGAGCTGGCCGGCCTCTCAGTCTCCCAAGCCGGTATGTTTTCCGCGCGCTGACTGGAACATGATGAAGCCTGATCAGTCTCCAGTGTTCAAGCTCCACCCTCTCAGCAAAGGCAAGCGGGTCCTCGTAGCCTGCGGACCGGGCAACAACGGTACAGCCCCAGCATCCAACGCCAACCGCAGCCCTCATACTAATACAATCCTCAGGCGGCGACGGTCTCGTAGCCGCCCGGCACCTCCACCACTACGGCTACCAGCCCACTGTCTACTACCCCAAGCAGAGCAAATCCGAGCTGTACCAGCGGCTCCGCACGCAGCTCGAAGATCTCAAGGTGCCATTCACCGACGACTTCGACGCCTCGCTCGGCGCTGCCGACTACATCGTCGATGCCATCTTCGGCTTCAGCTTCAGTGGCGAGGTGCGCGAGCCCTTCCCGCGCGTCATCGAGGCCCTGCGCGACACCAAGGTGCCCGTGCTCGCCGTCGACGCGCCCTCAAGCTGGAACATTGAAACCGGCCCGCCCGACTCCGGCCCCGGCAAGGGCTTCAATCCGCCGGCTTTGATCAGCTTGACGGCGCCGAAGCCGCTGGTGAAGTGGTTCAAGGGAAGGCATTTCCTTGGCGGGAGGTAAGTTGACCACGCTTGACCCCTACCATGTCTCCAGATTTTGGCTTGCAGAATGTGTCGTCTGACGCGTTTTATGTAGGTTTCTGAGTGAGGCTGTGGCGGAGAAATATGATTTGGATATCCCGCCCTACGAGGGTATCGATCAAGTTGTTGAAGTACCGGTAGAGGGACAGAAGCTGTAAGGCATAGCTGAACGAGTAACGACTTCTGATGATATCAAGAGAGATAACTTTGCATTATCTGCTTTACCGTTCTTGCTCTCTCCAGCCAATGAGTTCACCTTGAACACTTTCCTGAAGCTCCAGACCACGGCGTTGTGATGTGCAGATCAAACTGATGTGAACTTTGCATACGAATTACGAGTTTTGACAGGGGAAGCAAACCTTAACGCAAGCGAACGGGCTCCTCATCACGGCACTGGATGGCGGCGCCTGATATTAGCGGGGACAGTTTGTGACGTGGAACTGATTCGTGCCTGTGGCAGCCTGGAAGCTTATCGCGTTGAATATGCCGCGTGCTCCTTGCCCTTGTACGGTTTAGTGTCTTGAACATTGACGTAGCATCATCTAAGGTATTAATAATTGTTGAAGCTCTTCAGCGACTGGCGGAGGGGCAACTCAAGCCTATAAAGAAAAGCACCCCCCGGCGAATCTTGCACAGCCTCCTGATTTTGCGGAAAAGAAGAAAGAATAGGCGATGGGCGGCCGAGAGTTCAGACGATGGAAGTCAGAGAAGTGCTGTACTGTGCAAAACGGCAATGCCAAGCTGAAACAGAGACCGGCTCGGTGCAGTCATAGCGCATCATGAAGCTGCTGAGGATTAGTAGTACGCGCAGTTGGATTGTTTTGAGCACCTGCGGCATTGGTGTTGCACAGTTGGCTTGCTCGTAACAAGTCCGAAGTGTTGTCGGGGATGTGGAAATAGAGAAGGCGCACCGTCGGAAAATCCGACGAGAGGGAACGTGCAAGTAGGCGACCTGTTTTAGCGCAGCAAGCAGCAAGCAGCAAACAGAAGAAGGCGCGAAACGAAAACGGTGATGGTGGCGCCAGGTGGTTGAGTTTAGCGCCGTAATCACCGTCTTCGGAGCCAGAGGAGCTGCTGGGCTGGCCGTCTAGATAGACGCCCATTGGCAGTCTTTTGCAGCCATGCACGAGCCCCTACCTAGTGTTTTCCGGCGTGGCTTATTGCCGGAAGATGCAGTGGTTGAGCTTGATGCGGGCTTACTTTCCGTGAGCCGTGGGCGTCAGGCGATAAGGATAAGACCACGTACGCTTGCCCTGCACAGGACAGCTGACGGGAGTAGCGCAAGGCTGAAGAGTGCTGTTGACGAATGCAGACCCATCGCAATTAGAGGCGGCGCGTTGTACAACCGCGCGGCCTGGCGGGGCGCGCGCACCCAGAGTGGAGAGCAGCGACGCCGCGCAGCGGGAGGGAGCGGATCGATTGGGATTGGCAGGCGCCTGCCGCGATCGTGCAGCGCGAATGAGCAGGCGGCGATGAAACGCGTCGTGAAACGCCATAGGGGGAATTCGGGGGGGACGTCTGGCCATCGGGGCTTGTGGCGGGGGTGGTGGCCGTGGATCATCCATGACGCGTATCTCTTGCACGTGACCGGGGGCTAAGCCTGCGCTGCGTCAGGCACTACCCGGGCGGCGCATAAGGAAGCAGCCAGCCCAGCCTTTGTCTGGACGCTCACTCCACACCTCAAAAACCTCTGCCCGCTCACGTTCCTTGGTGCTCGCCTCAGACCTGTGCTGCCGTCCTCCTGCTGTCGTGACCTGTTCCTGGCCTCGCCATGAAGTCCTACACTTTTGGCCTCTGCGCCACCCTTGCTCTCGCCGCGCCATCCGCAGCCTTCCTGATTCCCTCGACCGTCGACGGCGTCCTCCCCAACCGCGAATTCAACCTTGTCGACACATCGTCGCAGCTGCTGACGCTCGACTGCCCCGGCTGCCCGTTTGCCGGCACATCCGAGGACGATCTCGTGTGGGTGCAGGGCATCGACAACTCTCTGGTACGTTACTCGCCGGTCGCTGCCTTGAAACATGCATTATACTAACATGCCCGCCCCAGCTGTTGAACTTCTCCGTCGTCGACACCCACAGGGTCGAGCTGAATGGCGTGCCTCTCTACCCGCCTTCGTTCGACACTATTCCTCAGCCCATTCCCGTGTACCAGGTTCGGGCCGATATCCCGCTCACTGACATCCGCGCCAACATTGGCAAGTACACCGACAAGCCTCTCCGCATCTCTGCCTATGCCCTGGAAATCGATCCCTCGGTGACCAGCTCCGATGGCGATGAGCTTGTTCCCATGACGCTGCAACTTTCCTCCCTTGAGGCCCACCGTATCGGCGTCCCGGCTCTCTCGGTCAAGCTTATCAAGCATATCGAGGGTGAGATCTCCATCATGCCCATCACCGTTGCGGCTCCCATCCACGGAAGCAAGCCGCAGCAAGATGACAAGGAATGCGAGAGCTGGCCCGTCCTCTGCAAGTGGCGTGCCATGATCTCCGACCGTATCCAGGGCATGAAGGGTGGTCTGGAGAAGGTCAAGGGCGGCTGCATGAAGGGTCGTCCTCACGGCGCCGGCAGGCCCAGTGAGGCGCAGGAGGAGCCTCACCACCACCACCGTCCCCACGGCCCTCACGGAATTATGCGCCACCACCGTTCCAGCCCCGTGGCACAGTTCTTCACGACCATCGGGCGCATCATGATCCCCATCGCCATCGGAATCTCGATTGGTGCCTTTACCTACGCTCTGGGCTGGCTGCTTGGTTGCATCATTGCTCTTGCGTACGTCAAGATCCAGCAGAGGCGCGGAAAGGGCTACGCCCCCGTCGCTCTTGATGAGGAGGAAGCGGTGACCAAGGAGGATATCCCCAAGGAGGCTCCCCCGGTCTACACCGAGAAGGAGGTTGTTCCTGACGACGAAGGAATCGAGGACCGACAGCTGTAAGCTGGTCGCTCGTTCCAGCATGATCCCGGCACAAAAATTCGATTCATGAAATGGTATTGCGGTTTCCACAGGCTTAAGATGACGGTCTCAATAATGTTTGGCGTTTGGGATGGACTGGGCGGGTGTTTCTCCTGCCTGATTAGCAACAAATGAATATCTCTTTCGATTGTCAGTTTTCTGTCCCCTTTGCGTCTTTCTAGACCGCTATTGGTATTTTCCGCGCTGAATGCATTTGAAATAGCGATTCTCGCATGACAATCGATCAGATCTCTCAAAGAAGACAGGTGCACTGGTCAGAGCCAAGCCCGCGAGCCAGATGCAACAAGTGCAAGAGGGAAACAAATGCGACGTATTGCGCACACCACCAACTTCCCACGTGTGCATTCCGTCGTTCACAATGAGCTTTGTCTCCTGCCGGGTTCGGTTCGGTTGTACGGTCCGTGTCGCATTCTTTTCCTCCTTGGCAAGACCTTGGCAAGCTTACAGTGTGCATGAAGAAACACGCTTTCAGGTTCCCTCCTCCTCCTTCAGGAGACAGAAACGCTCGACTACCACATGGGCACGTTCACGGCAATCAGAACTGTTTCCTCCGCTCCCCCGTTTCTACCCGTACCTTGTTTCACCCCCACCCGCCGGCCCTCTCTCTCTCGATCGAAGCGAACAAAAAACACTACCGACGACAAGAATTATTTCGAGGTTCGCTCGGTTTAGTTTTGGAACGGGTGTGACGATCGTCCTCGTCGTCGTCATCGTCGCAGGGACCGTTTCCACCATGCGGTGTTTTGGGGCGAGTTCGCTTGTTGGGCGGCCTGAACGACGATGATGCGGCATGAGCTGCCGAGGCGCCCGAGCGCCGATTTCTTAGTATTGCTTTTTGGCGGGTCTGGGGTGGGGCGCGGGCGAGGCGGGCTGCTGCATGCATGCGTGCGTGCGTGCGTGCATGCATGGAGCGGGCGGGCGGGCGGGAGGGCGCAGGCGGGCAATCCCACTTCCATCCCCGGCCCCCGCAGGTAGGTGCCTGATTGGATTCGTGTGGCGCCGGAAGCTTCGCGGGACGTCAGGCCTTGATGGCTTTCTTGTCTGTCGTGGATAGCGACGGTGTTTGTGGGGTCGGTGGTGGTGGAAGTAGCTGGTTGTTGATGCTGATGGCGGGTCGCCGAGATGGAGAGAACATGTCACGGCAATGGCGACGGATGGATGGATGGACGGGCGTGCGTCGCATGCCTCGCGTTCGTCTGGAGCTGGGCGGTTTGTACGGAGATGGTTTCGTTTGGGTAGGTTCTCTCTTTTTTTGTTCTCTTTGTTGCTTCGACTTCGGACATTGCGTTGTTGAGGTAAGTGTCCGTTTTCATCTCGCTCATGGCTTTCGCTTGAAGTAAGTGTTCAATTTCATCTCTCTACTTTCTTCCATTATGGTTGCCGAAGCGTTCTTGCTTGACTCTTCAATCCTATCTCGCTATTCTCTTCAATTCTGGACGTGAGTGCGCTTGACTTGGCCTGTATGTGTCCGGCCTTGAAGTCTTCGTGAGGGGGATATTCTTAGGATTATTCCATATGTGTGTCCTGATCATTGATCCGACTCTGGACGAGTGTAAGTCTACATTTCCATCTTCATCATCTCTTCAGCTCCTGACGAGCGTGTTTTCTTTTTTCAATGCATGCCTTTGCTCCGTCTTCTGGGTCTTTATATACCCAAGCAGCAAAACAGTCTCTCATCAATCAGCACCGTGGTACAGCTATCGAGAGACGAGAAGAGAGAGAGGCTGAGGTGAGAGGTTCTGACAACGCCCAATTTGGTTAGCAAGCCCGCATTCACCGAAAGTGAAAGCGGCCGCACCAGCAACGAGTCGAGAGAGGAAGTCACGGGTGATTAAGAGGAGGCTGGTGCTGCTGCCTGGCGAAAGGTGAAACGGTGAAACAGGCTAGTGGCGAGCATCCCATTGTGTGCTATTGTTGTGGGTGGGGCCCGCGGGTGAAGCGCGCACAATAGCACCCTCCAGCGTAAAGACTTCTCGCCGCTTGCAACCCAACCCTTCCTTTCTTTCTTTCTTTCTTCAGACCCGCCTTCGCACCCCCGCCCTTTCCCCACAACCACAACCACCGCACGCCGCCACCATGTCCAACACCGAATGGCACCAGGAGCTGGTCTCCTCGGAGCTCCGCAACGCGGAGCTGAAGCAGGAGCTCGAAGAGCTCAAGAGCGCCCTGCGGGCGGAGAAGAAGAAGGCGGAGACGCTGGAGAGCCTCTCCAAGAGGCAGGTTGACCGCGTCCGGGCGGCCAACCAGGAGCTGAAGGAGGCGGAAGAGCGGGCCCAAAAGGCCGAGGGTGAGGTGGAAGTGCTGCAGGCAGCACTCGACGAAGGCGACGAGTTCCTCGAAAAACTCGTTGCCAACCAGGAGAGGCAGGAGGAGAAGATCGCGGTGCTGGGTCGCCGCTGCAAGTCCCACGCCAGCACCATCACCCGGGTGCTGTCTGCCAACTCGGCCCTGCTGGTCAGGGCCGAGGACGCAGAGCGTCGGGAGGCGCAGTTGGCGGCCCTGCAGGCCGGCGTCACCCAGCTCGCCGCCACCGCCGCCGCCGCCCAGCCAGTTCCCGCCGCCGAGGCCACCCTGGCCGACGAGCTGTCCGGAGAGTCTCCTGCCTCTCCTGCCTGGTCTGCAGCCTTCCCCTCATCCGAGGATGAGGGCGACGAGGAGGAGGAAGAAGAAGAAGAAGAGGAAGAAGAGGAAGAAGAGGACGACGAGGAAGAAGAGGAAGACGACGACGACAACGACGACGACGATGATGACGACGACGAGGCCTCCGAGTCGGAGGCGCGCCCCCGGTCGCCGTCCGGCGTGGTCAAGAGCCTCTTGAGCCAGCCCTTCATTTTCGAATCGTCCTCACCATCGCTGCCTTCCACGCCTTGTCCCGCTGCGCGACCGGCTGGTCCGGTCCGCAGCATCGATCCCCTCGACCTTGGCCCGGCAGCGCGTCCTTCGTCTGCTCCCGCCGACATCCCGCTGCCTCCCTCTTCACCCGCCGCCAGCATCGACCACACCGAGCCGTCGACGCTCTCCATGCCTCCCGTTGACGTCCCGCTTCCTTCCTCTTCGCCCACCACGGGTCCGATCGCCACCGGCATCGACCACATCGAGCCGTCGTCGCTCTCCACGTCTTCCTCTGACGTCTCGCTGCCTCGTTCTTCACCTCCCACGGGACCGATCACCACCAACACCGAACCTTTTGAGCCATCGTCGCTCCCTCAGCTCCCCGCAACGCCTTCTCCCAGCATCGAACCCCTCGAGCCATCGTCGCTCCCTCAGCTCCCCTCAACGCCTTCTCCCATCATCGAACCCCTCGAGCCATCGTCGCTCCCTCAGCTTCCCGCACTTTCTCCCGCAGACATCACGCTGCCTCCGTCCTCACCCACCGCGGATCCGGTCATCGACGCTCCCGAGCCATCGACGCTCCCCCAGCTTCCCGCTTCTCCTCCCGCCAGCAAGGCCGCCACCATCCAGCAGCCACCTTCACACCCGGCGCCCGCTCCCTCCACGCCCTCGCCCAGCCGCGTCACCATCCAGCGCGTCATCGTCCGCTGCACCCGGCCGCACGTCTTCGTCTGGCCCTTCGTCGTCTGGCTGCTCACGCTCGCCTACCTCTTCCACATCGCCGGCCTCTCGGACCGCGAGCACAGGCTCTGGCGCGACGCCAACGAGGGCGCGCGCCTGCTGACGACGGGCCACCTCGGCTTCGGCGGCCGCCAGAGCTGGAGGCTCGCCACCCCCGTCCCGCGCACCCTCTACGTCGACGGCGGCTACTTCGGCTCCGAGCCGCCGCGCTCGCACCCGCTGGTCGCCTTTGCCGTCTTTGTCGTCGAGGCTGTTGGAGCGCTGATCGGCACCTTTCTGGATGGCTTCGCGCTCGTTGTCGGTGGCTTGCTGGGTTGCCGCTGAGATGGTTGCCTTGGGAGCTTTTTTCTTTCTCTTCTTCGTCTTGCTTCCGCTGAGACGCCGATGGAGACGATGGCCTTGACGACACCGACCTTGAGGCGCCGACCTGGATCGACTTTTTTTTTTTTTCCCTCCTTCTCCTTTTTTGCCTTTGCGGTTGTTGACGATACCAAAACGGAGGGTTTGCTTTTTGATTTCCGATCATGACAGCGCGGAGGAGTTGCTTTTTTGCTGTCGCGGGCGACGGCATGGAGGATTGCTTTTTTGAGTTTCCAAAATAACGGTGGCGTGGCATGGGTTTCTTTTTCTTGACGATTAGCGGACACCGACAGCATGGTGGTGGAATGCCTCTCTGGTTTGCTGGAGGCGTGGATGATGTGCTTTTCAGCCGGACATTGCTTTTGTTTTTTTTCTCTTGCTCTCATCTGGATGGTTTCTGTGGCGACTTCACGGATACGCATTCCCGGATGATGATAGATAGCCTCATGAGTCTGGACGATCTCACGATTTGACGACCTGGACTTTCGATGAATCTTGCACACTTTTGCTCCACCAATCTTGATCATCATGCCACTGGGTGACGACGTGAGAGCAGTCCTGGACTTACCCATGCAGCATCAAGGGAGAGCCGTATCCACCACAGACGTTGCCCGAACTCCATACCCAGTATTCACGTTCACGATCAAGAGCGGCGAACAAGGTTGGGCCCAAGAAAACATTTAACAAAAGACTATGAGAGAGCGTAGATCACAAAAAAACATATCGTACAAGGAAAGCCCTCCTCCCTTCCAACCGTACCCTCTTTTTCACAACGAGAACACTCTACAACTCCGCCTTCCTGACCTCCTCATCCCTCTTCTTCAGGCCGGCAACACCGACCTGGCCCCTCTTCTCCTCCTGGGGCGGGTCGAGCGGCAGGTTGAGGCCCAGCCTCTCGCGGGTCGAGTAGGTGGCGACGCCGCCCTCGGGGTCGGCCTGGGTGATGAGCTCCTTGCGGCGGGTGTCGACGAGCAGGCGGATGAGGTCGGGGCGCATGTAGTGGCCGCCGAAGTCGGCGAGGGCCTTTGTGAGGTGGCTCTCGTTCAGGTCGACGTCGACGTACAGCAGGCCGTCGAAGTCCTTGTCGGGGCGGGCGACGCAGGTGCCGTCGGGCTTGTAGATGCGGGCGTGGCCGTTGTACGTGCTGGGGTCGGTCTCGGGCTCGACGCCCTCGGGCGTGTTGATCTTGAGCCCCTCCTTGCTGAGGCGCTGGAACGGCGCGAGCGTCCACGTGCCCGTCTCGATGGCGTACGCGGGCGTGACCAGGTCCGACGCCGGGTCCGCCACGTTGGTGGCCGGGTCCGGGTACTTGAGCGTCTCCTTGCCCGGGTAGATGGGCCAGCCCGCGACGTGGATCTGCTCGCCCGCCGCGACGTTGAGCGACTTGAGGAAGGGGTTCATGTTCTCCCAGCAGTTGAGCTGGCCGAGCCGGCCCAGCTCCGTCGACGTCACCGACTCGAACGTGTCGCCCGCGCCGTCGCCGTACACGAGCTTCTCGACGTGCGTCGGCTTGATCTTGCGGCGGTGGTTGAGGATGCTGCCGTCGGGCGCGATGAGCACCTGCGCCAGGTACAGCGTCGCGTGGTCGATTTCGGAGAAGCCCATGGACACGTGGATCTGGTTGTCGCGCGCCGCGCGCCGGATGCGGCGCATCTCCTCAGAGTCGACGCGGAGCGAGTTCTCGCGGTACTTCTTGAGCATCGGGAGGGACTGCTGGTAGGTTACCTTCCACATCCAGTAAGGGTAGCCGGGGATCCCTGTGCGAAGCCCATGTTAGTGATCACGACTCTTCCCGCAGTGTAGGATGGGCTTGCGACTTACAGACTTCGGGGAAGGCGACCAGCTTGCAGCCAGCCTGGGCAGCCTCATTGATGAAGTTGATGGTCTTCTGGACACCGCCCTCGAGGTCGAACCAGGCGGGCTCAGAGGTGACGGCGGCGGCCTTGTACTTGGTGATGGGCATGTTGGCGGTGGAAGCTGACTGGTTGGTCAGGGTCGGAGGGATGGTTGCTTGTTGTGGATCTGAGGAGACCTGTTTGCTTGGTGGGGATGGGAGCAGAGCGTCCTGCGTTCGACTTTATATAGACACTGGATGGCAATGTGCAAGTGTAGGGCCCGATAAGGTGCTGCGTCCCTGCTGGTCCGAAGGGTCCCGAGCGGCATTGTCGATGGACCGAATGGTCATACAATCCAGGGTGGATGCATGCATCTTGGAGGCCTGGTGGTATGATGCGGCATGCCCGCGGCTTCGTGAGGAGTATGCAGTAGTGCTGTGGGGAGCTCTGACACGGCCGTTATCGTCCCAATGGCGACTAACGGTGGACCCGGACCGGCCGTTTAGGGTCCAGATCAGATGTCATAGCCCTGCAACGTGTAGATTGTCGAGATTTTAGGCCGAAGGTGCCAGCGAATAGAGGCACGCCCATGCCGACGATGCCGTTGTGAGGGTCGAAGTGGAGATGCCGCAGATGCCGAACGGCAAGCTGCCGAACGTGCGCGGCGCCGCAGCCCCGGGTCGCATGACGAGAAAGCCGCAGCAAGACCTCGGACGTTCCGGGGATAATTACATTGGGGCTCGAAAATCGGACTGCGTCAGCTGCATGCATGGGACTGGGGTGCATTATTGGGTGCAAACCATCATTATCGTACAGCAGCTGGGCCCGCCCCTCTCAACGTCGGCAATGCTGCCGAGAACTACTTCAATTTACCTAACAAATCTTGTTGCCAGCTGTTTAGTCAAGAATGCTCACTTGACCCGGGAAGTCAGAATGAACGTCGTGGCTTGCAGTGCAAGTCAAGAAGAGCCAGCTGAGCAAAGACGGCTGTCTCGAACAAACGTACATACATACACAGGTAATCCAGTTGAGCACAGTTGTAAGCCATTGGCTTGCTGATGGGTCGTGGCCTGTTGCTTACCGATGAGATCGGCCCTTCAGACCATGTCCGGTCTCGGAGCTTTCTTCCTCATGTACGCTTCACTGCACGTACGACTTACAGTTCGCACTACGAAAGTGGCGAGGAGCATGAAAGTATGGAGCTCGTTTCCGCGGCCCTGGCTTAGACTCCCTGGAATGCTCCACCACAAGCTTTGTAATATGAGGAGACGATGAAAGCGCGACTTACACGCAGAACGTAGAAGCCGGCCCACCAGTGTGTCAAGCAATCTCTGAACTTCAGACTTCCCGGATGAAATTGGCAGATATGGTGTTGAGCCCCAGATGAGCCGATCCAGTCTGTGATCAGAACATGTAGTCTACTCACTCAGTCAACCATCCCACACGGCAAGCAAGTAAGCAAGCAAGCAAACGCACGCCAGCCCCCGCCTCCCCGCCACGATCGGCAGCGCTCCCGCATCCTCCCGCTTATCGCCTCCCCCGCAGACGCGTGGCTATAGGCTCCGCTTATCAGTGTGTCAGCAACAGCGATGATCCAATATCACACACATCCCAGGAACGTCGCGGCGTCACCACCTGCCCGGGGTACTTCTTCTTTCCTCACGCCATGCTGCCGGACCCTGGTATCGGATCGTGCTGCTCTGGAGTGGCTATGTGCGTGATTCCGCACTGAAACCGCTCGCTGCGCCGGTGCGGGAGGTTCCGCTTGGGGGCAGCCAGCTCATTGACCCACCCTTCAGCGGCTGCGGGTACCCGCCTTCTCGAATGGGCTGTTGCCTGGAGGGCTCAAACTAGCGCGACTGTCCAACCACGGCCATGCGCCTAGTCTTAGGTGGCAATGGGCGTCTGGTGAGTCATCATTCCTTTGAGGTAGGGGTCAGTAGGATGGCTGAGGAGCTTCATAACGCAGTAAACCATAGAAGAGCACAGGCAATTTTCCAGGAAACATTTCGAATAACACAACCAGTATAGTTACGGGGGACCTGCCTGGAAACACATCCCAACAGCCAACGCGAGCTCATCCGGATTCCTGCGCCTCGACGGCCTTCGCAACGGCCGACGCCAACGACTCGCTCTCGGGGGCCCCGACGAGGCCGTTGTCGCGGCTCTCGTACAGCGTCCCGCCCTGCGTCCAGATGCGCCTCAACGTGGCCACGGCGGCGTGCGGCACGCCCTGCTCCCACGCCTCCTTCTCCGCCTGCTCGAGCGCGGGCAGCGGCGTGTACGAGACGTCCCACTTGGCGCCGCCCGTCTGCCGCTCGTACTCGGCCAGGATCTCCTTGGGCGTCGTGGTGAAGGAGTTGACGATGAGCGCGCGGTTGGCCGTGTGCTCCGGGTGCTGGAGCGCGGCCACCACGAGCCTGCCGACGCTGTTGTTGTCGTTGTCGGATCAGCGTCGTGTTTGCGGGTTGGGGACAAAAGGAAAGAAAAAAAAAGCGAGCAAAGAAAGAGGGTACGGACTCATCCATGGTGGTCAGACTGATCTTGCCGTCACCGTCGCCCAACAGCGTGGCCTTCTTGGCCCGGACGTCGAAGGAGCCCAGCTCGGTCGAAGCGCTCTTCTGGATGTACAGGTCGGCGTACGGCCCCGTCACGAGGTACGTGTACTCGAGCCGCTTGACGGCGTCGGACTCCAGGTACGCGCGCACCTTCAGCTTCAGCTGGTGCGGCTTCTCCGTGGCCGACTGCGGGCCGTACTTGATGTCGGTGCCGTATTCGCTGGGGAAGAAGCGCTTGATGGTGGGCGCCTGTTCGGCGAGCTTGATCAGGTTGATCTGCTCGGCGATGACGTTGCGCCCTACGGCGCTGACGACGGTGTCGAAACCTAGAAAGCGCATCAGTCTCGAGGCTTGATGTCGGGTGCGGGGTAGCACAGACCTTTGTAGGCATCCAGAATCTTGGCTTCGTCGTTGAAATCACCCACAATGACCTCGACGCCCTTATCCTTGAGCAATTGGATCTCTGCGGCCTTCTTCTCGACGGTGCCTGCAGATGTGTAGATGCCGATGCGCTTGAAGGCAGGTTGAGCATTGACAAGCGCCTTGGTGATATAGCGCCCAATGACGCCAGTCGCACCGAAGACGAGCACGTTTTCAGTAGGAGGGGCCATGTTCGCTGTGGGGAAGCGAGGGATTAGGTTGTGGATATCGCAGGCTGTCGAAGTCTTATAAAGGCCAAACGCCATGCTAATCCATCTTGCGACATACCACACGTGATAGTGGGTCGGCCTTTCCATGTAGAAAGCGCGCCCTTCGGCTGCGGAAAGGCGTCGGAAGCGGCGCGGCCAGCCGATCACGGCCCCTCCGCCGTTCCATCATCGAGGGGTGGGGGGCGGGCGCGCCGCATTGCCTCGAGGCCCTGACGACAGAGCAGCTTCACATCGCATCCCACCATGAGCAAGCAATTGTCAGTCCGCATGGATCTTGTATTGATAGCTGGCTGGCGCCACCATGTCCCTCATGTGTGAAACAGCATAACCCTTCAAACTCCGACCCAGTCCATAATCACTCAAAAGCAGAAAACCCTTCCCATAGTTCCTTGGTCGCTTCCATCGACACCCATCCGCTGTGAATTGACATGTGCGCCGAAGCCCGAAAAAGCCGACACGATATGCGAGAGCCGGTCGAAGGTCGACAGTACGATGAGGGCGCTTAACCACCGAAACCGTAGAGGGTGCGGCCCTGGCGCTTGAGGGCGTACACGACGTCGAGCGAGGTGACCGTCTTGCGCTTGGCGTGCTCCGTGTAGGTGACGGCGTCACGGATGACACCCTCAAGGAACGACTTCAGGACACCACGAGTCTCCTCGTAGATCACTGCGCGCGACGTCAGCAACATGTTCCAGGGCGCGACGAGGTTTGGGCATCGACTTACTGGCCGAGATACGCTTGACACCGCCACGACGGGCGAGACGGCGGATGGCGGGCTTGGTGATACCCTGGATGTTGTCGCGCAAGATCTTGCGGTGACGCTTGGCGCCGCCCTTGCCGAGACCCTTGCCACCCTTGCCACCTATAGGGAGGAAGAGTCAGCAACATGTTACTAGTATGCGTGCGTGGAGCAGGTGTGGTTGAGGGCGGAGGGGAGGGCGACGTGGGCTGATGATGCAACACCAAGGGCGGCGTCGCGACGCGTATCGCGACCGGCGGCGCCACACTGCGACGCGACCGCCGACAAAGCCGCCGAGGGTGCGCGCAGCAACGGTGCAGTGCAGTGCAGAAGGGGCGAGGGTACTTACGGCCAGTCATGTTGACTTGATGTGTTGTTGGTAGAGTTGGGAGTTGAAGATAGTCGTGGACGGAGGCGTGGCGTTGATGTCACGCTGTTGGGGTTGCGGATGGTCGGAAGCGGTGGAAAGAGAGGGAAAGGGAGGGCGAGGGACAGCCGGGCGATAGCTTTAAATAGGAGGGCCGGGTGATTAGGTTGCGACTGCTGGAGCGAGGCGCGCTAGACCGGTTCGGGAGGGGCGGCCAAGCGCAGCAGCGACAGGAACACCGAAAGCGCAGGCCAGAAAGGCGTGGGAAAAGCAGGCAGCTTTCCAGCACTTGATAGCTGCCATTTCGTGCCTTCCGCTATGCGCGGGTGACCGCCCTGCGCGGCCGCGGCCCCGGCCCGAGGTTGTTCCGCCACCTCGAGGAACGCGAAAACGCCGACGCGTCGCGCAGAACAACACCAGCTCCATGCCACGCCGTCCCTGATTCGCCGCACCGCCCGCAATCCCGTCGACTTTCGCTCCTGCGTGCGCCGAGACATGATTCGCATTCTCACGCTTCTCCCTTCTTGTTCGCATGCTCCCATCTCTCGGAATTCATCCGCTTCATGAGATGAGTCTCGGTCGCCATTGACATATCCTTCACCAGGAGTTGTCGTTTGTGAAGTGTATCAAGAGGTTTGAGAGCAGTGCGATTCAAGTCTTGCATTAATTCATCGGCCCCATTGGTCACTTCACACCGTAATACCGAAGAAAAATAATATATCTTTCACACAGGCACACTGCCTACACAGGTAGCTGTCTGCCTCGCTTTGTGTTTTACTCAACGTGTCAATCTTACTAACATTCGCACTGCCGAACCATTGCTCTCAATCATATTACCTTCCATTACTGACCTGTAAAAATGCCCATCATACATCCATGGATCTAAAGCGCTGACTTGACGAACCGTCGCGACTCAGCCACTCAGTGTGACTATACGCCTGCCTGCATGGACGGTGTAGTGCCCCGCGGGTGCTGAGCCGGTGCTAGCGGTCTAGGACATGAGTTCTGCTACTAGCATATTATACGGTGAAGTTGACACCGGCAGACGTCCATCTGCCTGTATCGAAGAAGTAGCACCCCTCCGGCATTGGCGAGCCAGTACAGCCTCGTCAAGCATTTCTCAAGTTTCTGGCTCGCCAACGACACCAACGACTGCGTCGGCGACCGCTACGGGCCTTTCGTTTCATTCTTGGAGTCGCTTCTACAAGTTTCATCATCTTAGCAGAGCATCGCTGAGCGACTGACCACAGCCATTCGGCACCAACATGGCCGAAATTCCCAGCCCTCCTACGATCGCACCTGATCAGCCATCGCGGTCAGATGCCCTTTTGGCCGGCCACAGCAATACACCGACCGGAGGGAGAATATGCGGAATCAGCTTGCACCCATACCCCAGCAGAGAAGTGTGTCAGGCACCATTAGAGGGTTTCCTACAGTTCCTTTCTTTTCCGTTCTGTGTTCCGTAACGTAACCTCTCTAAAGACTTCGAATATACTTTAATATACGACCCTTGGCAACCACTATACGATGGCTGCAAGCTTACTGCCTTGAGGTGGCGCAGGATAGAAGTGGTACGTTTCACCAAGTATGATGGGGGACGGATGCGTTGGGAACCCGCTGACATGGGGGCCATTATCCCCCGAATGGGCGTGGCTTACCCATGGCTAGATCGAGGCTAGGGTCTGAAGACCCATGTTTTAACAATGCCGGCTGTCGGACCGATCCTATCAACCTTCCCTCATCGGAACTTTGATCCTGGAGTTGACAAGAGCTTTTGAGAAAGCTATAGCTTGTGCCCTCTGAAATCTACGAGGACTGACACTGTTGTACGAGGCAATCCTCAGCCAGCCACAATTCCATGGCATCGCGTGCAGAGAATTGCCTATGCAGCCTTGGAGCAATTCTCCAATCATTTCCTCATTTGGCAACCGCCCGGCGCCTAAACGCAATCCTTCGCCAAGCCTTATCTTGTACGAGTCAACACCTCTGCACTCATCGACTTTCAGGGCCATTCTGATGTCTGCAGTGGTCATCAAACATTAGATGGAGTTGCGCTGTCAAGGACGCGTCCATCTCGGGGCACTTCGTCCCATCTGCCTGCAGCGCGGCGCTTGCACACGCAACCGCTCAGCCGTGCGGCGTAGAATGCCCCTGCTCGTTTCACGCTGCAGGGGGCCGAGAAACTCAGCCTTCGTATCGTCACTCTACCTGCAAATTGTGGCTGTACATACCGCTCTCTAACCTGCACAGCATTTGGACCTCGAAAATGACGTATGCCTACTCACCATCACGCATCAATCCTGGAAGCAGATGCGGTGCAAAAGCACCTAAAGTTCTGTTCTGGCAAGCTGTCTGATTGCCCCCACAGGAGGGCGGCAGTTCCCCTTCGGCGCTAATATATCACTACCAGTGGAAACATTTCTACACGTCACCAGACCTCCATCCCTCTTTACTCCACGTTTCAGAAACGTAGACCAATGCAGAAGTTTCTATTTATGTGCATGGATCTCGTGCGGGTCTATACCACTCTGCTGGAACTCCAGCTACGGGCGGAAACACCTCTGCATGTGGCGCGGCATGGATCCTTGTCAGGTCCGGCGAAGGCAGCAAGGTGTAGAACAGCACAGCAGCTGCCCAAGACGCGCTTGTCCGCATATGTCTTTCAGCCCTCTTATCATACCCCACTCGAGGACGTTCAGGATCATGTGTGCGGCGCAGGCGAGCGCTTAACCCGGGCACCCGCATGCACACCGCTCGCTAATGGTCCGTCGACAGTGGCTTTGTTCGGACCGGTGGAACCCTGCAGCCTCCGAGGCATGGCTGAGTTTTGGAAATCGCTGCCTTGTCTGCCTGGCTGCGTCCAGCCCGCGCGTGCACGAGGTCTTGATTTATAGGCGTCCTCCCATTGTAGCCCCCAGGCTTCTGGCTCAGCCGCGGCGACGACAACGATCACACCAACGACGGGTTTCTTTCTCTCTTTTTCCCGAATCTATCTTGTTTTTCAAATTTTCGGTTGACTCAGTATTACTGTCAAGATGTCTTTTGGGTTCTCGCCGACTCAGACGTACTCAGCACTTCACGGTATACTTAAACCAGTAAATCCGGAGAAAGGCAGTGTCTCCTGTGTCGGCTACGCTCCATCCAAGGGACGACGGTGCCAGATTCCAATAAATGCGAGCAACAGAGGGACGTTCAATCAGAAACTCCAGGAACTTGCTGGTATCGACCTCAAGGATACCCGGCTTCTCTATCGATACCTCCACGAACTTGCACAACTCGGCCTTTGTGTGAGATATCACCGGTCTCAAGCTGCAGAGGTTGCCACACGATGGTCTTGTGCCATCAATTCATGGCTAAGGGAGCAACAAACCACTCGCTACGGAAGCCAACAAGCGATAGAGCGCCCTCAAGGCCACGCTTCTACGAGGACGATCCCTTCACTCCCGACAAACTTTAACATAAGTGGGGCTTTCGCTGCGCCAGTTCCGGTTCGAACTGCTTTCCGGCAGCACCAAAATACCGTCCGGAGAGAGGAAGTCGTTGAAACCGTAGAAAGCACTTCCAGCCTTCGGTCTGCACCTCACCAGCGTACTCGACCTCATGTTATTCAACCATCACTGGCCACGTCGAGCTCACCCAGGGATCTTCCGTCTGTACCTACAACGGAACCGGTCTCCAACTCTACTGGGTCCACAACGAGGAGCCCATTGGTGAACCTTCCTTCTCCACCTAGCTCGGACTTCACCTTCACCGCGGGCAGAAGCCCTATTCCTCAAACAGAGGCAGCAGTCCTATCATCAAGCACTCCAGTTCAAACCACCCCCCGTATCTTCGCCCCGAGCCCTCCGTCAGCTGCTGCACCGCCATCCCGAGATCAACTTGATCCTACTACAAATATCGCAATTCCAAGCCAGAGCATCGAGCCAGCTTTACGTCCCCCCATGCTACCAGACCAACAAACGCCGCCACCTACCGCACCCGACGTTTCAAACACACCCATCACCACGCCAGTCCGAGAGGAAGAGCACTGCACTGTATCACACGCGGGGCGCAAGAGTCTCGAGGACGACTGCCCCATCTGTCAGGAGCCCCTGGCATCGACCCCCTTGGCCGAGCTCGCATGGTGCAAAGCCCAATGCGGCACAAACTTCCACAACGAATGCTGGACGGAGTGGGAAAATAGCCAGCAGAGTTCCACAGGCTTTCCGGTGATCCGCTGCGCTCTCTGGTACGCATCAACCCCCACCCAAACCCCCGTCCTCATCCATCTCAACGCTAACATTTCCTTCCCCCGCCGCAGCCGCACACCCTGGTCCCGCCCCTGCCAACACGACACAACCACACACCCAGCCCCACCACCACCACCACCACCACCACCGACCCCGTCCCACTCCACTACAGAGGAAGACAACGACGACGGCGATGATGACGTCGTCTTCCCCCCACCATGGTTCTTCAACCCCCGCCGCCACGCCTGGACCCTCTGGTCGTCTCCTCCCACCACCACCTCTACTTCTACCTCGCCGGCCAACGACGACTCGCCCCTCCCCACCCTCTTCGACCCCGCCCGCCACACGCGCCCTCCACTCCACACCCGCCGCGCACGCGCCGACGTCTTCTCCGCTCCTCCTCATCCTCCTCCTCCTCCTCCTCCTCCTCCTCCTCCTCCTCCTCCTCCTCCTCCTCCTCCTCCTCCTCCTCCTCCTCCTCCTCCTCCTCCTCCTCCTCCTCCTCCTCCGCCCACAACAGCAGCAGCAGGATCTGTCGTCTATGCCGACGACGACAACAACGACGACAATGACATCGCCGCCGCGCTCGCCGCGCTGTTCAACCCCCGCGTGCACCGCCGCCGCGACGCCGCGCGCGTCTTCTTCGAAGAAGACGACGACAGCAATGACGATGGTGGTGGTGGGGGGCGGAGAGGAGGCGCTGCTGCTGCTGGGTGGTTCGGCGGCCTCTTCGATGCGAGGAGGCACGGGCGTGCGCTGCGGAGTGAGCGGGCGGCGCGGGCTGGGGGGTGGTTTGAGAGGGAGGATGGTGGGGGTGTGTTGGAGGCGTTGTTTCTTGAGGGGGAGGCGCGGGAGGTGGAGGGGGAGGAGGAGGAGGAGGAGAAGTCGGGTACGGGTGGGGAGGAGGGCTGGGGGATGGTGTATATGACGATTGTGGATGATGCGGGTGTGGAGGGGGATCGAGAGGAGGAGGAGGAGGCGTGGAAGCCGGAGGGGCTGTGTGAGCGGGTGGCTTGGTGGGTTTTTGGGAGGAGGTGTATGTGAGGGTGTTGTGGTGCTCTTGCTTTGTTCTTTTTTTGTGTGTCTGGAGTTGGTGTTAGGGGTGTTTGCTTCTCAGTCTTTCTAGCTGTTGCTGTTTGTTTTCATATGTGGATTGAGCGGGTATGAGAGAAGGCCACGAGTATGATGTATACCAGCAAGGAACGAGACGTAGGGTGAATATTGAACGATATCGACAATTTCTAATTCTGTTTCTTTCGAAAGATGGGTTGAAAATGAGTAAGGTGCGCTAGGAACGGGAAGGGTGTGGAGCCGGGCGCAGGGATCGCTCCTCCCCCGCAAAGTTAAAGCCCCGCGGCTAGACGCGGCTTCTCCGCACACCCCGGTTCTCTTGTACCGCTCACAAGCTTCCCAAACAACACCCAACTCCCCTTCCCATTCTTCCCCGTATCTCCTCTTCCGTCCCAATTGCCGCAAGGAAAAATGGCCTCCCGCATGCGCACTGCCTTCCGGCGCACCTCGCTCCTCCCCGTGCGCCCACCGACCCTTCTCTCCACGACAAAACCGCGTCTCCCCCGCACCGCCGCCGCATCACCGCCCTCCGCCGCCGCCGCCGCCGCATCCTCCTCCCGCCGCACAATCGCAACCCACACCTCCACCCACCATGCCTCCCTCCTCTCGACCCTCCCCTCGGACGTCGACCCCTCAGACCCCACCTTCCGCGACAACGCCGCCTCCTTCGCCGCCGTGCAGACGCGCGTGTCGGAGCTGCACGCGGCTGCCGCGCGCGGCGGCTCCGACAAGGCGCGGCAACGGCACGTCGAGCGCGGCAAGATGCTGGTGCGCGACCGCGTAGCGGCGCTGATCGACCCGGGCACGAGTTTCCTGGAACTCAGCGCGCTAGCGGGGTTGGATTGCTACGAGGGCGAGGAGGTGGCTGCGGGCGGGATAGTGACGGGTGTGGGCATGGTGGAGGGGGTGAGGTGTGTGGTTGTGGCAAACGATAGCACGTACGTAGGCTCTCGCTCTCTCTGTTCTGGAGGGTGGGGCTGGATTGAGTGCTGATTCGTGTTGGTGTCCGGCTTTTTAGGGTCAAGGGTGGGACGTACTATCCGATTACCGTGAAGAAGCATTTGAGGGCGCAGGCTATTGCGCAGGAGAATAGTGAGGCGTCATCCATGACTCTGGAGTGTGGTTGAGCTGATGTTTGTAGGGTTGCCTTGCATCTACCTGGTCGATTCTGGCGGCGCGAACCTGCCCCACCAGGCCGACGTCTTCCCTGACCGCGAACACTTCGGCCGTATCTTCTTCAATCAAGCTAGAAGTACTGGATACCTGCCCCGAATGCTTCTCGTGCTTCTTGGCTTACATACCCACAGTGTCGTCCATGGGCATCCCTCAAATCAGCGTTGTCATGGGTCCATGCACTGCCGGCGGAGCCTATGTCCCCAGCATGTCCGATGAATCCATCATTGTTGCCAAGCAAGGCCACATCTTCCTCGCCGGCCCACCTTTAGTGAAGGCCGCCACCGGTGAAGTCGTGAGCGCCGAAGACCTCGGCGGCGGTGCCTTGCACAGCGAGATCTCGGGCGTGACCGACTACCTCGCCGTCGACGACGCCCACGCCCTCGTCCTCGCCCGCCGCAGCATCGCGAACCTCAACTACCCAAAAGCCACCACCTCGGCCTCTTCATCCTCACTCGACGACATGCCCAACCGAACGCCGACGTGGGACGAGCCGCTCTACGACCCCGCAGAGCTCGCCGGCATCGTCGGCACCAACCCGCGCCTGCCCGTCCCCGCCAAGTCCATCATCGCGCGCCTCGTCGACGGCTCGTGCTTCGACGAGTTCAAGCCGCTGTACGGCACGACGCTAGTGACGGGCTTCGCACGCATCCAGGGGCACCCGGTCGGCATCCTGGCCAACGACGGCATCCTGTTCTCCGAGGCATCGCTCAAGGGCGCCCACTTCATCCAGCTGTGCAGCAAGCGCGGCATCCCGCTCGTCTTCCTCCAGAACATCTCCGGCTTCATGGTCGGCGCCGACGCCGAGAAGGGCGGCATCGCGAAGAACGGCGCGAAGCTCGTCACGGCTGTCAGCTGTGCGGACGTGCCGAAGTTTACGGTCGTCGTGGGGAGTAGCGCGGGTGCGGGGAATTATGGCATGTGGTAAGATATTCCCGTTCCCTTCCTCCTCACAGAAGACTCGTTCTTCGTTCCCGCTCCCGCCGATGTATTTCTTCCACTGACCCATGTCGTCAATCCACAGCGGCCGCGCCTACTCCCCGCGCTTCCTGTGGACCTGGCCCAACGCCCGCACCTCGGTCATGGGCCCCGAGCAGCTGTCATCCGTCATGGAGGCCGTGGGCAAGCAGGCCGACCCGGCCCTGAAGGCGCGCATCGAGCGCGAGAGCGAGGCCACGTTCGGCAGCGCCAGGCTCTGGGACGATGGCATCATCCCGCCGGAGCACACGCGGGCGGTTCTCGGGTTGGGCTTGGAGGTGGCAAGCCAAGGGCGCGCGGCGGAGAGGAGGGAGAGGGAGAGGGGAGAGAAGTGGGGCGTGTTCAGGATGTGAGATGGTCTCTTTTAGAACAAGAGGAAAGAGAAGGGCTCTAGATTCCTGAGTAAGCTTGTTGTACAACTATCTTAGGATGGTGATCTGTTATTGGCTTGCCTATGTTCGCAGACTTGTATGTACATAGCTTCAACGCATCATGTATCAACCAATGAGACTTCAGACCCAACGATTCAAGAAATACTTCAAGACTAATGAAAGAAGTGGTAGTTACATACCAAAACCCATATCGTTAAAAAAAAAAAAATCAAACATCACCAGTATGAACCAACTACTACCCATTAGACCGTGTAAAGGAAGACATCTTGTGTAAGATAGTAGGCTTCGTTATGCACTGCCTTGGCGCCCCATACATACGTTTTCTGATTTTGCAAATGGTTGAACTACAAAGTAATAGGACGGGTCGGCGGCCACACCCGCTCTTACAATTTGCATCATCAGTCCCGCTTTTCGTACTGCTTCCGGTTAAAGATAGATTTAAAGACCCCTGACTGGCCAAGGAAGCAAGGGATTAACTTTGGATCTATGTGAAAATATTGGAAGTCACTGTGACTTCCTTAGCAACACTGCATGCGGACCGTATTGCACTCTATCTGGTTGACTTTTCCAGGATCCACCGTCAATCTTAGCTTAGTGACTGTGCGCGCCCTTGTAGTTAGGATCTCTTGCTCGCGGAAACGTCTCCGCTACATCTGCCTTTGGAGTCATCGTTGGTGGCAGGGAATAGGCTTCGGGAATGCGCGTTGTCCAATACCTGTGCACAAGTATTGAATGCCGCCGCCCGTGCATGTACATGTACATGGACATAACATCACGATTGACATCCCCGGGTCCAACAGATAGGTAGGTACTCGCGTCAATCCCGTCCCCCGCCGCCGGGAGCCGCACCGCCCACTGATCGACTGAAGCGCCCACACATGCAGCACTCGGTTGGGCGAAGGTGGAGCGAGCTATTGGTTGCGCAGCAGATGGAGCCGCACATCCTCATATGCGCAGCCCTTGACCCGCGACAAAGGATGCGGTCACCATACCACAAGCGGCAAAGCACGCATCGTGCACATGCGCATGCACACATCCACGGCGCCAATCACCGCAGCCCTGCGAAGAGCAGGCGACAGAGACGACGGCGCCAGGGCCAAGTGAAGGGGAAAATGGGCAAGGAAAAACAGGGAAAAACAGTGGACGTGCTCCGGCCGCTCGCGTGGCCGCAAAGACCACCAACTGTATGACGATATGCGGGTAGGTACCGGATGGCTCCCTCGACGAATCTGACAGTCGGAGGATATGCACAGCCCCCGATCACCTGTTGGTCTCGTTCCAATACAGTTTCCTGCCGTCAACCGACGGGAAGGCACCGAACCTCCTTGTCCGACCAAAGATAGCTCAGGAGATCCGATATGTCGCTTTCAGCAAAGTTTCTCGATCCTGCCTGTTCCAAGCGAGGCATCTCGCCCTACTGATCGTCCTGAACCTCCCGTCCGGAGAGCCATCGGACCCAGGTGAGTGGCGCGGAAAGGGGGGGCATGCATCCGCGGAGTGGGTGCCAAGGTGAATCTCCCGCCGAGTCCTTTGGAGGGCGATGAAACGCGGGCCGGGTAAGCAAGTGGACCACATCCGCCCGCGATAGGCGGCCGGACCGTTATGCTGGTGCAATGGCTGGCCGGGGTGTGGCTTATACTTGCTTTTTCCTCCCCCCATCCCCCTTCCCTCGACCATGCGCCATTGGCGCCGGGCGGCGGTCGCCACCACGACGCTTCAACGATCAGCCGTGGGAATTGACGGCGCTAGGGGCCAATGCTGCGTGTTCCCTTTGGGCTGACTCGGGCGGACGCCACTCCTGTCTCTCGCCTCGGGCGTCAGTGAGTAATGCACCGGAGCAGGCCGCAGCCGTGGTTCCAGACGCACAAAGGACAACATAAGCGCTGGAGACTTGCCGAAAGAAGCAATCCCGGGGCTCTGGTACTGTCATGAGCTAGTGAAACGTCGGCACCGGTCGGCAGCTGGACAGGACATGCATCCCACTCCACTGACTCGACAATCTCTGCTGCGAAGCAGAAGAAAGCCAGCTTATCAGCGCCGAAGCGAGCGGCCACTCACGCTCCGGCGCCCAATGCCGCCGACACGGCCATCCGTCCATCCCATCACACCTCATCTCTCCCCACCCGACATCACAGCACGTCTTTCCCCTTCCACGCCTTCCCGGCATGCACAAAACCCTTTTCTTTTTTTTTTTTTCCCTTCGTGTCATCCGGCCCGGAGATGAATAACGTCAATCATCTCCGTGCGCCGACGAGTGTAACCTTCCTTCCCTAGCCGACCACGACTAATCATTCGTGCTCGTACCTTGCCAATTGCCATCCTCGCTCGCAAGCCCGTGCTCCACAAAATGCCCACATTGCTCCCGCGCGTCTCGCACACACAGGTGGGTCGCTGTTGCGTACTGTTGTGTATGTACAACGATAGCCGGCCGCCCGCCCGTCCACCCGCCCGCGACCCGGTAGCTGTGCACCGACCAACAGCCGCGTGCGTGCGTGCGTTGCCGGTGCGTGTGCGTACAACGCGGGCTGGCGCGTCGCGCGTCGGGCGATCGACGCTACCCGCCGACCCACGGCATCGGTCGGCATTTTTGTTTGGATGGGCGATTTTTCTTGCACGTGGGTACGTACTTTTTTAACGTACCACTACTGCTACCTGCCTAGTACCACCACCCAAACCCCTTCCTCCTCGGTTTCCGTGGTAGACGATGATGGTAGTGGTTGGGGGCTTGTGGCGGCTGTGGCTGGCGAGTGGCAGAAGTTTAACTGCAGGAAGCGCGGCTTCCATCGGAAAGGCGCATGGGTAAATCCGCTTCCCTTTCTGCTCTTTTTCTTCTCTCGCTCCGCCTCGCTCCGCCTCCTCCGCCGCCACAATCCCAAATGTTCTACTTCGCATTCCTCCCTACCCATTCGACCGGCGGCGCGCCGCGCCAGCGGTAAAACTTTTTGGCCGTTTCTCCGATTTACATTTCTCCTTTGGGCGCGCAAACGTGCCACGAGGTGTTTCATGTTGTGCGGAGTGCGCTACTTACGTAGGTGGAGGGAAGGGAGGCTGAAGGCTGACGTTTGGGGCTTTGGTTCTTGGCTGCTGGAGGAAGCGGCGGAGAAGGAGGAGGAGGAGGGGTGAACAGGAGAGCAAGAGATAATCGAGAGCATAATCGCCACGCACGGCAAAGACCCTCTCGTGATCCTTCGGCGCCGGCAGGCCGAGGCGACCGAAAAGCAAGTCGAGACGGGGTTATATTGGGGACACGAGAGGTCGATTGTCACTGCATCATGGTGTGAGTAGGGGAGAATAGAATTGGGATCGTGCGTCCCGGCCGGCGGGCGTCATCCGCGCCTCCCCTAGGACGGTCTCTCTCCCCCCCCGCCGGGATGTGGCCGGCGGCGGACCCGGAGTACCGGGAAAAAAATGGTACCAAAAAACGACCAGAACGGCAACCACACACGTCGAGATTCCCGTCCCTCCCCCCCCTCTCCACATCCGCAGAAAAAGGCGGTTGCCGTTTGGCTGGTGCCACCGTGACGGGGATGGAGCCGTCCCACAGTCCCCTTCCCTTTCCCCGCCGTTGGTGGATCGACCGCGGATGACGCGCCGATGCACGGCATCTCTCGACGACCGCCTGCATCATTCGTGAACTAGTAGCCACCTCCCCTGCGTAGCCCTATTCGCCTTTTTCCTTTTACCCTTTTCTGTCCGCGAATCCTCTTTGCTTTTCGCCCGCCGTTTTCGCCGCGCGTCGTTCCTTCCTTCCTCCAGGCTTATTGTTGGAAAGATGGCTGGCCGCGCTCAAGCCATCCATCCTCCTCTCCTCTCCTCCCCAGACTAGGAGTTGCAACAGGCAGCCGGAACGTACAGGCGGCGCGCCCCCATCCCCCCCTCCTCCCCCTCCATCCATCGCGTTCATGTCCGATGCCAGAAGTAGCTTGGGGCCAGGCCAGCCATGCCTTGCCCTGCCCTGCCCTGGAGAGCAAAAACGAAGCGAAGCTGCCGAATCATCAGCGGTCCTGAACTCCGAAATCTAGATACTGCTAGTGTAGAACCCGCTTGGTGCGGTGAGACCCGCGAGCCACACTAACTCTCCTTCCTTCCCTCGCCTAGCTTTGGCTAGCTAGCCCACCACCCCCCAGCAAGCTTGCAAAAACCAAGGGCCCCGAAGTTGCGGGTTTCGGGAGCTAGCATCCGAAGCTGGGGCTGATGAGTTTACCCAGTTGAATGGGAAGAAAAAAAGAACATCACAAGGACCGGGGGGTTGTTGTGGGTTGGAAGGGCCGGCCCCCCCCTCCCCTCCCCTCCCCCCCAAACTGCCATACCACCTGGTGGGACGAGCTCACATCCCCGATTCTCTCGTGATGGGTCCGCCGGAAATTCGGGTGCAGGGCCAGAGTGGTGGGCTGGGAAACCAGATGCGAGGGGAAAATAGGCGCAGATCATAACATGCCTCCCGAGTTTGAGAAAAGAAAATTACTATACATACCAGCTATATCGCATGAGCGCACAAGCAAAAAGCACAAGCCAAAAAAAAAAAAAAAAAGAAAAGGGCATTTGCCCCCCCCCAAAGATTACCGACCCCGTGCAAGTTGGGAGTGAAATTAAGTCTTCATGGACATTAATTCTCAGCCGTGAGCTGTCTGTTTCGTTCTATATCGTACGTCTATCCGAATGTGATGGCGATGGATTTCCGCGCGGCCTCGCTCATGCGACACAAAAAAATGAAGACACCAATCCGCCCAATGATCCCAACTCAAGTGATTCCCGCGGTCCAGCCCCAGGGCCTCCCAAAATACTAGCAAGAAAGTAGTGACAACACCGGCCCATCAAAACATTTCCGTACGCTCCAGACATGTTTGCACACGGCTGCCCCGCCCAGATTTCTGTGCAAATCAAAACGTCCGCCCAAAAAACCCCAAGCGCACCGCGTTATAATATCACACAACGGTGTTCGCGGCGGTTTCGTCGTGATCCCTTCACACTGCCGCCGCTGCCGGCGCCGGCCGCCGGGCCTCCGCTCGTGCTGTGTCGGCTGGACGGGTGGTGTCGTCGCGTGCTGGCGCTTGGTCGGCTGTAGTCCGTATGCGAGCGGGTGCGCTCCATGTCCCTCCGGATAATCTGCCTGCAGAGATCCACAAAGACTTCGTCGACGTTCGCCCGGCGGCGCGCACTGGTCTCGTAGTAGGGGCAATTCCCCCACGCTTGGCTAACGGCAAATGCGCGCGCGCGTGTTACGGCGCGGTCTTCTTCCAGGTCCGACTTGTTGCCCACAAGTACAATGGGCACGCGCTCGTCGTCTTTTATTCGGATGATTTGGTCGCGCAGCTCGGCAAGTTCGTGGAGGGACGTCATTGAGGTGATGCTAAACACGAGGAGGAATCCTTGACCGGTTTTCATGTACAGTTCTCTTGGGGCTAGTTAGTGGGGTGCGGGCGCAGCTGAAACGACGTAGGGCTGGTACCTCATGGCAGCTGCAGGCTTGTTAGCTGGATGCGCGCATGCACGCAGGGGAGACGCGGTGGCTTACTAAATTGTTCTGTCCCTGCAGTGTCCAGGATCTCGAGTACTACTGACCGTCCCTGAAGCGCACGCAATCAGACTTCAATTCTCCCCAGCAGACGGGCAGCGCAAACTCACATCGACGTCTATGGCCTTTCGGTACGAGTCCTCGATGGTCGGGTCGTAGGATTCAATCCAGACATTCTGGACAAACTGCGCTGTACGGATGTCAATTGGGGTGTTTTGCGCGCGCGCGAGGACTGCTGGGCCTCTTACCTGTTAGACAGCTTTTGCCCACTCCACCTATTTCACGGACGGCGTCAGCACTAGCGCAGATCGCGATCGGCGCGTGGGCGCGAGGGACTCAGCATACCGGATCCGAGGACGACGATGTGGTACTCTCGTTGGGACATGCCTCCGCGACGATATCTGGCAGGGAAAGCTGGAGGAGACGGCGATTACGGGGCGGAGGAGGGTGCGCGCTCGCACGAGCTGGGGCGTGGGAGTCGGAGCCCTCGCGCCAGCAGCTGGCGCAGGAGCACGCCACACAGAAAGTGAGTGTCGGAGCTGCCTGCGAGGTGGCTCGGCCAGGGCGCAGGCGGAGGTGGTGTGCTGGATGCTCGGTCTAGCTCTCGAGATGTGCGGCTCGGACGAGAAGCCGTGCGCGGCGCGTACCGTGGGAACGAGTCAACCGGGGGTTGCTAGGGCGCCTGTCAGCCATGTGCACGCGATTGGGAGGCTCAGCGCGGCGCCCGGGGCGTCGCGGCCTGCGGGCGACGCTGGCGGAGCATTTACGCACCGGCAGCAGCGAGGGCGCTGGGTCGTGGGCGGGAGCAAGGATGCGCACGAGGGCTGCGGAGATGGGCGCAGGCCGGGGAGAGCTCGGCAGCGGGAGGCGTGAGGACAGGCTGGCGCAGCAGACGGCGGCCTTGGGGGTGGCAGCGGCGGTGGAGGCGGCTTGGGGGGAGGGTATCAAGGTGGTGAGGTCTGCGATGGGGCGCGCGAGGAGGGCGCGGGCATGATTAATAGACGGCGCTGCGCAGCTCGTGCTGCGCGCTGGATTGTTTAGGCGTTGGCGGTTGACATAATTTCGCGGAGCTTGAAAGTGATAGGCGAGCGTCGACGTAACCGCATCAGTGCGCGCTCGAAGCCTTCCCTCGACTTGGACCTCCCGGCACGGGCATTGCACGGTGCCGGGCCAAGCGGATGACAGAATCATGGCTTAGGTCGCCCCGGCAGGCACAGCTAGCCCCGAGCATGCAGCCACTGAGCGAGTCGAGGGGCGGCGGCGCGGCGGCTCTGCTGCTGGACCTCGCCAGGCACCAATCGCCCGGGACGTTGCGTGCCCCTGCGTGTGCTGCACAACCCGATCAGAATGCATGCACAATTGGCGAGACGATCGCCGTCTGCCGCAAGCGCGACGAGGCAGGAGCCGAGACGGAGACGCTCCAGCGCGGCCCTGTGGCTCCACGGCGAGCCCACACGCCTCGAGCTTTGAGCGCCTCACCGCCAAGGCAGACAGGCACCCAGGCACCCAGGCATCCAAGCACGAAGCCTCCTGCCCGTGTGCCCCCGCGCTTGAGCCACCGCTCCTGTCCTGCTGCCACTACGCGCGCCCCGGCAGCTGGTCCGGCCTGGCGCGGCATGGCTCGCCGCTGAGCGCGTGGCTGCCGGCCAGCTGGCGCTGCGACAGCTCAGCAATCTCTCGGGCCAGCGTTCGGGGAGGTGCCAGAGCCCAAGGAGAGCGCGCAGAGTCAGATCAGGAGCACGTCTCGGAGGGTAATTATGGGGCGTGGTGCCAGCGTAATTGATTTGCAGGCCTTCAAAGGACAATGCACGAGGAAAATCAGGGACGCAACGGCGCACGTCGTGTGCTGCAGCTGCAACGGCCGGCCTGGAGTGGCCTGTGGCACCGAGGCCTAAGCCTGCAGGCGGAACCCGGCCGCCCAGCGCATCCCTGCCGCTCACGTGCGCCCTGCGGCAAGCTCCGCCGCAACCGCAACACCGCCCTCAGCTCGCGATCCAGCCCGCCAGCCTTGCCAGCGACGAACGATGCTGCTTCCCAGGCTGCTGGCATTGGCCGCCTCCCTGGTCCCCGCGACCCTTGCCGTCTTTGCCGACGACGCCTACCATGTCGACTACCACTTCGCCCTGCTCGGCCAGCCCCAGCAGCACGCTACCTTCTTCCATCAGCCGCGCTCCGATACGAAGGCCTCGCTGCTCTACACCCTGTCCGACAAGCTCGTGCTTGGCGCCGTGAACCCCAAAGATGGCTCTGCTGTGTGGAGACAGCCGCTGGCCTCCAGCCCAAGCTCCCTTGATGGCTTCCTGAGGGCTGGCGAGAACCAGGACATCGTCATCAGCGCCGTGGAAGGCCAGGTTTCCGCTTGGGATGCCGCAGACGGGAAGCTCGCTTGGAGCAGCTCCTTCAACAATGCTCCCGTCAAGGACCTTGAGGTCCTGGAGCTCGCTGATGCCTCGGCAACTGCGAGCGGCGTGAAGGACGTCGTTGTCCTGTTCGGTGGCAGCAGCTCGACCGTCCGAAGACTAGACGGTCAGACTGGCGCAGTCAAGTGGGAGTTCGACGACAACAGGTAGACTGCATCTTCGCAGGTCCAAGTACGACGCTGACAGGATGCGCAGCGGCGATGCCCCGTTCCAGATCTCGACTTCCGCCACCGCAATCTACTCCATCTCGTTGCACTCGACCATGCTCGGTGGCCTGAAACTCAAGGTCACCTCCATCGACCCCGTGACTGGCCTGAAGCTTGACCAATACACACTCTCGTCTGACAACGACATCGCAACTACGGACGATATCCTGTTTGTTGGAGCCAACACAGCCTCGCCGCTGCTCGCTTGGACGGATAAGACCTTCAAGTCGTTGAAGGTGAACACCATCGGGAGTAAGAGCGTCTCTACATTTAACATCGAGAACAACAGCGGAGAGGAAATCCAGAAGGTTGTCCTCCACGCACCGCACAGTATCAACTCTCTGCCGCATTTCTTGGTTCATTATCAGACGGCGGGCAGCCATTGGGCGGAAGTATTCCATGCGGATTACAAAGCTGGTTCTATTTCCAAGGCCTATGACCTGCCGAAGCTGGCTGGCAAGGGAGCATTTTCGACAAGCACGACGGATGCGAATGTCTACTTCACCAGGATTACGCCAGAGGAGGTATTCGTGCTTTCTTCCGCCTCCCATGGAGTTCTTGGGCGTTGGCCTGTCAAGACCCCTGTCATCGATGACACCGTCTACCCTATCCATGCTGTTTCCGAGGTGGCTGTTCGCGATGGCGGCGCATCGGCCGTAAGGACCGCCGTGTATCTCTCCAGTGGAACTTGGGATCTTCTCCGCAATGGAGATCCGACGTGGTCCCGGCCGGAAGTCCTAGCAGGTGCTCTTGAAGCTATTTGGGTCGACCTCCCCGGTGAGGAATCCTTGGCCCAGGAACTGGAAATTGAAACACACCAGAATGTCCTAGCCGCCTACGTGCACAGGATTAAAAGACATCTCAAGGATTTGGAGCATCTCCCGGAATTCCTACAAACGCTCCCAAGCCGTTTCGTTGCCCAGAATGCCGAGTCTGATGTTTTCGAGAAGGCAAGACGAGACGTTTTTGGACTGAATAAGCCTGTCGTTGTCGCAACTGAAAGCGGTCGCTTTGTGGCCGTCAGCGGAGGTGAAATTGCTTGGAACCACGATATTCTGGAGCTACCATCCGGAGGCAAGGTTGAGGAAGTTGAGCTCAGCGTCAATGCCAAGGGACAAATTGCCGCCATCTTCCCGCAGCTCGGTCGACACGTTCTCCTCAATGCAACCTCCGGCAATCTAATTCGCAGTGTTCCCCTCAAGCTGGCACTTGAGCTGGACACTGATGATGTCACTGATATCGCAGAAGAGTCTGAGGTTTCATACAAAATTTCGGACGGCGAGATCAAGGGCTTCTGGTCCAGCTCTGATTTGGCATGGAGGTTTGCGCCTGCAGCTGGAGAGCGCATCATTAACGTCACTCCCAGGCCAGCGAACGATCCGGTTGCTTCCATTGGCAAGGTTCTTGGGGATCGCCGAGTCCTTTACAAGTACCTTAACCCGAACTTGGCCTTAGTCACTGCAGTAGCTGAGCCTGCCGGTGTCTTGTCCGTCTACCTGCTGGACGGCGTATCCGGCGCTATCTTGTGGCAGGCCTCTCATGACGGCGTCGACACTAGCCAGACTATTGCCAGCGCGTTGTCCGAGAACTGGCTCACGTACTCGTTCACTCTTGGCTCGCTGGAGACACCTTCAAAGGGCCACCAACTGGTGGTTGCTGAGTTCTACGAGTCCACGCTGCCTAACGACCGTGGTCCTTTCGGCGCCGCCGCGAACTATTCCGCAATTCGGCCCTTCGCCGGGGTGGTCGGCGAATCCGCCAAGCCGCACGTCCTCGCGCAGACCTATCACATCCCGGAGTCCATCTCCCACATGGCAGTGACACAGACGGCGCAGGGAATTACGTCTAAATGGCTCCTAGTCACCCTTCCAGAATCCAAATCGATCGTTGGGATCCCCCGTCAGATCCTGGATCCGCGGCGCCCCGTTGGCCGCGACCCAACTCCCGAAGAGGCAGCCGAGGGTCTTATTCGCTATTCTCCGACTATAGAGTTCAACCCGATCCAATATCTAAACCACAAGAGGGAGGTGCTTGGGGTGAAGAAGGTCATGACTAGCCCTGCGGTGTTGGAGAGCACCAGCTTGGTGTTTGGATATGGGCTGGATGTATTCGGGACGAGGGTATCGCCCAGTTTCGCGTTTGATATTCTGGGCAAGGGGTTCAACCGCGTGCAGCTAATGACGACGGTTGCGGCGCTCTTTGTGGGCGTGCTTTTCGTGGCGCCTCTGGTGAGTTTTCCCTTGTCCCCGGATTTCCCCATGCATGTTCCCTGTCATGACTAACGACCCTTACAGGTGCGAAGGAAGCAGATCAACGCCAGATGGCAGATAACGTAGAATATCGACGATGTGACGGTTGGAATCACGAGGTTCAAAAAGTATGATAGATTTGACGACCTAATTACCCTGGAATTTGCGGTGAGGCGAAACAAGGTGCAACAGATGCTACGTAGACTATGTAGTATGTACTTTGACGAAGTCCAGGATCCCTCGTCTTGTGATACCGTGAATCCGGTTCGACCCGCGCCGATCAGGATGCGGATTTAGGCGCTGAGGCCCCGAGTATCGAAGCCATCCTTCGCATGGCATCAAAGTTCGTGGACCCTGCTAAGCCCCAAGAGATGGAGCGGCTCGAGTAGTGAGCCGCCGGCGGATGTAGGGCAGTGAGTGTCCGGCGGGATAGGACCGGCTCAAGCAGCGAGTGTCCGGCGGCGGAAACATGGCCGGCTCAAGCAGCGAGCGTCCGGCGGAAGCAGAACCGGCTCCGCGCGGAATGCTAGACTACGATGCTAGGGTGAGGCGCAGCTTGGAGGGCAGTTCGCGCAGCCACAGGTCAGTTTCCCCGGAATTGGGGACGCTACAGTCTGCGCCTTACAAATGCTTGCTGAACTGTACCGAGTCACGCGGGGTCCTGGTGCGACGCGGCTCACGGGAGGCTTCGTATAACTGCAGCTTACTCTACAAGCTGCTGCTGCTCGACTGCACTTGTACGGAGTTAACCGTAGATCCGTGTATTACAAACTGACGCTACGCAGTGAAGGACGTCCTCGCGAAGAGCAAGTCCGAGACACGACCATTCTACTCAATTGGATCATGTCGCTCTTCTCGGGTGCCGAGGGGCGTTTGCTTTAGGTTCTCCCGGTCCATGTATGAAGTGCTGACGTCAAAGGCCCTTCGATCCACCTAACTCCGTGCAAACTCCGACCATGCAACCACCACCATCATGCATCTCAACTCTCCCTTGCGAACGCCACCACCCAGACGCCGCGAATGTAGTATTTATATAGCTCAAGCGAGTTCTTGACAGATGAATCCTGGCCAATTCAACTGACCGCAAGCTCCGCCTCACTGCCGCGCATCAAGAC
Source organism: Diplodia intermedia (assembly GCA_021495925.1). Lineage (NCBI taxonomy): Eukaryota > Fungi > Ascomycota > Dothideomycetes > Botryosphaeriales > Botryosphaeriaceae > Diplodia > Diplodia intermedia. Next base: position 398,071 of record JAKEKT010000015.1, on the reverse strand, counting down.
ACAAAACCACATTAAAAAACCCAACAACACTTCACGATCCGCCAACACGCCACCACCATGACAGACCAACGCAAATACGTCTCCAAGCTCGCCGGCAAGCACGTCCTCATCATCGGCGGCAGCGCCGGCATCGGCTACGGCGTCGCCGAAGCCTCGCTCGAGCACGGCGCCGCCGTCACCATCTCCTCGTCCAACGCCACCCGCCTCGCGGCCGCCGTCGCCGCCCTCTCGGCCGCCTACCCCACCGCCGCGTCCGAGGGCCGCGTCGCGCCCGGCGTCGTCTGCGACCTGGGCGCCGCCGACGACGACGCGCTCGACGCCAACGTCGCCAACCTCTTCGCCACCATCACCGCGCGCCCCTCGCCCACAGGCGACGGCAAGACGACGACCACCACCATCGACCACATCGTCTACAGCGCGGGCGACGCCCTCGCCACGATCCCCCTCGCCGACGCCTCGACGCCGCGCGTGCGGCGCGCGGGCACGGTGCGCTTCTTCGGCGCGCTGGCATGCGCGCGGGCAGCAGCACAGACGCTGCCATCCGGCACGCTGTCGTCGTTCACGCTGACGTCCGGCACCGCCGCGCACCGCCCGCTGCCCGGCTGGGCCGTCGTCGGCGGCTTCGCGACGGGGCTGCTGGGCATGACGCGCTCGCTGGCGCTGGACCTGGCGCCCGCGCGCATCCGCGTCAACTGCGTCGCGCCGGGCGCCGTCGACACGGGGCTGTGGGACGGCATGGTGGGCGCGGGCGGGGAGGGGGAGAAGCGCAAGGTGTTTGAGGCGTTGGAGGCGAGGTTGCCGACGGGGAGGGTGGGGAGGGTCGAGGATGTCGCCGAGGCGTTTTTGTATCTCATGCGCGATGCGAATGCGACGGGGAGTGTGGTCACGACGGATGGGGGGGCGTTGTTGGTTTGATTTTTGTTTGGATGGGGGGGACGGTTGTGGGCGGGCGCCGGGCGGCAGGCGGGGTTGTTTTGTTCTTCTTGGGTCGCGGCTGCTTTTGGGGAGTTTGGAAGCGATTTGGGTGAGGTGGGTGGGTGGTAATGGGTTCTCTGTGAGGTGTAGACACGCGATATGACAATGAGCTAACGGCTTTTCTGATGAACCTGTGTGCAATCTCACTTGACGCGGGAGTTGAAGCTCGTGAGAGGCATGGCATACGGCTGTCTTTCGTACCGCTGCGGTCGGAAGTGGTGTAGGTTTGTAGAGGCATGATCGCCGCCGCCCATGTCCATGAGGGTTTCGTTGGCCTTGGGCCTGGGCGTGGGGTGCCTGCGCTGAACCTCAACGCTGCTGCTGGGGTGAGAGGCTGGGGTGGTGAGTTGAAGGCCTGGTCGCATAAAAGTAAGGCTTCGTGGAGATGCACAACCCAAAGATCACCGCCGGTAGGAAGGTCGCAACCATGAACGACGCGCTGGCCGCCGCCGTTGCCGTCGCCGCCGACCGCGACACCATCGCCGTGCTCAAAGATGACGTCGTGAAGCCGAAGGACAGCTGAATCGACGCGAAGAAGCTCGACTCTACCACCATTGGGGAGGCGCTCGTCGCCGCGAACGCGCAGCGCGAGGGGTTTGAGGTCGCGTCACCACGACGATGAGCGAGAGCGCGGCTGGCGCAGCTGCAATGGCTCTTCTCTTAATCGGAGGCTCTTGTCTTAAGCAGAGACTCTTGCCCTCACAAGCAAGGGCTTTTTCTCTTAAGCAAATCCCCTTCCTCGAAGACCGGATCAGAGTCCAGTCGTTCAACGAAAGACGCGAAGGCTCGGAAAACTTCCTCATTGCCAACGCAGGGGAGAAAAAAACTCTGCTGCCACAGAGAAAACCCCAGGCTTGAAGTGGTGCCCTGCCCAGGCCTTCAAGTCCCTTTTCCACCAACCTCCTCGAACGCGCCAGTAAGGGAGTAGCACGAAGAAGAAAAGAAGGAGAGGAGAGAGAGGCCAAGGGAAGAGGGGTTTATATATGCGGCGGGCATGGCAGAAGCCGCTGGATCACCGGGACAGATTTCGACGCTAAGCCTAAAGTGGGGGAGGCCGTCGCCAGGGTGATTTGCGAAATCACCTGCGGTGGTAACCCAGCGCTTCGAATTGTTTGGTGGAAGGTGATGGCTCGCAGACTGCCTGTCGACCGCCAGCTCAGATCTCTGAACACCCAATGCAACGTACCTTTGCGTCTAGCTGACAGTCGCTAAAATTCATGAAGCGTGTCAAAATATGGACAAGAGGGTAGGCTCGCTCGACGATCGGGTCAGGAGCAACGGGACGCGCTCGCTGAGGAGCCGTATGAGGGTTGTCTTGACAGCCAATCTCTTTGGTATGGGCATTTGCAACCAATCTGACACTCAAGAGGAGCTGAGCAGCGGATAGATGCCTGACGCGTTCCACTCCACGAGGCACTTATCCCAAACGTGGAGCTCGGGATCCACCTTCACGTAGTCTTCGGTATCGTGGATAACCTTTTCCGTTCTGGAGGAGAATTAGGCAGAGTGCTTCCGATGGCAACGATCTTTTGAAAAAGAAATCAAGTGATGCGAGAAGGGTAGGCCGGCGGCGAAGATTTAGGCATATTATTTCCTCATCTGGAGCTGCAGCTGCAGCCGTTTGATGCAGGAAACCCTAGAATTCATCCTTTCATGCTTGATGGCACTGTCGCTTCACACGATCGGCAACCGCAGTTGTTTCCTACAATCATTGTCAGTCATATACTCCAAGACGCGAATTTACCGTTGAGTCTGAGACCCTCCCATTCTGCACTAGATACGTACGCACTTCAGAGAGTGTAAATATGTAAATATAAGACAAGAAGGAAACATATTTCCAAGAAAGCGAAACGGAGGGCAACTGAGAGAAGTTCTTGATCTTGAAATCCGGAAGTAGAATCAAGTCTAACTTTTTACTTTTATGAACACCTGTGAAAGCCTTCAACCCACCGCCGAGTTGTCGTGAGACCCAGAGATTACAAGCCCAGAGATACGGGCGACGTTTGGCCCACTGATCCAAACCCTTTCTTCATCCACCTTTGAGCTCCATCCTACCCTGCTCATACCTCGAAAACCTCATCATAATTGCTCGAGCCCGAGAGAATATCGCTCGACCAGCCAAAATCGACTTCGCAATACGGCCCCTTGGACGATCTCCTTAGATTGTTGATCGCATGCGCAATGTTCCTATTCTCCCCCTCTTTTTCGATCCATCGCCGCGTTTGGTGAGGCGTCTGCGCTTCGCCCGCCGGCACCTTCTCTACCATCTTCCTCCCTCTATCGCTTCTGAGAAAACTGAGCAGTTCGCAACTCAACATGCCAGCAGGCAACGCCCGAATGGCCTGGACGCTGTGCGGTATCCAGCCTTGGGAAAGATTGATGTACGTGACCTGCCGCCAGCTGCCGTTCCAGTCGGGACAGGGCCTGGCGTCCTTGATATCCCAGTCACTAGTGTTGTCCAGGCCACGGCGTGCGTGAGGGAACGAAACTTGGCGGTCGTTGATACCCCATACCAGCGCAGAGGTCCAATCGCAACCGCAAAGGTCAAGCCATTTGAGACAGTATGTGTTGTTTGCCAAACGGCGCAAAATATTCGCGGCTTCTTGCCAGTCATCGTCCATTTCGGAGTAAAAGTGAGTACCACCAAGGCTTACTCTTCCATGCTGGCTATCCATCGATGCTGTAGTTGCGTGAGGAGTCATGGTCGGCCTGGGCCAAAAGGCCAGAGACAGATGAGTGAGGGTCGGAAGATGGGACGACAGCGTCAAGAGTTGGCTCCATGATGTCTTCCGTGGGTATGCAAGTGACAAGTGAGTCAAATTAGGGAACCGAGGGTTAAGAGACGATTTTGGTAGGACGGGCAGCTCGGCTTCCTCTGCGTCTTCCCAAGAATCTGCAACCTCCGTATCAACTGAAAGATTGTTCATTGCATCGGTAAGGGCATCCTTCTTGGGTCCCGGGACCTGCGTGATGTATTTTGTGATCTCTCCAAGCGTAAACTGTTTCGAAACCATACCGGTGAGATCGAGGTGCACGAGCTCATCGCTGCCCGTGGCATCATCGAGTTCGTGGTCGGTCAGGAATAGAATCCGCAAAGTCTCCAGGGTGATACCGTCTTCCGGGCCATATGCCGCCAGGTAGCTGAGAAGAATATCCTTGAGCTGCACAGGTAGCGTTCCCAGGTAGTGCTGTTCGTACTCCAGCAACGACTCCCAGTTCTTGGCCAACGTTTTGCAGGTGTAGTGGACCAAGCTCCGCTGTGACGGCAATCGTTCCGTGAAGCGCGGTCTCATGACCTTCCATAGCCTGGGGGCCTGCGGGGTAGATTCCGCCGCATGTCTGCTGCTTTCCAACCAACTTTGTGGCGCCGAAGGGCCCGGGACGCGGCGACCGTTGCCTGTTCTGGCTATAACGCGTGGCCTAGGGGCGGCGACTTCGGGAAGGTTGAGGATTTGCCTCACGGCGGGGTGGACTGGTCGCGCGGTGAGAGACTCGGCGAGCTCATTTCGGCGGTCGATGGCGGAGCGGGGGGCTTGCTCGCGGCGCAGCTGGTTCAGGCGGTCGTTGACGGACTGCGAAGACGATGGACCTGCATTGCCGCCGGGAGATTCTCGAGACGAGGACAGGGATGGATGCACGTAGTTGCTGGACGACTTGTTGTAGCTCGGCTGGTACTTCTTTGGCATGGGGAACGCGGGGCGGCAGGCGTTCTGCTACGGGACGTTGGGTGTGTCAAGCGGAGGTGCTGTGAGCCTGCTCGACCGAATCTGAGGGAAAACTGGACGGGAAGGGAGATTGGATAAATGTTACATGATGGATGGTGGCGTGGATCGCGGACATGGTGTCGGCGGGCGCAGCGGCCATGACGCCTGCCTGATCTGACTGGCTTATTAAGTATCTAAGCGACAGGGTCCGCTGCGCATCCCGTCGGAGCCTCAACGACTACATGCGCTTTCGCATTTGGCTCTTCCGCGCGACTTCTCGACCGAGCCATGTGTCATTCCCATCAGAGAACCCGCGCTCTGCATGGCGATTGCTGCCTCGCCCTGAGTCACCAACGGGCTTGCATCCTCAGGCCGAGCCCCATTCGAGCATCTCGTCCTATCAGATCGTCACGTTATCACCCCGCCATCTACCTACCCATAATGATTCATTCTGGTTGGAGATCGGACTAAGCCGCTTCTGAGCTTATCCACGCCGATGACAGTCGTCGACCGCCGCCGAGGGAGAGGCTGGAGTGGGATCCGGGAACATTGCAGCTGCTGTGCAGTGACTCTGCTTTTTCTTCCTCTCCCTTCTTATTTTCTTTTTCCTGCTGCTTTCTTGCTCGAACATGGCACTAGCGTTTGCGTCATCGGTCCTACTGGGGTTCCCCGGCATGCAGCGGATGGTCCAGCCAACCACTCCATCCCGACTCTTTACAGCGCTGGATTGGCCATATGGTCGAAAGTGCACCGAAAGATGTGGCGCGGCTTACTACACCCTGACTCCCAAGTGGTCCGCGTGCATGCCTCGATCTGGCGGCGGGTGCATGGCGCTACCACGAACGCGCAGATCGAATTCTGCGCCACATTCTTCATCCAACGCGCAGCCTTGGGGATGCGGGGCACGCGTGGTGGTCAAACGTGCATCAGTCGAGCAGCACGAGGCTTGACAGCTGTCATGGCAGCTGCGCCGAGCACCGGAATCTGGACCAGCCCGACCCGGCCACCACTTTTTCCTGGACTCATGTGCCATGATCCACCGGGTGTTGGTGGTTGGAACACGAGCAGATCGAGGATCTTGGCGCTCTGGATCTCGATCGTTGGGCAGCACGCGGACGTGCAGCTCCACTATAGACAACCTATTTGAGCCCAGCTTGTGTTATAGGTAGCATCCTTCATACCACAACCATGTTTGTTTGTTGTTGTTGCGGTGCCGCTCGCGCAGCTGCACCCGTCGGCGGCCGAGTACGTGCACAGGTGCAGGAGGGGGATCGGCTGGCAATTTCGTGCGTACATACAGCGGCAGCTGGCCTGAATAAGACGGCTCCTAGGCATTTCTTTCCAAGTTCTGGCGAAGAAAGAGGCGAGATGGACGTGGCGTAGTCTGCTCGGCCGCAATCAAGCAATAAAAAAGACAGCCGCATCCGGAAGGATCCCCGCGACGGTGGCAAAGAAAGGGGGATTCGAAGGCGCAGGCCGGGCAGAAGGGCGACGGCGACGGCGAGGCAGAGGCATGAGGTCGCGCTCTAGAACTGCAATGTGAAAATTTGCAGGAGCAGAGTCGGTGAGGGGTGCGTTGTCGAAAGGTGCGGTGTCCAATGGCGATTTCCTCTTCGAGACATGCTGGCGACGCTGAGGGTCGTCCGGCCGGCTAGCGCGCCAACCTCCAGCGTTCGAAACACAAGCACGGAGCCTGTTCGTGGGCTAGGAGTAGGGGGCACGAGCACGCCCAACACGCGGCCGGATGGAGAGGACCGGGAGAGGCGCTGGCCGCGAGCTCGCTGCGGGCAAGCGCAGGCCAACGGCCGAGGACCGCCACCAAGGCGAGGTGCTCGAGGTAGTATCAGCAGCCCGCCAGACAGGGCAAGCCTTGCTAGATAGCGGGTACGAAGCACCGGGCCTTCTCCAGGCGTGAGGCGGCGGATGCGCTGGCGCGGGTGATTGGATCGAGAGATGAGAGCATTTGGAGAGCGGCTGCCGGATGCCATTTCGCCTGCGCATTCTCCCCGTCTCCGTCAACACCCAGGGCGCAAGTCCACCCGCCGCTCCATTGCGCGCGCCGCCGCTCCCTACAACTGTCGCCCGCACCCTCGCCGGCCCTCGCACGCCCGCCGTCGCTGCTGCTCTTATCACGCGCCTGCCACGCGACATGCCGATCCGCTGCTAGCAGTGACCCGACCCCAGGCCCCTGCACGAGCCGCCTCTGTTGCTTCGCCGCAGCGCGCTGCCCACCGCGCCCCCCCGTTCTCTGCGCGTCCTGGATGCTCTGTGCCGGCAACGACCACGATCCCGCGGCGACGTGGTGGAAGATGCCCTTCCGACTGCGGCTGGAGAGCGCGCGCTCCAAGCTGCTGGGCAGCCGCCGGAGCTCGACGGCGTCGACGGCCGCCAGCGACGCCGCATCCTCGGCAGCGGTGGGTGCGGGCTCTGAAAAGGCGCGCAGCATCGTCTCGCAGCCGTCGCCCACCTCGTCGCCTCTGCCCCTGCCTCCCCGCGCCCGCTCGTCGGGCACCCACAGCGTCAGGACTCCGCCGCCGCTCTCCGCCTTGAGCAAAGAGTCGCTGCCGTCGCCGCTGGAGCCGGAGAAACCGTCTCAGCTGCGCGCTGATCAACACCAATCGCGGGACCGGCCGTCTGAAACGATCGCCGACCGGTCCGAGAGCTTAACCTCAAAGGATCTGCAGCAGCAGGCCCAGCAACCACCTGCACCGCCGCCGCTGCCCACCCTCGCGCTCGAGGAGCCCTCGCCCGCCCCCGACGAGCCGCCCAAGCAGCTGGGCCTCGACATCGCCACCACCCTCGCCGTCCCCGACCTGCGCGACGAGTCCGACGAGGCCCTGCACCCGCTGCCCACGCCCGAGGCCCTGGCGTCGCCCCGACAGCAACGCCCGCTCGCCGTCCGCCGCCAGTCGCTGGTGCACAACTCGAATGCCCGAGTCATCAAGACCCTGCTCGACTCGCAGCGGACCCGTCCCTCGACCGCCAACAGCGCCCAGGAGGACTACTTCTCCATCAACGCCGGCATGCTTCACCGCAAGATCTGGGTCAAGCGCCCGGGCGCCTCGGCCACCCTGGTCCAGATCAGGGAAGACGACCTGGTCGACGATGTGCGCGACATGATCTTGAAGAAGTATGCCAATTCGCTGGGTCGCAGCTACGACTCGCCCGACGTGGTCCTGCGCATTGTTTCGCGCGACCCTGCCGCCCGCCCCATGGAGAGGACACTTGGTCCCGAGGAGGAGATGTGCCGCACGCTTGACGAATACTTTCCCGGCGGCCAGACGGTCGATGAAGCCTTGATAATCGATGTGCCTCAAAGGCGCACCCCAAAGCCCTCGCCGCGCGTGCCCCTAGTGCCGCATGTCGCCCAATACTATGGGGAGAACCGGCCTGCGGAAACAGACGCCGACTACTTCCCACCCATGCCGCCCGCTCTCGGCGCACCTTCTCCTGCGTCGTTGACGTCGTTGTCGCACGATAGTCGCCAATCGCACCCCCACAGCGATGTTCGGTCAATTGCCGTCCTTACCACCGGTCAAGTACCTCCGCTCCCTTCACCCGGTGCCACTCGTCAACGGTCGGGTCGCCCGAGACCTCACCGGAACCTCACCTCCTCTCCAACCCAGGGCACCCATCCCGTCTCTTCCACGTCGACCTCGCAACACCTTTCTCGGCCCAACCGCGGACGCCTCGACTCTGGTGCATCGGAAACAAAACACGTCGCCGCCCCCGCTGCGCCCCCTCTACCGACACCCCCGGCGCCCGAAGCCGCACCTGTTCCACAGAAGACTTCGACACCACCGACGCCAAGGATTCAGTCACCTGATCCTCGGAAGCCGAAAAGGAAGAAGAACAAGGATGCAGATGCGCCGAGCTTGCCTTCCGGTCTGCTCGACGGCTCGGTCCCTCCCATCAATGTTCTGATTGTCGAAGACAACATCATCAATTTGAAGCTGTTGGAGGCGTTCATGAAACGTCTGAAAGTCCGTTGGCAGACGGCCATGAACGGCAGAGATGCCGTCGTCAAATGGCGCGCAGGAGGATTTCACTTGGTTCTCATGGACATCCAACTTCCCATCATGAGCGGCTTGGAGGCAACGAAGGAGATCAGGCGTCTCGAGAGAGTGAACAACATTGGTGTTTTTAGCAACAGCAGTGCCAGCAACACAGCGCCGATACTACCAAAGGAAAGACCCGAGACCAACGGAGAGCCAAAGGCGAACGACAAGCTCGGCGACGGCATCATATTCAAGAGCCCGGTCATCATCGTTGCCCTTACTGCCAGTTCTCTTCAGAGTGACAGGCACGAGGCTCTTGCCGCAGGTTGCAATGATTTCTTGACCAAGGTAAATTTGAAACCACCTGACTTATCATTGAATGTTTGCTAACTGGCTCAAGCCTGTCAACTTCGTTTGGCTGGAGCGCAAGGTGAAAGAATGGGGGTGCATGCAGGCTCTCATCGACTATGACGGCTGGCGGAAGTGGAAAACTTTCACGAGCGAGCTGCCTCCCGAGCAGAATAAGCCTAAGACAGGCAAAAAGAAGATCAACCGCGCCTCGATGTCTAAACCTCCAGGAGCTCTTGCGGCAGCTGCCATCACAAGTCCCGAATCACAAGCGTTAGCGCAAGCCGTACAAGCTCCCGCTACAGACGCAGTAGTGGATGGCGCCGTGGAGATTGAGGACATTCCGCCGGCAGACAATCTCAACAACGGGACTTGATGCGGCTGAAGCTACGGTGTGCCTGAAGATGGCCGTTCGTTGAAGCTCAGACTGCTTAAGATCTACTCCGGAAACACAAGGACTTAGGGCGGACGCCTATACCTCTTGTAAAGTTCCATGCTAGCCGTTCTGGTGCGTATGGACTACAAACAAGCGATCATGCCTCCATCGCCGCCTATCGAATCCGTACCGGAGAGGATACAACATTTCATTTGTCCGGAGGACGTTTCATCCAGTCTAAAAGACAGAACCCAGATTTATTACGTGTTCTACCAAGCTTTCCTTCTTTCCACTGTAACAAGAGGCGATTACCAATCTGAGCCACCTGTTCTTGAAGGGGTGGCCAAGATTGTTCCTTTCTCATATTGGAGATCTTTGTAATTTTCCGGCTCCGCCTCTCTTCTCCTTAATTCTTTGGGGAGTGTTACACGCATCATGGGGAAAAATACATTTGGGCGCGAGGGAGTACATTATCATATTGAGGGTTTTTATATTCTTATGGCAAAGCGTGGCGCTTGGGAATGCCGGTTTTGAAGAGACAGATTTTATTTCCATCAGTTTTTTTCTGTCTGTACTTGTTTCAGATGGTCATGACTGGTTTTCCAACGGGCTTGTCATCAGTTACGCACGACTCCTCCGTCAATCTTTATGATGGCCGAGGGTCGAGAGCCTGGGATTAGTTTCTCTTGAGACCGGATGACGCGGATGCAAGGGGTTTCGGCTGTTCTTCTTTATCCTGCTGTGAATTGTATACGTACGGAGTGGGCCCAACGGGGGGAGTGTGTAGAGCTAGATTGTGTGGAGGTTTGCAGGAAAAGAGTGGCGTCGCTGAAGACAGTTTTTCTTGTTCTTTTTTGCTCACGCGTTCTTGGAGCCAGCCTAATGCCGGAGAGGGAGTTTATTTACTTCCTTTCTTATCTGACTGCGAGACGGTGGCTAATATCATATACGTACCGTAATCGGTGAGAGAGAACGTAGAGAAGATGAATCAAGTTTACTACAATCTCGTGCAAGCAGTTGATATGCTTTGCTCCTGACTGTGGAGCTGTCAGGCGTAGCAGTGTGCTTGAATGTCTGGCTCGATGAAAAAGGAAACGTCTCTCAAGTTTGACGCCTACATAAAATAGTTGCGCACCGGATTAGCTTCAATATTGCAGAGATATTGAAATCAATGGATACCGTTTCTAGACCGCTTGGCAGTGACAATGGTCTTCAACTCTCCAGCGACTGATGTTCGACGGAAACAACGTGTTGGCAACTTTTAGAACGGCCGGACTAGTCCACTGTCATATGTTCAAGTCTCTGAAGCGCTAGTGGTGTGCAGACATGCCGAGAACGAAGCCCGGCCCAGGCCCGCAGCGCTTCGCTGTGCCAGAACAGCTCCGCCGCCGTCTGCCTCTACCCCACAACCGACTTAGAATATAGGGAAACCGTGGACTGTATGACGGGCTTGTAGGGCTAGCAGAAGCCAGACTGCCTAGATTTCCAGCCCTGCCGCAAACGGCGACAACATTGACGCTAAGTGCCCAGTCTTGCCAATTCCGGATGACGGCAACGAATGTGCCCCCAATACTTGGCAGACCCTTCCACCCTTCTTCCCTTCCCAGAAGGCCTTCGGAAAAGCCTAGATACCGATCTGGAACGTGGCTGAGTATTGCCAAGACGAGCGGCTGCACAGTGTGGGGGATTTGATAGTGGGTTGTGCTTGGTACAGGGCTCCCACACAACGAAAAAACAATTCCGGATTTGCAGACACGGTAAACACTGATGGCTGTACACTTGTGGTATTGGTAATTGGAATAATGGCAGAGCACAGGGTGGGAAGATACTTAAGTGATTGACGCCGTGCACCGGATCCAGCATTCATCAACTCAACCATCTCCACCTCTTCACTGAAGATCAGCCCTTCGATCTTCCTCTTTCAACTTCTATACACAACCCTGTCGACCGAGCCATCACTCGACTTCCACCTCCCCACCCGGCGGCACCAGTGCACAGCGTTTTGCACAATACAAACCGAAACCACCAACCCCCCGCCGCCAGCATGCGCTCCACGCAAACCATCCTGGCCCTCGTCGCCATCGGGGGGGCCATGTCGGGACTCTGCGCCCCGTTGACCTCCGCCAGCTACGGCAGCGTCTCCAAAACCCACAAATCGCCTCCCCGCGACGTCGACGCCACCGCCCCCGATGCCGCCGCCGCACCCCATGTCGAGCTGGCCAGCGACCACGAGCACCACAGCAACGAACACATTTTCGACAGCGATCTCGTTCTCGTTGCGCGGAAGCAGGAGGCCAAGACGGCGACGACGATGCCTGCGGATGATAAGAACAAGACGATGGTTGCGACGAAGTCGTCGTCGTCGTCGTCGTCGTCGTCGTCGGGGCAGAAGGGCAAGGCGACGGCTTCGACGACGCTGGAGGAGCAGAAGAGCAAGACGACGACCTGTTCGACGACGTCGTCGGAGGGGGGGAAGAGCAAGACGGCGGCGGTTGCGGCGGCGACGATGACGAGCACGACGACGGTGTCGACGACGGTTTCGACGACGCTGGAGCAGAAGACCAAGACGGCGACGACTGCGACGCCGACGCCCACTGGCGACGACAAGAAGAAGAACAAGGGCGGGAAGCGTGAGGCGAAGAAGGACGTGAAGACTGAAAAGGTTTCCTCGTGAGGGGCTTGTGGACCGAGGACGTAAGCGGAGTTGTGTGGACGGTGATTGTTTTCTTAGCATTATATCTCCCAATGTTACATTGGCATACTATCACCGCTTCGAGCCGTATGAATTGACGTGATCTAATGAAGGCGGATGGATTTGTCGTAGTCACTTTTAGTCGCTACGTGATTGAAGACAAGCTTTAGGGAATCAATTTCATACCGTCAAGACTATGCTGCGCAAAGTGACGGCACTGCACACGTCATTCGACGGCGATTGGTTATTTCTACAAGAAAAAAGCACTGGAACGAGGAACTGTCTGCCTGGCTGGCTAGCGTGGGGCTTGGTTGGTCCCCGCTCGAGGCATTTAGATAGTCGAATGGTTGAGGTGCTATGCGGGGATGCGGGACTACGTGTAAAGCAGGAAATGGCTCGGCTCAGACGCTGCGTAGCCACCTTTTCCATAAATTCCCCGATCCAGCCAATCATAATGGGATGGCGGTTCTTCATCCCGTGTGATGGACACATGTAGACAATCATGCAGAGTCGGTGTTTAGAAAGCGGGGGTAATGCCTCAATCAAATCCGGCTGACTTCTTAGCGTTACATGATGCATACTTCTCATATAACGGGTTTGGCGGTGTTGAAGGCCACTTTAACCAGGCCCTACTCAGAGAGCATAGTCCCAAACAGAGCACCCACTCAGTATGAAAGGCAAACAGATGCTGGCACTGCTGGTCATCTCAGTGGCGCAAGGCTGAGCGGGCTGGGTGGCGTGATGGCTCCCCGCGTCTTTATCGTCACATCAAGACAGAAACGCAGACGCCAAGAAAGCTGCAGTCAGCTTATCTGTGCAGAGACAAGGCTAGCCAGTCATACTTTCCAACAAAATCTCAGCGGTCCATCTCAATTGATACATGTCCACTTTTCATCAACACAATGGACCATGTTTTGCTTCCCAAAGACCCATCACGCCCTCTACCATGTATTCGATATGTCTGCCTCAAAGAGTACGACAAGGGCGACTTCATCTCGTACCCCAAGCGGGCAGGCTGGAGCCGGGATGAGCTCTTTATCCGATCCACGTGGACAGAGTTAAACGGCCCTGAAGGGAGACCCAGTGAGCAAGCTGGCTCGTTCCTGCAAGAGTGGCTCTTCTTCGGATTGTTGTACACTTTTTTCGGAGATTCAATGCGATTTTCCGACTTCATCGGCACAGATCAGAATGGCTTTCGAATTGTCCACACGCGGAAGCTTATTGAGATATCCGAGGCTTTCATCGAAAAGGAATGGCAGAATGGCGAACGCTTCCGGGAAGGCTTTGAGGCTTTGGACTCGTGCCTTGTTGAGGCATCCGTGGTCTACGATTTTATAAGAAGAGATCCTGGCAGCAGTCTTGAGCCACATTTCTTACTTTCTTTAGCAACGATGGGGAGCTTTCTTTGCTCTCTTCGCCAAATACTGCATCCCGACCATCCAGAATCAAGCTTCAATCAGACATTGTGGGCAGCGCCCAGTGTTCCAGCCAAGGAAAATGGGTTCCAGTTTTTCAGAGACCAGAACGGGTTGATGTCCCTGCTCAACCGGGAAATGGTCCGATCCGGATGGTGCCCCCGGGCAGTGTTTGCGATGGCAGACTTCTTTGGGCTGGAAACTCAAATCTTCTACTCGCACCTCCGGAACATCGAATTCCCAGGACAGAGGCATTCGAACTGCACGAACTTGCAATGCCTATCGTGCCAGGTCGACAAGTCCGACTACGAGTCCACCCACTCAAAGACGGGCTGTAGATGCGAGTTCTTGGCTGTCGATCCTAGCGTTGTACTTCTTCGGAATCGCATTCCCCTCGTGTCCCTTGTCGAGAGTCATGATGAACAGCCGGTTCTCGAGCTCGTCGAGCACACCGCCGCAACACCGTTCGTCGCCATATCCCACGTGTGGTCAGACGGGTTGGGGAATCCACATGCCAATGCAATGCCTGTTTGTCAGCTTCGAGAAATCAGCTCGCTCGTACGAAGTCTTTATCCGGGAGAATCAGAGGCGGCGCGTTTCTGGATCGACACCCTATGCGTCCCCTCGACATCCGGAGATGCGAAGAAGGAGGCAATCAAAAAGATGCGCGAGACCTACTCCCTGGCTGACAAGGTTCTTGTGCTCGATGCGACTTTGCGAAGACTTCCAGTTTCCGACAGATCGACATTGGATCAGGCCATGTACATTTACAGTTCAAATTGGATGTCTCGTCTCTGGACCCTCCAAGAAGGCGCTCTCTCCCAATCTCTCTGGGTTCGTTTTGCTGACGCAGCCCTTAAATGTGCGCGCATCAAAGAGGAAGCAGCAGAGTTCTATCTCTCATTGCAAAGGGGTTGGGGGAACTGGAATGATATCCAGGTGCTCTATGGGCGTATATGTGGGAGTGAGAAGATCAGCAAATACGCATCCGAGGGAAAGATCTTCGATGTCTCAGGCATTTGCAACAGTCTGAGTCGGCGGTGTACGAGTGTGGCGGAAGACGAAGCTCTGTGTGTTGGCAGCCTGTTGGCACTCGACATGGATCCAATCGCCGCAGCTCAGCCCGCTGACAGAATGAAAACGCTGTGGTCGAGCATCCACTCCGTCCCAGAGTCTCTGTTGTTCTGGAGATATGGCACTTTGCAAGATGCGGGATTTGGGTGGGCTCCAAAGACATTTCTCGGTACCGGCAGCCCGTGGCTGGACGCGGGATCCGTCCGCGGCCGCCCGCAAGCATTCCCCAAGCCCGAGGGCCTGTTCGTCAACGCGTACGCAGTCAATATTGAGCATCTGGAGTTGCCTTTGCTTCATCCGATAGATGATCTTGTCTGGATCAGGGGCCGAGACGGATCCTGGAACTACTTTCTCTCGAAATTCGAGGTGTTGTGCTACGCGCACAACTCCCTCCTCTTCTCTGTTCCAAAGGGAAATTTCAGCCGCATTACGCTTCTTGCTTTGGAACATATTTCAGATCAGGGTCCACTCCCTTCAACGAGCATGGTCATGGTCTTCGTATACAAAGAAGAGAACAATGTGACGTACGCTCGGCGAGGAGACTCCGGTCTCATTATCAAGGCGGACCATCCCAGATTCGCAGGTGGATTTAAGCAGACGATGGACAAGCTTGACAGCATGCTCTCCGTTGAAGCTGCCACCGCTTCAAAGATTGGACATTATCTTCATGATAATAAGTACGGTGCTATCGTTGGAGAGTGGTCCTCAGAGCAACAGACCTGGTGTATCGATTAGAGAATGTCCGGAAATATTCTTCCTTTGTCGACCGGGCGCAGGTGGCACATTCGATTGGGCTTGTTGTCGGCGATGTCTGTAGCGCATTGATTGGGAAGCGGAGTCAGAGGAACAGCAGTCCGATTTTTGATGCGGCATGGAAGACGACGTTGCATGATTCATATTTTGCAATTTTGTCGGATGGTTCTTACATGTTCATCGGGGATTTTTATGTGATGGGAATGGATCACGTCATCGCTGAAGGACTTGTCTTTGCCGACATTGTTCTTACCTGAAGTCACGGTCCCAGATGATGCACAGAGACGGTCCATGAGCTCTTCCTCCTAGACGGTTCGGGCCGGAAGTCGGATCGCCTATCCCTCCAATCAGGGTTCCACGCGGCCCGATCCTCGGAAAAGTTTTCTTATTCTCCTTTCCGGTTGACTTGCCCCACGCAGTGCCGGCAAAAGAGTTATACATACATAGCCGCCTGCCGTGCTCTCTTTGCAAAACTACTCAGGGCAACTCCTTTCGTTACTGGCCGGTCGCTGTTGCTACCTAACCGCTACAGGCCTTTCTTCCCCTACCCTGCCTGGACTTTCCGACTTCTCATCCATTCCATCAACGTACAAAACGTTTGGCCCTTCTGGGCAACCGCAAAAGAGATGCGTCGGCCGGGAATTGAACCCGGGGCTCATCGAATCATGGTGTTGATCTCTCGGAAGAACTCAACCTTCATGGCAACGATGAATTTTACCACTAAACCACCAACGCTGTTGTAGGCAGATTGCTGCCTTATTGGAAGAAGAATTTAATTACAGAACCTATATACCATAAGTTTTTGCAATTGACCAGTGGTAACCGTCTTCAGTC
The DNA here is from genome assembly GCA_021495925.1 of Diplodia intermedia. NCBI lineage: Eukaryota > Fungi > Ascomycota > Dothideomycetes > Botryosphaeriales > Botryosphaeriaceae > Diplodia > Diplodia intermedia. The sequence goes on along the minus strand of JAKEKT010000015.1, from coordinate 381,902 downwards.
GCCGAATCACAACATCCGGTGAATCTATCCACTCAGCTTTTCCAAAAGTTCGACGATTTCCGTCTAAATGAAACAGAGAGAGACCACAAGATGTGAATTATAAGCCAGTGGGGCAATGGGCTGTACCATCTAACCGATGCTGTCCGAATCTCATCCGCAGGAAGGTGACTATCATGACGAGTTTTACTTCAACCGTGAAAAATCGAGTATTAGAATGTGAGGTTTTTGTAGCAGGTGAAGTTATTGTTTGAAGTTGCTTATGTTGTCTTTAGTTCGTGGTTACATACAATTGTAAGCCTCCACCACAATGCAGAGCAGCTGAAAATTCATGTGATCTGCGCTCTACTGCTTTGGCTAGAATGAATTTAAGCTTGATCCGCATCCGTTTCATTTTTGCTTTCCCCCTGAAGAGTATAAGGATACGGGATTAAGGTGCATAGAAATCAGCACAATGGGACCTTGAATAATTTTCTCGAGAGCTTATTCACTCGATGCGACGCGGTGTGCCTCTTAGACAACTAGTCTGCGTCAACACCTCCGAGTGCTTAGTGTGAGGTGCTCTGTTAAGAATGATGCCGTGCTTGAGTGGAACAACATATTGTACAAGATCCCTGTGTACTCATGGAGTGCGTTGGGGTTGCTTTATCGTTAGTAGGTTTCTATGCACGATGAAGTGACAACTGATGTAGCTGAATAAAAGGGACTATGAGAGCACAAGAGCAACACCTTTCGACGCGAACCATTCTTGACTTCAGACTTTGATATTCTTTGTGGAAGAGCCATTAAGGAGCTCTGCAAACACATATAAACCCCGAGAATTCCACCTCCTGTCTACATATGCAGACCGGGAAAAAAAAACGTCTCTTTAAACTCCTTCGCCGTATCCGTTGTGTCCAATCAGACGTATCGTGTCGCCTCGTAGCGCGTGTGGGGTATTGGTCCTTTACATGACCACGCACCAGCAGGATTCCTCGCAGCCGCAGCAGTCGCACGACTCGCCGCAGCCCATCGTGGTGGGCTTGGGCTTAACAATGGACTTGATGGAAGAAGTGGCGGACCCAGGCATTTTGAAGGGTGGAGGGTTTGGTGGTTGAAGGATTCTGCAGCAAACAGTCAGTGAAAGCTTATCGATGGAAAGAATAAGGTCGGACACATACGAGGGGAGGGAGAGGACGGCTGAAAGTGACTTTTCGAGTGTATCACGAAGAGGGTGTTGGTTTGGAGGATGAGGCGAGAAGTCAAATCCGACTGCGAAGGGTATTTATGCAGGCAGCTGACAATGCTGCTAGCCGGGAATCTGACTCCAACCCCCTCGTCACTGGCAGCCGGGGCAGCCAATCCGCGGAGAGCGAGGCTGCACGGTCAGCACCGCAGATGCGACCAGGTCTTGGGATTGGACGGAACAGGCCGGCGTCTGAAACGTTACGTCGAGGCGCAGTCCGAGGCGCGATAGCTGGACGCTGGCAAGAAGGGTCCAGAATTGGCGCCACCAGCCACGAAACCCCCTGTCATTCCCGCCTTGATGTTGCGCTCTGTTCGGGGAAATCTGGCAGTGGAAGCGGCTGCCAACGCGGTTCTACTCGGCTCCGGCAAGCGACAGCGAAGTCATCTCAGCGGATGACGAGGCAGGGCTCGGGAAGGCGGCAGGAGCAGCTGTGGGCTTTGATTGTGAGATACGAGCTCGCAACGTGTCTACTGAAACAGGACTAGATGGCCCGATATCCGTGGCTGGACGGGCCCGCGGGAAGCGCTGGGGCTTAGTGGTGTGGCAGCGACCAATGGGGCTAAGCCTTCGCAGAAGAAATGACAAGCTTTCGGCTGAAAGCTTGCAGGACTTGGCAGCTGGTCTGGGCCACCACGTCACTCATCAGGCCGTCCAACCTTTGCCGTGAGCGCTGACTCGCTGGAAAGCCGTGGAAATCTCACCGGTGTAAAGCGGGGATGGCGTCGGTGCAACGCGCGCGCATAGAGAAGCTGCCAATAGGAAGCCCCTGGGAAATGGCGGGGTCGAAGTGGCGATTGAACAGCGAAACGCCACGCAGGCCCGCTTCTCCAGCGCCTAAACGACCAATACAGCTCCTTCGCGCTGCGGATGGCTAGCGTGCATCTGTTTTTTGCCCATGTCATGGGTAGTTAAAGCTATCGTCCGGACGAGAATGTCGAATTAAAAATTCTACATACACGTTCGGACGATGGCTTCAACTATCTACGTATTATTATTATTTTTCCCTCTCTAAGAACGAGCTAAGGCATAGTTACGCCATGTTCTGCTATTCTTCGCGCTAGCCATCGGCTGCGAGAGGGGGCTGTACGAGAGTCGAGGATTGTGGCGCAGCCCGCGGTGAAAGCCGGACACGGTCCGATGTGACGGTTGTGACGGTGGCTCAGAGAGAGATGAGGGTGGCTGTTGACGTTGCAGCAAGAGAGCCACGGTTGTGATGATGACGAGAGTGGGGATTGCGATGCGGGGCCGAAGGAAGCAGCTGTGCCGTGACCCGAGCCGGACTTGCCGTTCCTGTTCACTTCTACATCACCATCTCCCTCGACCATGCTTTTACACGATCCCATACGGTGATTCACTAAGCGACGGTCCATTCGCGTGACGTCCATATCTACATGTTCGCGCCAGACAACTCATCCACGCGTAGGTATTAGTGCATCAAATCATCTACGCCATCAGCCGCCAGGAGCTCGACGACTTCATCCAGGAGACCAGAGACCGCGACACCGCGTCCGACATCGCCTCGTCCAAAACCCACGTACAGCAAGCCCTGAAGCACTTCGTCCGCGATTGGTCCGCAGAGGACCGGTAATTGGTACAGCGTATGCCGAAGCAGAAAGTAAAAGACCGAAGCTGCTGCCGTAGGGGATCCAGACACGGCATGGCTGACATGCAGAGACGGAAGAGGGATGGATTTTTGAGGAACTTGACTTACCGATGAGGAAAACCCACTTCCACCCAGGCAGCCCAGCATAGCCATCCATGCTCTGATGAACCGCAGTCATCATCGCACCGGAAAACATGCTTCCGGCCTGCCCTACCTACAGCAGTGAAGATGGCAGTTTCTCTTCGCAATTTCCAGTGGCTTGCTAAATTATCAGCCACAGCGTCAGTGGTTCAACTCCAGCAATACATACACTTCCATCAAGGGAGGTTAGAGCCACGAATGGGACGAAACTTACCAACAAGATCCCATGACATACATGGTCCCGTAGTACGTGCTCGCCTCGGCCATGCCCTGGAAGAATCGAACGACGCACATCTGCTCGTACATCTTGCAGGGAGCGGTGCACATTGTCAGGCCCGCCCAGAGCGCCATCATCGACGGCAGCCAGATCTGTGGCTGGGTCTTCTGGATTATGATGCCATGTGGGATCTGAGCGATGACATATCTGGTGAAAATTATGAGCATGCTGGCTTGTTTCAATATGCTCGTTGCGAGAAGCGTACCCGGCGGTCATCACTGATAAAAGGACGTTGTACTGCGTTCCATGGAGACCAACGTCCTCTTTCAGACCAGAAACCTGTTTAACCGGTGAGTACTGATGTATGCTGACTGGTGAAAGACGGGAGGCATACGTAGGCATTTGCAAACGCAGCGCGATCTTACGGCTTCGCATCAGCCCATCTTCGATTTCTTTGGAACAGCTCATCTCGCCGTACCGAGGTAATTGAAGAAGTAACTTAAGCAACAGTAAGTCTTGTCTGCACGTCAGCCAATGCCCTTTCCGATCATCGCATAGAGACCTCTACAAGAACAAATAAATCTGTCCGGCCTTGTCATCTAACAGCATAGTATGTGGTAGTATCATTGTGACCAACCGAGTTTTTGAACCAGTCGTCTTTCCTCCTTGGACTTTGTAACGTCTCCCGGGAACATCACTGCAGTCTGTTAGTCCCTCAGCCAAGTTGGAATTTCCAAATGCAATACTACCCTTCACCTGGTAACTCCAGGTTTTCTCCGCCATTTCCAATACTAGCTAAAACCGCCGACTGATATGAATGCAAAACTGTGGTGGTGGACGACGAAAAGGAATGGCATGAGGCATAAACTTTTCAGCATTTGTACTATGGACCATGACGGCTTCGCACAAACGAGAATGGAGTTTTCTTCGGTGTCTGGCTCGCCGCAAGCAATTCCAGCTTTGATGATTGGCCTGATTCCCGGCCATAGTGCTGCATGTAGTGGAACGCTTGCATTGGCATTCTTGGCAATAAGGGACGGCGTCGCTATTTTGAAGTCTCCATTTTTGCCGGAGTCCATCCATCGCCTAGATACTGTCTCTGGTGTGAGCACTTTATCAGTCATCTGCTGCTGTCACTATTTGTGTTCTGGTGCCTTGATGTTATTCAACCACTGATACCACGACGGGTAGGAAATTTCTTTTGTCGCCCACCCTGATACCTCTAAAGCTTCGCTTGATACTCGACCACGGCCGGGTGACGAACGCTTCCTGGCTCCAGTTTCCCAAAGTCCTGCACGCCCTCCTCGACGTTCGGGTAAGGCCCCATAGGAGTGATGGCCTTGGGGTTGATGTTGTAGTGGCTCTTGGTATACTGGGGGAAAAAGTCTCGGTCAGTAACCGCAGTGTAGGAATCTATCATTGCAAGAACCATCCAATCATCCTGGCAAACCCCCGAGGGACGACTTACGTTCTCCTTGATGTGCTTGAAGTCGGTCGATTCCTTGAACCCCTTGACGTTCCAATACAGGTTCTTCAACCAGTTATTCAAGACCGGGTAGTCGTGGCGGATGGTGCCCAGGTTGCACTTGAAGTGCTGCACGTAGACCGTGTCGAACCGGACGACGGTCGCATACGCCCGCAGATCCAGCTCCGTCAGCTCCTTGCCGAGGATGTACGGCCCGCCGTTCTTGTGCACAATCTCCTCGAGCCTGTTCAGGGCCGCGAAGACGGCCGGCAGGTTCTTCTCGTACACCTCCTGCTCCAGCGCGAAGCCGGCCTTGTACACGCCCGTGTTCAGATCTTTCTGCATCCACTCGGATATGGCGTCGATCTCGGAGCGAAGGTGTGAAGGGTAGAGGTCAATCTTGGCAAGCTCGGGCGAGATCAGGTCATTGAAGGCTGTAGGGAGCCATCGAAGAAGCTCCGCACTCTCCTGCAAGACCATGCTGTCAGCGCCTCACTACAAAAGCCGCGACTTTTGAGGTAGAAGTTCCTGGAAGTCTTACGTTGTTGACAGCTGTCTGCGTCTTGGTGTCCCAGAGCAGCGGCACACTATACCTCCCCTTGTACTCCTTGTCCGCCCGGAAATACACCTCGTGCATGTATTCGCTCCCGAATAGCTTGTCGACAGTCGCGTTCGGGTACTCATCGTCCGTCTTGGGGAACCTCCACCCCGGCCAGCCCTTCTCGTCACCCTTCGGGTACGGCTTCACGATGGAGAGCTCGATGATGTCCGTCAGACCTTTCAGGTGGCGGACAAGGTTCGCGCGGTGAGCGAAGGGGCAGAAAAGGCCTATAAGAGGATGGTATCAGCGAAAGCCCGGAGCAAATCGGCAATGAACATAAGGCTCACCAATGTAGAGATGGTACCGTCCTTTCTCTGGGGGGAATTGGCCGTCCGGCGCGATGACACCATGCCATCCATCGTCAGTTCCAGACTTGTGGATTGTGCTGTCGGTCATGGCGGTAGCTCCGATGAAGGTACGGGTAGCAATCCGTGGCGCAGAGGCAGCGGGGACTTTGTTTCCGCGGAGAGCCTTGGTGAGGGGGGTGCGGAGGATCATCAATTGCAGAGCAAGCTGCTAGAAGGCAGCAGAGCTGAGGGAGCGCATCAACTGCTTAGGTGATTGTGCAACGATAAGCGGTACACAAAGTTGCGGGGAACGCGTCGCGCCTGCCCCACTGGAGCTCCCGCGGAACCCATTCCGCCCATTGCATCATTTGCTCGCCTCGCTGAATCACGACTTCTTTTCCTCGTCTGAGAAACCTCACATCAAATCATTCGGAATTGGACCAACGCAAACCATGCTACGCGCTTTTCAACATTCCACATCACTCCTCAAACACCGCCGCCATGCCACCAACGCTCACGTTAAACAAAGCGCCTACCTCCTCTTATCGAACCCCACACCCTCTCCCACCGGACAATCATCCACATTCTCCTGCCACGCGATCCTCGCATACTCGGGCAAATACATGTTACTCGTAAACGACTCGGGCATATAGCTCTCCGTATCATCCGTCGAGAAGTCGCCGCCCGCCTCGTTCAACGCCGCAATGACATAATCCTCGATGAAATCGAGATACACGACGTCGACGGCATCGGGCAGGCCGCCGTCGGCCGGGAACGACGCGTTGGCCTGCACGTCGATGGGCAGGTCGTAGGCGGGGATGGCCGAGTGCGTCGTGTCGTCGCCGTCGGTGCCGAAGTCGTCGGACGTGACGTAGCCGGGCGTCGCGACCTCCTGGCGGCGCAGCAGGCGGCCGCCGCGGAAGGCGCGGCCGTGCAGGTGCGAGTGCGAGACGGGCGGGTCGACGCACGAGTCGGTGTCGGGCAGCGACGGCGTGAGGGCGCTGAAGCCGAGACTGCGGCGGGACAGCTCGGGCGCGGGCGAGAGGTCGAGCGAGCGCTTCTTCTGGTACGGCCCCGCGTTCATGATGTCGAGCACCTGCGACGCGTACTCGTACGGCACGTCGGGCACGAAGCGGATGGTGTTGGTGAAGGGCGAGACGATGAAGGAGTCGTCGTAGGTGAAGGGCCCCTGGACGAGGTCGAAGCGCACGCTGCCCGTGTTGATGAAGAGGATGCGCGGCACGTCGGCGCGCGACTCGTTGACGAGCACCGTCGCGATGGCTTCCTGGAGGAGCGTGTAGATGTTGCCCGCGTCGCCGAAGGGCTTGCAGTCGATGCACCACGTCTGCGGCGCGCAGCCGATGACGCTGCTCAGGTTCAGCTGCTCACGCGCCCCGGTGATGGTCGCCGTCACCGCCTTGCCGTGCTGCGTGTCGAACGGCTTGCTCTGGCTGCCGGCTGCGTGGTAGCCGAATGTCCAGCGGTTCCAGTCCAGGTAGCGCCGCGAGTAGCGGAGCGTCGAGGGCGTGTCGGACGTCGGCAACGTGCTGTTATCGGCAGTTCCATTCACGGACACGGCGGGTCTCGTGGGCGCGGGGAGGCCTTCGGGCTGCTTGACTGCGTAAGTGCTGTTTCCTTGGCCCTGGATTCCAGTGATGGACAGCCAGCCCAGCGTCTCGCAATAGCGGCCGGACTCAAGACCAGTGGCCTTGTTGTCGTAGACGGCGAAGTCGCGGATGTGGGTGTGGCCGCCGAAGATCTGGATGGGGATGTCGGGTCGGGCGTTGCGGATGGCGCTGTAGACGGTGCCCATGGTGCTGGTGGAATCGGTCGGGCGTGCGGCGTTGTGGCCAAAGAGGACGAACATGTCGACGCCCGAATGGTTCACAGCCTCCTCGAACCAGGACTCCTGGACAAGGTCGGCGGCCTTGATGACCTTGGAGACGTTCGAGTTGCCGGTGAAGTCGAACAGGACGCCAAAGGCCATGATGCGGAGGCCTGCCGAATCAAAAGGCTTAGTTTTGTACAATCAAGAGGTAGACGGGAACTCAACAACATACCCTGTTCGGTGGTGAAATAGCGGTACTGGCTGCCGATATACTCGAACTCGCCGGTGGACGGGTTGACGATCTGGACGTTGGACGTGACATAGCGGTCGCCGTACACCTTGGCGAACTGATTGAAATGCTCGTAGGCAATCTCGGTGACATAGAGCTCGTGGTTGCCGATGGCGAGCAGGTCGTAGTCGATGTTCTCCCAAATGGGGTTGGAGATCAGGCCGTTCGGATCCGTAGCATCCGAGAGCCCAGCGCCGTCGTGCAAGTCCTGCCGTCACACGTAACGTCTCGTCAACAACAACCCTCTCGAAAACAATCCGTGCAGCTTACCCCGGTGTCGACGAGGAGCAGGTCGACGCCGAGCTCCCTCGCCTGGGCCTTCATGGCCGTGGTGAAGGAGACGTAGTCGCCCCAGTCGGCGCCGTAGTTCTGCTCCTTCAGGTGGCCCTCCAGCCAGCCGTGCGTGTCGGTCGTGTGCAGGAAGTTGAGCTGGCCCCATTCGAGCGGCGCGCGCGGGCCGCTGGTCGCGTTGCTGGACTCGGGCTGCATGCGCTTGACCTTGCGCGTGAGGACGACATCGTTCTGCGGCCCGTAGCAGCTGTGCCCGTCGTCGGCGCAGCCCAGTGCGGTGCTGGCGAGCGAGGCGGCGGCGAGGGTTGCGGCGAGACGCATACTGGCAGTCCAATTGGCGGCTCTGCCCGCTGGCAACGAGTGGGCAGGACGAGGGGGAGGGAGGGGCAGGCGGTCGCTGGGGAGCTGGGATCGGCGCCGTGTAGCATTTTATTAACCGTCTGCTCGTCAGGGTTGTTGCATGGTCAAGGCCGATAGCTTACCCCACGTGCGACTCACGGGCGGGTCCGACGGCGTTTGACCTGCTTATCGCGGCATAGCTCGTTTGCTAGAGACCAGCAGATCGCCCGTGCCTGCATACGGTCCCGGCCCTAGCAACAGATCGAGTCCCGGGAGACGTAATCTGGTAGACCCCGTCTTATCGGAACCCCGGAACGGCCTCTCAGCCTCTTGCCCTTCAACACGCGTCCTATCTCCGCTCTTATGGCAATCTCCGCTGCTACCGATATCGCTCATGGCTGGCGCAACTTGGAGGCGAGTTCCGTTCACGCTCGCAGGGACGAGTCAGGCCCGAAAGTAACAAGATGCGATATCAAGCCGTCTGAATCATTGCTTTCGACTATTTTTAACAACAGCATCAGTCATATTTCACGCGAATGCCACAACTGGTCTGTAAGAGCCTTCATTTTCGTTGGCAAAGAACAGAGACTGACTTGAAGACCTTCATACAACGGAATACCAAGATACACTTGGCAGTTACAACTCTCTGCTCATGCTCGCAAAGATGAAAACTCACATCTTGCCTCGGGCAAACCATATGAGCCATGTACGATGGGCTTGACCGCAGAACTACCAATCCTTAAGCTTCTCCAAGAACCCCATCTCCTCAAGCCCCAACCCCACCACCAAAGCATTCGCCAACCTCACCACCAACTCCACCGCCGCCCTAACCTCCTCTCCCGAATTCCCCAAGTTCCTCGCCCCATACATGTGCCTAAATCCAAAAACAACCAGTCAGCCAGCCAGTCAATCCAAAAAAAAAAAAAAAAAGAGAGAGAGAGAGAGAGAAAACCCCCAAGACCACCAACAAGCAAGACAAACAAAAAACAACCACGAACTCACCCCTTCGCCTGCGCCCCCTGCCCCGCCGCCAAACACGCCACAAACACCAACCCAGCAACCTCCTTTGCGCTGAGACGCGGCACCCCACCATCACCACCACCACCACCACCACCCCCTCCCTCGCAGCAGTCTCCCCCCTCCTCCAGCTCCGCGAGCAACCCCCCGTACACGCACCCCACCGCGAACCCGCCCAGCACGCCGCCCGAGATGGCGTCCAGCTGGCCGCGCACGCGCGCCGCGTGCCGGCCGTACGTCGCGTCGAAGAGGGCTTGGCCGCGGCGTTGTTGTTGTTGTTGTTGTTGTTGTTGTTGTTGTTGTTGTTGTTGTTGTTGTTGTTGTTGTTGTTGGGCGGACGTTCCTGGGTCGGCGACGACGGAAGAAGAAGAAGAAGAAAGGGGGGAAGAGGAGGACGATGGAGCGGGGGAGGAGGGAGCGGGGGAGGAGGAGGAGAAAGAGGTTAGGCGGGAAGGAGGGACGGACGGGGGGCGGGTCTGCTTGATGGACTGGTGGAGGGCGGTGAGGGCGTTGATGGCCTGGTTGGTTTTTCCTTCCCCGGTGGGGGAAGATGGGTTGGTGAGTAAGTGGTGGTGGTGGTGGTGGTGGTGGAGGAGAAGAAAAAGGATGGCAAGGGGAGGGGAGGGAGAAAGGGCGATGATGCCCTTTTCTTCACTACTCCCTCGGGGAAAAGAAAAGCCTTACATACCCTGGGGAAGCCGACGAGCGGGCTGGCTTTGACCATGCCCTCTCGCAGGCGCTTCGCGGCGACCACCTGCGCCGCCTCGTTACCCGCGTGGGTTTGCGCCATCTGCTGCCATAGTTCGGGTATCCGCTTTTCTTCTCCGAACGCGAGGAGCGCCACGCCGGCGTATACGTATGCGACGCTGTATTCTGCGTCTCGGGAATCTGACGGGAAGAGAGCTCTGAGGCTGTCGATGTTTGGTAAAGTCGGGAAGGGTGAGGCGACGGATCCCATCGTTTCTGGTCGGGTAATCCGCCGTGCTTCTATTGTAGTAATGGGCTGGGTTTGAGGGAAGAGAAGATAATCAAGGTGTCCGCTTTACAACGGGAAAGCCTGGAACAAGGGCTCTAACTATACTTATAATGTTCAAACAGTGCTGTGGTAACAGTCACCGGATGTTGCCTGCTCGGTGCCAAAACTAGACCCGATAGCATAATGTCATCACTCCATCACATGCCACGTACCGTTCTACGCAGCCGTGCGTGCTTGCAAAGTCGCATAACAAAAGAACAGCCGGACGTAGCAGATACTTGACGATGTGGTCGGTTTAGCGGACCGGCTGGCGAACCCTCTGGACAATATTGATCGAGGTTCGGATGCAGTATGGCATCAAACGCCACATTCTCATTCGACGATAAAGAAGACTTTCTGCGACTCCAACACTGAAGCTTGTATTGAGAGGGCTCTTCTGATGCCAGCCCTGAAGCTTGACAGCGTACGCAAGTAGTAAATTACTGAATACGCAACATCTGTAGCATAGCCGAGAATCATGAAGAGAACGAATCTTACGGGTCGATTAACAATAAAAGCGTATACAAACAAAGTGTCGTTTCTCCCCATCCCACCGCAAGGCAAAATAAAGGGGGGTGGGTATCCAAAGTCATGAAGTCATAATCCGAAGACAAGTGACCCTCCGTAACAACAAACACCAAGAATGCAAGCGGAAGAAATAACCTCCCCTCATCCAAAAAAAAAAAAAAAATTACAAGTTCGTATGGCAAGGCGGAACAACGTATTAATAGCCTGTCGCCTCTCTTTTCGCATTTTCAACTGCGGGGCCGAACTCGTATTCCGAGTCCTGTCTGTCGTGGTTCGTGCATGGGCTGAATTTGAGCGGCAAAAACCAATCCACGACACTCTCGCCCATGACGCTCTTCAAATTCTCGAGTCTGCCCACATCCCAAGGGTTGTCGCCAGGCCGAGTCATCAGAATCGCGTAGAGAGCACCTGGCGCACCAGGGTACGTAGTCGTCCGGAATGGGTACTGTTCATCGTTTCTGCGGTTGCACCAAGAGGGCGTGATGAGAACTGAGATATGGAACGTTGCGTTCGCACGGTTGAGGGCTTCCACGGTGGTAAAGTTGTGGACCGTCATGAAGAACGTGTTGCCGAAGATTCCGACAGCGAAAAGCGTGAAGAGGCCAGCGAATGCGAGTAGCGCTATCATGTGGGAGTCGATGCTACGACCCTGATGCCTGTCTCGAGCCAAAAGAACACCGTCCGTGATCAGAAGGAAAGGCGCGAGGAGGGAGGCGTAAAAAGTGAACTGAATGAAGAACTTCATCGACGTCTCCGAGACAATACCGCCGACCCTGCTCAGATGTCAGATCTCAAGTAATGACTCCAAGCATGAACACGTGCAAAGGGTGTTAACGCAGCACTCACCAAGGACAAAAGTGGTCCATCCTCCGCACACACCTGCCCAAATCGCTGCAATGATGCGTGCGATCCGGCTTCCAATTGCTGCACTTATCGCACCACAGCGGCAATCCATCATAATCACACACAAACACCTCCCGCGGCACAAACTTCTCGAACCGCTTCAACTTCTCCTCATACTGCCTCTCCGCCCACGTCCTCCCCTCCTCATCCTCAAACACATCCTCTGCATTGCCCCACCCCCGCTGCCCCTGCTGCTCCAATCCCGCCCCCGACCTCTTCCTCTCCCCCTGCCCTTGTCCACGCTGGTGTCCCTGCCCACCGCGCCCACCCTTCTTCTTCTTCCTCCTCCCCTCATCCGCACTGCCGCGCCCCAACGGGACCAACCCGGGATCCACCTTGAGCGTCGCGAGGATGCGCATGTACGCGACGGCCGTCGCGAAGAGCAAGACGCAATGCACGACGATGACGGCGATGCCGGCGCCGCGCTCGCCCCTGCGGAACAGCCGCGCGAGCGCCAGCTTCGCGACGAGCACGTACGTCGCCCAGCTGACGACGGCGACGATCATCAGCGGCACCGTCACGGCCGACCATCGCGCGATCGACTGCTGGCTGGGGCTGCGGCGGTGTACGGCGCCGTCGGTCGCCGGCGGAGACGGCATGGTTGTTGTGGTTGCTGCCCGAGCGGGAGAGCTTCTCTTTCCCGCGGCGTGCGCGTGGTTGGTTTGCTTCGAGAACTGAGAGCGCCGGCCGCCGCCGCTGCGTGTGGGGGGAGGAATAAATGGCCGGATGAGATGGTGGGCGGTGATCGAGGAAGTGAGCGGGCGGCGGTGTCGAGAGACGGGTTCCGTTGGGGAGCTCCCTAATTGCTGGACATAATAATAAGAAGCGGCGGTGGAAGTTGGGTTTAGCGTGTCGATAGTCCCGTCCGTTGAAGCGAAAGATGGGCTCTTCTCCGGTGCCGGTACGTGCGTGCGCGCGCAACAAGCTTGGGACGAGAGAGCGGAGCCGCGGAAAGGCTGGGAGCCCAGGGGGGTTGGGGAGAGCAGCTGCGGGGGAGAAGGCAGCAGGAGGTGTGATGATGACGGCAAGTCGGAGGTTGGCGCGACGCCGCCTGGCTGGCTCCTGCCTCGGACGACTCAGCGGGTTGTGGGCTCGACGAGTCGAGAGGGAAGAGCGACCGGGTGGACCCTGGCACCGCGCGCAGTTGACCCGGCGCCTTGGCGGTGGGCTGACCGGCGATCCGCGTCCGCCAGTGAAAGCTATCGTGAATTTCAACTGCTGTACAGACGTCGCCATTGCCCCGCGCACGAAACCAGCACCGACCCCGCAGCCATGCCGTCGTCATGTAAAGACATCCGTACGTCCTCTCCCAAGTTTCTCCCCAGGTCGCCTCCTCACAACCGCTTCTTCCCGCTGTCTTCCGCAGCGAACCGTCCTCGGCCTCCCGTCATCCGTCGCCGCACCTCCGGTTTCCAGAGAATAAAGAACTAATCATTGGTCCTACCACCTAGGCGCCGCGCTGGCCGAATGCCTCCAGAATAGCGACTGCATCATGGTGCAGCGCAACTCGCCATCCGACTGCCTGCGGCCGCCGCTCTCCGACACACTGCCGACGCGCTGCCAGCAGCTCAAGAAGGGTTACGCCGAGTGCAAGCGCGGCATGGTCGACATGCGCAAGCGCTTCCGCGGCAACAAGCCCGTCGGCGTCATGTCCAGCGCCGAGCTCGATCTACCCGGCACCGGCGAGAAGGACGAGAAGAAGGGCGGCCAGCTCTACGCCGGCAAGCCGCTGTACGACGTCTTGAAGGGCACGGACGGAGATGAGGATAGAAAGGGCGGCGGCGCTGGCGGGGAGGATAAATGAGGGGCTGGCGGGATATCCAGCTGTGGAAGGGCTGGGCGCACTACTGCGTACGACAAGGTACTGGGCGGCGAGCGACTAGACAAACGAGGCTTGTGGAAGCGGACCAAGAAAATGTTTGTTGGGCATTGCGGCTGCGCGGTCACGCGTCACAGTGCGGAATTGGCAACTTTTGGCACTGTTGGTGTTGCACGAGGCTGCACTGTTAAGAAAGCATGGGTATTGGCGTTTGGACAGGAAGACCGGCAAACACCTCTTCATTTCCGCCTCGTTGCACGAGGGAAGGTATAAAAGGAACACGTAATATGTATTTCTGGATGTGGACGGGCACTGAGAGCTGCGCCAGTTATTCACGGTGACTGGCAGCGCCTTGTTGATCGGGGCCGGAGAGCTCGTGAGCTGTATATAGCTGTGACTATACTCAGACACATAGTCAGGATGTATTTTTGCATGTGCAGGGCGCATGCTGTGCCTCAGCTGGGAGCGAATCTTGCCGAGAGCGGATCATGCCTGAGGTGCACACCCATTACTAGGCCTGCTTCCGGGCTGACGGTGGCAGAATGGCGGGCGTGGCTGGTGCACAAGATGGTCTGACAGTAGCAGTGCCCAAGGCGGAGAGACATTGGCGTGCCGGGCCTTCATTGGCTGGCCTCTCTTCTGCACGAGACTCACATGAAAGGTAGGTCGTGGGGCTTTGAAAGATCCTTGAAGAGCTAGACTTCTTGGGTATCACCGTTCAAAGTCTGCCTTCCTTGGATGGTGCCTGTGATAAGCACGCTTAAGCGGATCCCCATTTAGTAAAAAAGTCCGGCGTTGATGGGGTCGTTTCTTTTTCCCTTGCAACCTATCAGCCGGGCATGAGATACGAGATATTTCGTCACAGGCGCAAGGTGAGCCTACCGGCTCCCGGCTAAAGCGCGTGGCTGCGGGAAGGATGACTGCCCATGCCCACCTCGCTCAGCCTTGCCCTACACTTTGAGACATTTATTTTCTAGAAGGCTGCCTAAAAATATGAGGCTGATCACGGACTTGGCGTAATGAGATGTGCATTGCCGTGGTTTACTGTCTTGGAGTGTCTCAGATCTCATCTGGCTCGACACAGCCACCCGCATCCTCCGTCAGAGCAACTACACAGACTGCAGTTTTGCGCCTTTTATTCGAGCTTACCAGATTGCGGCTGCCTCCTGGCTGCACAGTGGGCCGCATTCCGAGACCCGGGGTATGCACACAGCCTGACGTCGTGCCATGAGTCCGTGTCCTACGCAAAGAGAAAAAGAAAGGACGAAGTCTCCGAGAGCATGATTTTGGAGAGTGATTTAGATTGTAAAACAAAACGCCCGATCTCCTATCTATATTCGAGAACACAAAACAAATGAAACTTCAGAACATACTCCAAACGAAAAAGCCATGCGAGATGCGGCGGGGATAATCTACGTGCCGGTGCTGGGTACAACAAAGCAAACAAAAGCAGAGATGCGGATTCCAGGCGCTATGCGGAAGCTAAACAGGAACGGGGGCCAGTGAAGGGGGAAAGTGACACGGACAGTGCCCGTGTCAGTTATTTCGTTGCTACTCAGCGTCAGCTCAGCAAGACATCAGCATATCCCGTCCGGCTTACCTATAACACCTGAGCTGTTGTGGCAGCGGACGGTATCGGCGAAGCGCTACTCTACTTTGCAGTAGTAGCATCGAGCGTGGTCGCAGTGAATGCACTGGACATACAGCTTCGGGTTGTAAGGACCGGAGCCGCAGCCGCAGCAATACCAATTCCCATCCCCATCAGCAGCGGGAGCTGCAAAGGGGTGTGCTGATCCAAGACGCGAGTCGACATGGTCATTGCAACCATGGAGATCGAAAGCGTGCTGATTGACAGGAGGAGGAATACGGGCGTTGGGAGAAGTCAGGTCGGTCGTGGACGAATTCGGACTGACACCGCCAGCACCGTAGAATGGCGACGGCGAGTTGACGGGGGCTTTTGGCGTGGAGCTTGTTAGCAGTTGTGCCGCAGGTTTTGACATAGAGAAAGTCGAAGAAGTAGAAGAAGACAATTCGCCGCTGATGAAAGCTGGCCTGCAATGCTCAGGGCCGAAGTGGTGTCCACATTCGATGCAGGCCGCGTAGAGCTGGCATGCCCATGGTCCGTGGCCGCATTGACAACAATAGAAAGCGTTAGGCGTAAGAAAATTTATGTTACCTGGAACGGAAGGAGTAGACGACCCAAAGGCGGGAAGGGAGACCGAGTGATCTTGGCACATCTTGAAGCTTGCCCTGAAGGGCTGCAGTCAGTGAGAGGGAATAGAGTGGACTTGACGTCAGTCATACTGTGGTGAGTTCCGACGATGTTACGAGGAGTATTGCGGGCTGGGTGATCGAGGTGATTCTTTGAAGAGATCTTGTGGCGCTTGCTGTGGAGGGTTGATAGGGAAAGCTGTGATGGGAGGAGGTGTGATGGCAAGACTGCAACGGCAGCATATATACACGCATCATTGCTTTGTGGCTGTGATCAGACACAGGAGATACCTCTACACCAAATCTGCCGTGCTGCGGTCAGATGGGGCGGGAGGGCAGAGATGCCTTCGCCTCATACCGCTGTTATGAGTCGTTTGGGGGCATCCAGGCGGCCTCTGGGGACGACGAGTGCCCCTCGAATGCTAGCATCGGCGACGTCCGGGCCACTCTCACCGCCCAAAGGTGTGAAGAGCATGGGAGCCTTCCGAAAGGGATAAGCAAGCGAGGCGGTGGGTAATCTATCCATCGGCGGCGGGAGAAGGCAGCAACCGGGTCGGGCACCGAGGACGAATTCTAGAAGCCTTGAGGAAGGTTTTGGGTGACGAGTAGCATCGCCGGGGGGCTGGGCAGTCAAGCCAAGGCGGAGAGAAAGGACGGGGGGCCGAGACCGTTTTGGAAACCCGAAGACCATAGCAAGGGGCCCATGGAAGGAACTATGTGGTTGGATGATATCAGTGGATAATAGAACCAGTGGGGTCTCTGTATCAACGTGAGACGGTGGGAAGTGTGTAGAAAAGGCGGGACTAGCTGACCTGCATGAGGCCGCACCCGGTGGCGAAGTAGACTACTTCTCGGGCAGCCAGCTTCAGAAGTTGAGGAGCAATTCAAAGACAAAACAAATGGCCCGAGCGGAGGCTGGGGCAGACAAGCCAGGACAGCTCCGCCGCACACAGAATAGCTGAGGAGACTCTCGACGTTGAATTTTCACGAGCGGCGTGAATTGCGTGCAAAATCGGCACTAGGGGTCGTTAAGCTGAAACGGCTGCAAGTCCCGAAAGTTGTTAGGTGCTGTTTTGCAGCCTAAGCTAGAGAAGAGCCGCACTCCGACTGACCAGTGGGATCAATCACGGGTCAAAAGATCGAATAGCGGGATTAAAGTGCATCATCGTATTGAAAGAAGTATGACTGTAATAGAAATAGCGCTTGAAAGACCAGTGACACATCATGTAGTGGACTTGGGTCTAAGGAAATGCTCAGATCAGAGCGGAGTAAGGACGACGACCCCGCAATGGCGCAAATCAACGCGACAGAGAGAAACAGCGGCAGGACTGACGAGAGCAGCGTACAGTGCAGGAGACCCTCACCGGCAGAAGCGCTGCAGGAGACAGCCTTGCGTCGACCCGGGACAGACACGGCCTAGCCTTGCCGTTTGGGGGTGGCACGGTGGCACCCAGCTATCCTCGAGCCGCTTTGGGGCGGCCTCGTGAAGAGCCTCATCCGTCGTTAAGCCAAGTGCCCCGGAAGCAAAAGCCTTGACACCTCATGCTTCGCACAGCCTCCTTTGCTTTTCAAGCACCGGCCGGTGAAGGGGTGCACTGCCTGACATGAAAATCGTACAGCGAAGCGGCCGTTAGCCGAGGGACGGAGACCAGGGAGGTCTCGACGAAGATCGCCACCCCCTGCTGCCTGGCATGACGGCGTGACAGGCAGGAAGAACAGAGATCGAGGGTCGGGACCAATGGCGGGGTTGGAAAGACGTGGGCCTCTCGGAGGGCTCGAAAGGTCGAAGGAGGAACGAGACGGTGATCATGCGGCTCTTGCGCGCAGGCAGAAATTGCGCTAATGCGTAATCCGCACGAGAGCACTGACAGGGCCTCTGCGAATGGGTAGTGGATGTCAACATCGAAGGCCTGCACCTCCCGTTCTATGAGCGGGATTGGTGTCCCCGAGCTCTTTATAAATGCAAGAGTGGCTCAGCCTTCCAAGAGTCTCAACCGGCTTTCACACCATATCGCTCCACGATCGAGGAGAACAGAGGTAGGAGTGAAACATCGGGCTTCAGTCTCCAGCCGGGAAATGTCCAGACCACTTAGGCGGTTTGAATCGAAGAAAACCGGGCCAATGGAGCGCAGCGGAGGAAAGCAGTGACTCGGGACGTTTGAGAAGGCTGAGGCTCTCGAAGCAGAGCTAGAACGGAGAAGTTCACCGGTGGGGCCGGTCAACGAGGCCTTGGGGCACGAATGAGGCAACAGCGAGAAACAGGCAGCAGGGCACGAGGATCGGGAGACAGCGTGGTAAAGAGAAATCGAAACAGACCAGCAGCAGCTTACAGAGAATGCGGCTGAGAACCATTGACGTGGCCCGGGACAAACCCCACTCATGGCAGACAGCTTCCCCACCCTCCCGCCGAGAGCGTCGCGCCTGCGTTACCTACAGAGCATGCCCAAAGCAGCCCAGACTGCAGCTTTTCGATAATGATGTGCGCTTAAACGCAGCCTTGTGCGCAGCAACTGGCGTCTCCTTGCGTCTTGCGGCTAGGTGGACAGGCGATTGGCGCGGGGCTGCGGAAGATGTGACGCCGGGGGCCAGGCGGCGGGCCCAGCGCGCGGGCGGCCATCACACATGGCACTGGCGGCCAGCAGTCGGCGTCTGGCGACGATTGTGACGGTGTTGCAGGGCATTGGTGAGACGCGATGCAGAGGTGAGGTCCGAGTCGGAGCGGGAGCCGGGGCCAGCAGCAGCTCATGGAGGGCAGGTCGCAGGGCAGCGCAGGGAAGGAGCTCTAGGTAGCTCCGCCTTTCACATGCCGGCCCTAAGAGCGACGAATGAGGTCTTCTCCCAACGCGCCGCCGCCCTCGCCGTTCAACAATGCCGCGTCCGTCGACTCTTGTCGTCGTCGATAGCTAGCCGTCCCTCGTCGACAAGCGCGCCGCTTTATCAGGCAACGCCATCGCAAGGGCGCGACGATGGCCGGTGCCTCCTCCTGATCATTTCCGCGAGCCCGCCTTCGCAACCCGCCTCCTGTGCTACCCATTCCTGCACCACATTGGCCGCGACCCGCGCGCCCTCCGACACCCTCCCCGCAGCCATGCCTCAGGTTCCGTTCATTGGCCGCCTGCACCCGCTGCAGTACGTCTACCTGCTCGGCAGCTTCGTCCTCATCGCCCTCGAGGCTTTCATCAGGATCATCACCCTCGCCCTGCCCGGACCCGTCATCCACCTCTTCTATCGCGCCTCGCGCAAGTCCTTCAACTATCTGTCGTCCCCCCAAGGCCGCCGCTCGCGCAACAAGAAGAAGGGCTTGGTCACCTCCATCGCCCAGGCCGCCGACTTCGTCGAACTTGCCGAGCTCTTCGGATACTACGCCGAGGAACACATTGTCCAGACCGGAGATGGATATTTGCTGGGTCTGCACAGGCTGGCGTACAGGCGCGGAGAGGAGGATCAGAGGGTGAACCACGGCCCGGACAGCATCCAAAAGCGCGTCGTCTACCTGCATCATGGTCTGATGATGAACAGCGAAGTCTGGCTGTGCCTCACCGAGAAGGAGAGGTGCCTTCCCTTCATGCTGGTTGAGCGCGGCTACGACGTCTGGCTCGGAAACAACAGAGGCAACAAATACTCGAAGAAGTCAACCAGAGACGCTCCCACCGACAACCGCTTCTGGAACTTCTCCATGGACCAGTTTGCTTTCCACGACATCCCGGATTCCATCGATTACATCCTGTCCACCACCGGCCAGCAGTCGCTCTCGTATGTCGGCTTCTCGCAAGGAACTGCCCAAGCCTTCGCTGCGCTGTCCATTCACCCGACGCTGAATGAAAAGGTCAATGTCTTCGTCGCGCTTGCGCCCGCCATGTCTCCCAAGGGCATGAGCAGCGGCATTGTCGACACGCTTGTCAAATCATCCCCCGACGTTCTCTTCCTGGCCTTCGGACGGCGGGCTATTCTCACCAGCACGGCCATGTGGCAGAGCATTCTCTACCCGCCCATCTTCGTGCGCCTGATCGACGGCTCGCTCTCGTTCCTGTTTGGCTGGTCGGCGAAGAATATCACGCCCCACCAGAAGCTCGCCGCGTACCCGCATCTCTACTCGTTCTCTAGCGTCAAGACGGTGGTGCACTGGTTCCAGATCATCCGGAACGGCACTTTCCAGATGTACGATGACGAAATGCAGGCTCCCATGAGGATTTCAAACGATGCAAAATACTACAAGGTGGCCAAGTTCCCAACCCGGAACATCAAAACCCCTATTGTGCTCGTTTATGGCGGAAGCGACAGCTTGGTCGATGTCAACATTATGCTCAAGGAACTGCCAAAGCACACCGTGGCCGAGGAAATCCCTCATTACGAGCATCTCGACTTCCTGTGGGCGAACAACGTTGAGGAACTCGTCTTCCCGCACGTCTACGCCGCTCTCGATAAATACGCCGGCCCTGGTAGCAGTCCGAAACTCGGTCCCTATAAAGCCCTCACCCCATCTAACACGATCCAGATGCATCCAACGGCCTCCTTCTCCGATGATGATGAGAGCCCTCGGTCCACACGCAAAATCTCCGAAAACGTGCCGCCTGCACACTCGCCAACCCCAGGTAGCGGCACGCAAACATCACCATATCTCGAATCCCGCAAGCATCATCCTTCGACGCTTGGTTCTCCCGTCCATCTCCGAAGCTCTGGAAGTTCGTTCCGGCCTCAGCGTGCCTCGTCGGCTCCCCTCGGTGGCACACTCGAACGCATACTATCGTCGGAAGAAGGCTCACACCGTGAATCGCATCTCTCGCAAAAGTCAAACGCGTCGCGTCCGGAAGGCTGGTGGAGCTCAGATGAGGTTGGAGGGACCGACTCAAGTCCACCACCTCCCGCGCATAGCCCAGGCCGTGCGAGTTTCAGCAGTCTGATCAGCCAAGGAAAAACAGAGACGAAGTTTGGCTCGAAAGGAATCACTCTCGGTGCGGGAAAAGCGGTAGGAGGTCTGGTCAGCGGGAGCGGGACAGGGACGGTCGGCATAACCACCGGAGGAGAACCAAACGCAAAGAAGGGAACCAAGAAACGGAAACAGTGAAGGAGTCCCGCTCGCAAGATGAAAAAGTATTAGAAGGGAACGTGGCAGACCAGGCCTCCGAATATCGTACCACGGGAACGCAGGAAACCGGAGCAGAGACTTCTCAGGAGCCTGAGGAGGGGACGAAGGGAAAAAGCGTCGCTCAAGGAGTCGAGAGCTTTTGGATTTGAGAGTCAATCATTTGCGTGTGTTGACCAGTAGCCTTCAACTGTGCGATGAAGGCTGCTTGAACCTGTCTGGCTACATCTATGCACTTTTGCTATACATTCATTGTAATATTATACTCAAGCAATACTTCTCTTGGAATGATCAGCTATGTAGACAGCAGCTTTGGCACATACAAATTCATTCAATTGACCATAATATGGCGTTTTGTTCCTTTGGCTCATCTATTCAGAGTATGTAGTAGCGGCGCTCGGCATTTGAAGGCATGAAAGTACTGTTTAATTTTGGTCCGTCTGATTACTAAGCATGGTGTCGCTTGAAGCTCCGGATAGCTTGAGCTCGGATAGCTTGGGCTCCGGAAAACAGCGAGCGCGAACGACGCTTACACGATCAATTGCTTTGAAATCGACCCATGGCCCACTCAATTCCGCCGAGTACGTCTGATGCGGGGTGATCCGGCACATGGCGATTGAGGTCTCATCTGAGCAATCGGAGGCCTTTGACCCCGACGTCATCCAATCAAGCAGCTACCTACGGCTCACACCCTCACCCTCTCTCCCATAAAGCCAGCTTCGTACCACGCCGCCGAAGATGTTTTCTCGCACAATTCCCCGCCTTCTCCACGCTTCCCGGCCTGCCCTCCGTCCAGCAATCATACCACCGACCATCATGTCTCGCCCATCCGGTCTCATCGCAAACAAGGGCATCGAGCTGCTCACGTTCGGGACGCCCAACGGCCACAAAGCGAGCATCATCTTGGAGGAGCTGAAGGCCAAGTATGGGCTGGAGTACACGGTGCAAAGCATCAACATCATGGAGAACATCCAGAAGGAGCCGTGGTTCACCAAGCTCGGTCCCAACGGACGTATCCCGGTGATTGTGGATCACGACAACGACAGCTTCCCTGTGCAGGAAGGCGCCGGTAAGTGGCCAACAATTGGCTCTGCGTCGCTCTGCTGCGGGGCATCGTGGATTTTCCAGGCAAAGACATTGCTGATCGATCGTAGCGATCTTGGCGTATCTGACACGGCACTACGATCCGGAGCATGAGTTCTCGTTCGCGGATCCAAAGGATCTGTCGCGCGCCGAGCAATGGGTGGCATGGCAGGTCAGCAACCCCTCTCCAATCTCACTCAGCAAACGCACAGAGTCTGACACGCATGCAGCACGGAGGACTCGGGCCCATGCAAGGACAAGCAAACCATTTCCTGAGGTTCGCAAAAGAGCGCATCCCGTACGGCACGCAGCGCTACGTGGGCGAGACGGAGCGCCTGTACGGCATCCTCGACTCGCACCTCGCCGAGCGCGACTACCTCGTCGGGCCGGGGCGCGGCAAGTACAGCATCGCCGACATTGCCAACTTCAGCTGGGTCAACTTCAGCGCGTTGCTCGGCATCGACCTGGCGACGCAGTTCCCGAACCTGCACAAGTGGTGGGAGAGGATCGATGCGCGCCCGGCGGTGCGCAAGGGCGTCGACGTGCCGGCGGAGAGCACCATGACCAACAGGGGATACCAGAAGAAGCTGGAGACGGACGACGAGTTCAGGCGGAACAGCGAGGAGCTGGCGGAATTTTGCAGGCAGGCGAAGGAGCAGTACGGGTACAAGTACAGCTCTCCGTGAGTGAGGACGCGCGCGCGCGCAGGCGCTGGCTATGAATAGTAATGCACGTCTCGAATACATATCCACCTCGGAAGTCGGCAGCGGAGAATGTACCTTGAGGGCTGGCCATAGGTTGCGCGGGCTGTGGTGTAGGGCGAGGCGCTGAAAGGGAGCCGGGCGCTTACGCACTCAGGGCCTCGGACTTGAGCCGCAGACCCTCCCCCGCGCAATCGCTGAGCGCTCAGAGCCAATGGTGCAGGCGAAACGCGCTGGACCCGCAACGAGTGGCCGCTCGAAGGCGATGAAACCAACAGCGCGGAGAGAGGGGCGTGCGTCGGTGCTGTCGCACACAGCGCGAAGGGCAGGCGAGAGTGGCTGGTGGCCAATCGTTTGCGACTGGCGATCTTGACTGAAGCTGCAGGGACACGGCGCTAGCCATGACGTGTGGGCGCTGGCGGCGGCTCGCCCACACCTTCGCCCACGAGAGCCACCATTCCGCACCCACCGGTTTCAGGAATGCGTGTGTGCGTGTGCTGCTATAAGAGCTGGCCTTTTTGCCCGCCACTGTCTGCTTTCCAACTCCAACTTCCCTTCCTTCCAGATCCAAGCAAACCGCAGCTCCGATCCGTGATCGCTGCTGCTTCCTCGCTGCCATCGCCAACAGCGCCGAGGCGTCAATCCCATTGACTGGGTTGTTTCCTTGTTTCCGCCACTCGCCCGTCTTTATCCGCCAATAATTTCTAAACCAAGGAGCTTGCTTGTTCTTTGTCTCGAGTCACGCCCACAATCACTTTGTCCCTGGCCAGCTTTGTCCGCCTGCGACAGGTATAAGGTCACCACCGTCTCCTGCCCGCCTGATACAGCATTTTGGGACACACTCCAACACCACACATCTCCGCCTTGAGCAGTACAGTGTAAGTCACCCGTTGCACACGCAAGCGCATAAAGGACGCACATTCCCAGCGCATGCCCAGTTCGCAGGATCGAACATCGCAAGTCATCAGACCCGCAGCAGCAACACAGATAAGAAGACACGAACGATGCTGACAGCCATCAAGCTCGGCCGCGAAGCACACACCATCTACACCAACCACAAAACCCACCAAGCCCACAAGCACACCCACCGGCCCCGGCACCACTCGTCCGCCGTCCCCATCTCGCCCACCGGCGGCTTCTCCAACCACTTTGCCCACCACCAAAACTTCCGCTACCCGCCATCCAACTACGAATTGACCCACAACGTCGCCGCCGCCGCCACCGCCCCCGCCAACGACAAACGCGCCACAATGATGACCCTCAACCAGCTCACCTCGTACTCGCACCACGGCGGGCTGCCGGGGCTGCTCGCGCGCGTCTTCCTGCGGCTGCTGCAGTTCGTGCTCGCGCTGACGGTGTGCGGGCTGTACGGCGTGGACCTGGACGCGGCGCGCAAGGCGCACGCGTACGGCGACGCCAAGTGGGTGTACGCCGAGGTCGTCGCCGGGCTCGCCGCCCTCACCTGCCTCGCGTACCTGCTGCCCATGGTCAAGTCGCTGTTCTTCTTCGCCTGGGACTGGCTCGTCTTCGTGCTGTGGCTCGTCGCGTTCGGCATCTTCGGCCGCATGTACATCGGCGAGGCCGTCGAGTACGACGCCGGCGTCAGGCGCATGAAGCACGCCGTTTGGGTCGATTTGACGTGCATGCTGCTGTGGTTCATCACCGCCGTGTATGGGACCGTCATGTGGTGGATCAATAGGGGGGGTGTTGGGATGGGGAGCAAGAGTGTGGTTTAGAGGGGCGTCTTGAGAGTGAGTTGAGTGGTGGGAAGGAGGGAGGGTGACTGGCTGCTGGTTCGGCTTTTTGCTTACCTACTGTCATGATTGCATGAGCGATGAAGAACGTGAGAGGACGCGAGATATGATGATGATGTCTCCGAGCGGCTCTTTCTCTAGCATATCCTCTTTTTTTTCCCCGATCGGGAATGTTTCCTTGTTTGTACCAATATTCTTGTGCACGATACCATGATATTCATTTCCCATTGGCGCCGCTTGGCGTTCAAAGTAACGGTTGGCTCGGCTCGTTCCCTCTTGGTGATACAAAGAAAGCCTGGTTACGGGCGCTTGAGTAAGTCTGTTGTGCGTAAATTCTTTATTCTCGCTTGTGGTCTTCTCGTGGCACTACTTACGCTCGTGTGTCGCAGCCGGGATGAAGTTCGCATTCTGACTAACGGCAAGCAAGCCTCTGATCCGGACACAACAATCCACACATGGGCTCCAAATCCCGATACATATTCATTTCATGTGTTTCTACACGGTCAGTACGGTATACGAAGCCATTCTCCATTACAAGCTTTCTATCCACGCATCAAAGAAAGAAAAGAGAAGAAAGAAAAAAAAGTCGATCCCATCAACACGCCCACGCTAGGTATATATATCCCCACAAACACACAAACACAAACACAAAACACACTCCCAGTCCCACACTCCAGTCCCACCAACTTTTCCCACCACCACCACCACCACCACCACCCCTAATCATGTCAGTCAGTCCCTCACCGCCCCCCACACCCCCCCGTCCTCGACCGCCCCCGCCGCCTCGTCCTTCAAGTAGCAGTCCCCGGCCCCCGTCCCGCCCACGTACGCGACCGCCTCGCAACCCTCCGCGTCGGCGCACGCCGTCAGACACGCCTCGAAGCTGGCGACGTAGACGACGCCGATCTGCCCCGCCTGGTAGTCCTTGCCGCAGTGGATGGTGAAGGTTGTCGTGTTGGACGAGGTGGTGGTGGTTGTCGTCCATTTGGCGCCGTCGGAGGAGGGGCAGGTGGGGGGTGTGGGGGTTGGGGTTGGGGTTGTTGAGGGCGTTGTTGTGGATGGGGGGGAGGAGGAGGAGGAGGATACGGTGGGTGCTGATGTCGAGGATGACGATGATGATGATGCGGGAGGTGCGGTGGTGGTGCTGGATGATGAAGGCACACCGGTCGAGGAGGGAGGGTCCGGGCTGAGGTCGGCGCAGGTGTCGGCGAGGTCGGCGGAGCGCTTGAAGCCGTCGACGGCGTCGTCGTCGAGTTTGACGTCGAACCGGGCGGTGTCCACCTGGGTGGAAGTCAGGGTGTGGCTGGCGGAGTAGAGGTCGTAAGGGCCGACGGACGCGCCTTTGGTCATGGAGACGGCGGAGGCCGTGAGGACGGGCAGGACGGAGCGGGAGTCGGGGACGCCGTAGGTGACGTTGAGCGTTGGCGCGGACGAGGACTCGGCGCTGCGGACGGCGGCGGCGATGGACATGGTGGTGCCGCTGAGGCAGCTCTGCGGGCTTTGGAAGATGATGCTGTCCTGCAGGGGGAAGCCGCTGCCGTTGTTGTCGTGGAGCTCGGTCTCTCCGGAGCTCAGGGTGACGACGACGTTGAAGGATGATATCGAAGAGTCCGATGGGATGTTCACGGAGACGCCGTAGAACTTGTTGCAAGTTAGCGAGGGCTGTAAAGATGCAGATCGAGGGCATACCTCGAAAGTGTCGTCGAGGCCAGCGGCCGACCCTGACGACTCGGTTTCCAGCGTCCCGCCATCCCCTCCCTCCCGATCCTTATACACCAGCTGGACTTTCTCGATCTGACTAGCAGCGCGCTCTGTAGTCCTGACACGGATATCGCCGGTCAATTTAACGGACTCGCCTCCATCTAGGAGCGTCAACTGCATGCCACTCGGCTTCACATCGTACACAACGATAGGATCCCCAAGCGTCACCCCACTCGGCACAACCTCAATCATCTGCTGCAACACCGTCGCACACACGCTCCTAAACGTCTCGGGATCCGCCATGGCCCTGACCGTCACATTCCCATCCGCCGCAAACACCCTCGCATCCGAATTCCTCCCATTCGTCGTCGCCCTGCCCACCACCAACGCATTCCGCGTCTCATTCGCCAAATACTCCGTCACAACCCGATTATCAAACACATCCGCCGTCGCATCGAACACGACCACATCCCCCGCCACGCTGCCCGCCGGCACAATCTCCGGATTCGCATCCGCATGCACACCCCCCAACGTATGCCCGCACGCGACCAGCGAAATCATGCCCACCTCATCGAACCCGACGCGGTCGAACTGATTGCGAAACGTGCCGACCGAGTTCTGCGGCAGCGGCACGCCCTGCGGGCCGGCCGCGCGCGCGTCGACCCTGCCCGCGCGCACGCCGACCGCGGGCCCGCCGCACGCCCGCACCGCCGCGTACACGCCGAGCGCCAGCAGGTCGGCCATGGGCGCGCGCGCCGACAGGTACGGCGCGTACGCCGCCAGCGTCGTGTTGAACGCCGGCCCCAGGTTCTCCCCGCTGCCCGTCTCGTACGCGATGGATGCGTCCAGCCCGCCGATCCCGGTGTAGACGGAGCCTGTCGCCATGTCGTGGAAGGCGGTCCGGATCCACTCGGCGGCTTGCACGCGCCCTGTGGTGCCGGCGGGCGCGCGGCTGCAGGGCGTGATGGGCGCGGTGAAGTTGCGCGAGTGGAGGCCTGATGTGAGGTGCATTATGTCTTCGAGCTCGTCGGTTTGGGGGGAGGGCCATGTTGGTGCGGCGGCGGCGGGGGAGGTGAGGATGGCGAGGGCGAAGAAGGTTAGGGGGAGGTATGGGTGGCGGGCCATGTTTTTTTTTCTTTCTTCTTTTTTCTCTCCTTTGACCGATTGGAGAGTTGGTGATGGAAAGAGCTAACGATGGGACAGGTTTCACGGCGGCCAGCAGCAGAAGAAGAAGAAGAAGGATAACGAGAGGCGGGGAGAGCTCGAAGCCGCGTGGGAGAAATTTTGGAGGCGACACTCATATTAAAATCCTACCTCGTATGTCTGCTCCTTCGCGGCAAGTCTGGATATGCATGGCCGGCAAACCGACTTGTTGCGAGCGGCGGCGGATCTGGATGTGCAGGGTGGAGTAAGCCACACCAGCCCGTTTCTGGTGATGGCCGGCGAGAGATTTCAGGCGAAACGGCTGGGCCTCTCCCGTTTAGGAAGGACGGCCTAAGAATAATGTCTTGGCTTGCATGGCAATCGATAAAGTGGGCGACGGGACGAGGCAAGCATCTCGTATACGCCTCTTCGCGGGAAAATAAGCCGCCTCCCCTGCAGTTCCACGGGAAGCATGAAGAGGAGACAAGAGACAGAAGATGTAAAGTCTAGGTTCGGTGGGTGAGAGAAGACACCCCTAAACTAAGCTTAAACATGCAAGAGTGGAGATGCTGACCGGGTTCCATCGTCAATCTATTCGCGGGGGTCTGGGCCACGGTCCTGCAGAAACGTCGATAAGCCATGCGGCGTGGCAGCCTCGAAACAAGCGTGCTCGGACGAGTTCGCCCGAAGCGTGAACCAATCATTGCTACCCGTCTACCAAGCTGCCGACCTCCGGGATGTGCTGTCAGCCCCCAACGACAGGGGTTTACATGGAAATGCCGATAAGCCTGCCACATAAGGCTGAGGCTCTGGCGTGATGTCGGCACTTTACCCTAGGAAAATAAGGGAATACCGAGCTCAGACAGCGGAGCCATCATGCTGAGTCTCGGCCTCTGCTTGTGTATACTCGTATCTCCGCCACGATGCTGTGTTGCAATTCAATCGCTGTGGATGAACGCCATGTTGGGACCTGCAAATCAGTCCAGGAGCGTCGTCCACATCTGTAGCGCGTCGTTTGCTGATTTTGGCATGTTGCGCATACATTCGGGCAGCGCCCAAGGCAACGCATCTTTTCCAAGCAACGGGCTTTGTCCCTTTGAGGAGCCTTCGCCGACCACGCAGAAGCTCGAAGCGGACTCGTGGGAAGAACATGAGTGGCAGGAGGAGGAGTCGTCTTCTTCGGTGTAGATGGTCGTGAACGAAAGATTGGCTGGCTGGCCAGGTGCAGGACTGAGCAGCCTGGACGGCGGAGTGCCATCTTCTCCGGGCATCGTAGCAGTGCTGTCCGGCATGTCTCCAGGCGCTTTGAAAACCCGTTTCTCGCTGCAATGCTCCAGCTTCTCCCTGATGTCCGACTGCGCAGGCTCATTCGAAGGCGTGGAGTGAGCGCCGCAGCTGGGGAATGGGCACTGATCGCCTTCGTGCAATTCGGCGATTGTGAATGTTTCCTTTTTAGGCCGCATGATGGGTCCGAGCAAGAGCCAGTCTTTCCAGGAGTACTTCGCACGACGAAGATAGGCCTTGACGGGCGCGATCTGAAACGACTGTCTTCTCGACGGAGGAGGCTTCTGTTGCCTTTCGCCGAGAATCAGGTTGTCAAGTGCTTTCCTCGTCTGAGTGTATTCGGCGGCGAAGTCATGTGGCGAATCGGGGTCCCCGGACCTCTGCACCACCTTGAGCTGCTGCAATAGCTCTTCAAGATAGACGATGCACTTGTCGAGCTCCGATGAAGGAAGGGGAGGCGCATCATTGTCATCTGCTGGAGCTGGAGACAGTGGCTCTCCTTCCTTCAGTGTGTCCAAATCCGGTTTCCGATCCGCCGTTTCCGAAGGATGCTCGGTCTGAGGAAGACATATCTCGACGGTTTCCATGGTCAAACGGGCTTCGCGGGGAGGTCTGGCTATGCTGTCAAAGTCCAGATGGCAGGTGCTTCGTCTACACCCAAGTCAGCGTGATGCCACTCGGTGTCTCCGGATACCTTCACTTACCGCTGCACCGGCGAATAGCTCGATAGGTTGCCAACCAGAACCTTTCCGTATTCTGCAACACATGCCGCAACATCGTCCAGGCGATGCTGGATCGCTCTGAGCTCTCGCGCATCCGGCGTTCCTCTGCCACATTGTGAAGCCTTCTCGAGAATGAAGCGAAGCAGCACCAGCGCGCTGTGCAAGCAGTCGACCTTTGCGCAAATCTCCTCGACGCTCATGTGTCGAAATGGCCATGGGGGCTTCTCGTCTTTCGCTCTGTCCAGACAGGTCTTCAATTCCGAATATAAACTCCAGCAAGCTTCGACCAGTTGCTTTGTCGTAGTGAAAGCTTCGTCCTTCCAGAGGTCCCTCGTTGTCGGGCTCGAGAAGAGGTCGTTCAAGGCGTTGATTGCGAAGGATACGAAGGCGGTTCTCTCCCAGATGACCATGACGAGCTTGTCCTTGAGGCTGTTGTCGTCGTCGCTGCAGTGGCCATACCAGCCATTGACAACGTCGATCCCCAAGTCGGCCACCTGCTTGGCCGATACACCACTGTCGAGCTGAAGGGCCATGGTTGGGTTGGAAGTGAGAGAGAGATCGTGAAGAGTTCCGAGGCGTGGTGGTCTGCACAAATTAAGTGTCGCCCGGATTCAGGGGAGCTGAAAGATGACGGCAACGGCTGCAAGGGTGGCTCAATTTCCTACACGCAACTTTGCCCGTCTCAGCGCTGAAGTCTCACGCATCATGCGAGGTCGACTGAAGGTGGAGTATCCTGTGCGACGAACCCCGGTTGCTGGCAATTCTGTGCGACCAGCGGGAAGCAACTTCATTTCGTTCCTTGCCGACCGACCACGCATTAGATTAAAAGCCGCCTCATCCACATCTTCAGCGGAGACACGACGACAAAAAGTAACAAAAAAAAGTAAAACAAGCGAAGACGAGCGGGCCGGTCAATCCCTGAGCCCCCACGAATTGCCCATCTCCACGTCCGTCCGCTCGCCCTGCTTGCGCCGCTCGCTCTTGATCTCGACCTCGACCTCGACCACGACCCGCCGATCCTTGGACACGTTCTTCATGATGTACTCCTCGCTGTCCCCATCGTTCAAGCTCGCGTCGCCGCGCTCCTTGCCCGCCAACACGGACCCCCCAAACACGCCGGTCCCGCAACCCGCCAGCTCCCCACGGCCATCCGCACCGTAGCGGTGCCGACTCCTCTCGCCATACGCGGCGAACGTATCCCCGCCGGCGCCGGCGCTGCTGCTACTCCCAGACCGCCACGGCTCGCGGGCCCAGAAGCGGCGCACGAACAGCGGGCGCAGCATGGGGGCGTTGACGCAGACGAGGGCGACGATGGTCTCGCGCACGCCCCACAGGTTGACGGTGGTGGTGCTGGGGGCGGCGCCGAGGGTGGCGACGACGCGGACGACGGCGGCGGCGACGACGAAGACTCCCGTCAGCAGGAAGGCGGCGACGACGCACTTCTGGCGCGCGGGCACCTGCAGCCGCCACAGCAGCGGCAGCGGCACCGACAGCAGCGCCACGTCCGTCGCCACGTTGAAGGCCGCCACCACCCCGATGTTCTGCGCCCGGAACGTGCACGCCGCCCCCGGCGACGGCCAGACCCGCCAGTTGGCCGCGAACGGCCGGCACCCCAGCGTGATGGTCACGAGCACCCCGATGTACGTGAGCGCGCACGAGAGCGTGAGGTAGCGCACCAGCCGCTGCTGCCAGAGGCCGAAGGTGAGCCGGCGGCTGGGTGGGGATGTGTGTTAGTGGATGGAGAGGCGGGGATGGCGGCGTCGACGTACTAGAAGAAGAGCATGGTGGCTTTCATGGACCAGATCAGGGCCGAGTAGGAGAACCAGGCCACGAGCTCGTACTTGGAGCCCTTGGACACGCTGTGCAGCTCGGCGCTCGTCATCGCCTCGTACTCGGCCTCGCTGAAGTCGACGTTGGTGCCGTAGCGGTCTGCGTGGGTTGTTGTCTCGTCAGCAAGACTATATCCCGGCAAGTGTGCAATTTGGGCACGTACACGCT
This sequence comes from Diplodia intermedia, assembly GCA_021495925.1. Taxonomy (NCBI): domain Eukaryota; kingdom Fungi; phylum Ascomycota; class Dothideomycetes; order Botryosphaeriales; family Botryosphaeriaceae; genus Diplodia; species Diplodia intermedia. The sequence continues at coordinate 350,654 of JAKEKT010000015.1, read as the reverse complement.
CGGTCGACGACGATGGCGTCGACGGTGAAGAAGACCCATGCGCACATGGCGAAGTAATCATCGCCCGACAGGTTCGTGATGCCCACGGTGCGCAGCCGGACGATGAACCGCAGGCTGAAGACGATGCATCCGAAGATGAACAGCCCCCATATCTCCGGCAAGAACTGACGAAATTCAGTAGGCAGCTTTGACCAGAGTCTCCTGGCGAGTGACTTACGTGTGGAAGGTTCTCAGCTGCACCCATCCTGCGCTCTCATCGGTATCGACTTGAGAAGAGTGTTGTACAACAGCGAAGCTTTCCAAAAGGCCCGCAAGAGAAGGACAAGTAAGAAGTACCCTACGCGCAGGATCTGCCGCCAGGTACATTGCTCAAGTACTTGGTGGCCACGGGCGTTGCTTCTCTGCCGCATCGGCCCATTTTCATCTCAGCTACTTCATCGCACCTCGGTTCCTTCCGCGAGGCGCTTTCTGGAGATCCACGCCTGGCAACGCGGCGATAGACGAGTCGTCTCCATGGGGCGTTGGTTCCCGCGTAGATTCGTCACGACCGCCAGCCTTGGGCGCGCGCGCAGCCAATGGGAAGCCGTGCCTGGCGTCGGGGTTGCGCGGGATGGCTGCGTTGGTGGCCGCGCTAGATTCGCACAATAGCTGCCCGGATTCGTCTCCGCCGGCGATGAAACCGTTCCTCACAAGGCTGTCCCGGGCGCCACTCGTCAGGTGCCGTCGCCGTAGGCTGAAGGCAGCTCGGGCTCCGTTGATCGCGGCTCCAGTCCATGGTTCGGAAACTCAGTCCATCGATTCGGCAAGTGGGGATGGTCTGACTTTCATGCTTGATCCTTTAGGCTTCCCGCGCGCGCGGGTGTGGATCGTGGCCGCCCGCTCTTTGCCCAGATGCAGGAACGGGTGCTAAATTGCATGCAGGGGAAAAAAGCATAAAACGTTTTACCGCGGCTGGCGGTGGTCATCTTCGATGCCGACGGCTGGTCCGACACGCGGCAGATGGCGGTAGAACAGTCGCATAAAGGCGCCACGGGCACTTCGATGGACTGCTGAAACCATCGGGCGCGCCGCCGTGTGAGCACCAAGATCGGGACATGCCTCAAAGAAAAGACACTGCTCGAAATCTTGATTTTCTTACATGGATTTTTGTCCAACCCATGCTCCCCAAATGCTTCGGTGTCTCAGAGAGCAAGCTTGTTCGTGCCTGCAGGATCTCTCGGTCAGTTCTCTCCTTTCCCCGGGCAGCGCAACTTAGACTTCCCGCGTCAACGGTGATCTTCGCAACAATTTTACCAGTGCGCGGGCTGACGTCTTCACGTTGGTTTAAAACTTGCATCTATGTTCCGAGGTTAACTTGAGCTTCCCGTGTCGTGGCTTACGGGAATAAAAACCTTTGTCACCTGCGGTGGCGCCGGTGGATGCGTTGGTGGACCTCGCAGACTAAGAGATGGGATAACAGGTGGCGTCCAGAGACCTTGAAGGCGTGGTTACTAGATGGTATGCGTATAATAAGGGACATTCCCTGAATCCTGGAGTCTGCAAGGCCGAGTCTCCAAGCCGTGCAGGAGCTTGATATGGCCGCTCTGTCCCACACAGTGTCCAAAAAGGTCTTACCCAGATAAATCATGTTTCTTGCGCAATGACGTAGACCACGGATTGATACAGCATGAACCCTTAATGCTGATAGATTTCCCACATGCAGATGACCTCTGAGAGTAAGGTAGCTGCCCCTGACCTGCGGAGCTGCATTCACAGCCACTCACTTTCGCGGCTTGTCTTAAAAATCAAGAAGAAAACAGCTCTTCCCGGACCTGTATAAGATCGCCCCATTGATCGGAGACAAGTTCAGAACCAGACGGGCCAATCGTCTCCCGTCAGTCTTCAAACCCCTTCTCGTTCGGGCTCAATCCGCGAAAAAGCAAAAATTCCCTAGCTTTTCCCAGCATGACCAATCGTAAAAGAGCAGAACATGACGCAACGAAGACAGAAAAAGAAGGAACGAAATAACGCAAATCGAAGAGACGAAGCGCGGTCACACCCCTCCCTCGCCCAAATCACCCAACAGCGGGGAGCCTCCGGCCCTGGAAGTTGCCAAACGAGAGTGGTGTAGCACCCGAGCCCCCGGCGGCGTGCCGAAACAGCTAGAGGCGGAGGAGGAAGAGGAAGAGGAAGAGGAGGAGGCGACCACCAGCCCAGCAACCCACCTACCCGGCGTCTTCACCAGCACCAGCCGCCGCCGTCGCATTACTCCGACACAACGTAACCACGACCTCCGCCCTCCTCCCCGCCCTACAATCGCCCATAACGCCCCTCTCCGGCACCGGCCACTCGCACGCGGCGCTCCCAGGCGCACACTCAAGAACGGGACACCTCGCCCTGGCGCCCCTACTCCCGCGCACCTCGAGGCGGCGCCACTCGGCCGCGAACGGCGCGCCGTCGACGGTGCTGAGGTCGTACCAGGCCCAGTCGCGGCGGCCGTCGCGCGTGTACGGCGTGTCGCTCTGCGCGTACTCGGCCTGGTACACGTCGGGCCACGCCGCGTCCGGCTGCCGCTGCGCTTTCAGCGTCACACCCGCCCCGTTGGCGTGCGCGTGCACCGCCGCCCGGTACCGGCCCCCGTGCGGCGCGACGCGCGCCAGCTCGTGCGAGTCGTAGCCGCCGCCGCGCGTCGTCTTGGCGTAGATGGGGTAGGGGCAGTTGTTGATGAGGGTGCCGGCGATGGTGGCCGTGGCGGTGGGGGGGAGGAGGAGGGCGACGAGGAGGAGGGGGAGGGCGGAGGTGGGGAGCTTCATTGTTTTGGTGGTTTTACTGGAGGGGGTTGGTTGGGTGGTTTGGGAAAATGGATTGTGGTTGGTGTGCTTTGAACGAATAGGTGGAGCGAGGTTGAAGAGAGCGCGGTCGTTGGATGTGATGGGACTGAACGGAGGGTATGGCAACGGATGGAGATCCGCAGAAGATTCTTGTTGTAAAGAGAGTGGTTCCAGGCGTAGTGACGTTCCAGTTGGAAATGTTGGCGTTTCTCAGCGTAGGGTAAGCAAAGAAAGCCCAACCACAGCAATGGAAAACTCGAAGTGGTGGTTTGCTCCTGACGTCCGGTGTTTGCCCTGGCCTATGTGTCTTTGTTCGAAACGACTGCGGTTCTGACGTCTAGTAAGAATGGGTATTCGTGTATTACTGGGAATCATACCTCTTGACTTGCTAATGAATTACTCCAGAGCTTTGGTGGGGCGGCAACGACTCATTCGGCGAGATACTCAAAAGTGGCAGATCTGAAGACAACAGGTATTGGCTGTCTGGAAGGTAGAGAGCCGAATGTTAGCAGCTTGGAGGCTTGCATGGGACTCTCTGCCTTGTGAAGTATTTATAAGAAAACCCATGATACTTGTGAGCTCAGACTGTGGAGTTGTACGACATAGTGGTGATGGTTTCAACAATTCACACCCATGGCTCAAGATGAACAGGCTTTCCTCGGACCATCTCTGCAACCCCGATCTTGACTTGGGTGCAGCTTGCTACCTGCACTATCTGCTCTTCTGTGCAAGGGTGTACTGTTAGAGGATGTAGCCAACATGTGTGTACGACAAGCAAAGGTGGTTGTCCATGACACGTTTTCGGCATCTGCAGCAAGCGGAGAAGTCCGACTGCAACAGTATTAGCGCAAAGTAAATTCTCGATGCAGCATCATGAAGAGAAATGAAAACGGTTATCCATTTTGTGTGCCCATAACAAGGATGGGACTCGAAAGATGTATCCGCCGTGGAGTGCAGGTGTCCTACCCGTGACTTGGTATCTCCAATCCCTCCTTGTGGCGCCGATGTTGCGTGTAGTTACTCCCGTTTCCCAGGAAGCGCACATTTTCTTACTGTGCCGAAAAGTAGCAGCAAGAAAGTGTGCGACCATCTACCGCTTTGTGCCAGTGATCCAACAATGAGACAAGAAAAAAGTGTATGCTCGCCGCGTGCCCTATGAGCGCAAACCAGCGCTCTCGACGCTCTAGCCACGTTTACCCTTAGCGCCCTTGGAATCGGCCGTCTTAGACTTGCTGCTGGCCGTTGGTGCGGCATATGAGCGCGTGGCTCGCTTCGGCCGTGGAGGAGGCTCATCATCCGGCCCGGCTTCTGCCGCTTTACGCTTGCGGGACCGAAGTCCGCTTGCGACAGAGGTTGGTGCCGGGACTTCGACAGCTTTCTTTTTGCCCTTCCCCTCAGTGCCGGACGCTTCGTTCGTTGGCGGGGTGGGAGGAAGTGCGGCTTTGCTCTTGCGTACGGCTTCAGGGGCTCCACCGAGACTTGCGCTAGACTCTTCCTCATCGCCATTTTCCGGTCTATCCTTTTGCTTCGCTGCCCACTCCGCAATGTTCTTGCCCTCTGGGTCTTCTTCTTCGGCTTGCTCGAACAGGTCTTCAGCAAGCTCACCAGCAATATCGTCGGCCTCACCTTCGCCACTGAGCATACGCAAAGCGTACTTCAGGAGCGTGGACTGATCAAGACCGGCCGGAGCAGCTCCAGTGGCGGCAAGGTTCTCTTCAAGCGCACGCATGAGTGCCTGAGGATCAAGGCCACTGTCGGCGATGAGGCTCCCGAGGCCATCTCCGTCCTCTTGGGCAGACTCCCCCTCGTCTTCCCAGTCTTCCTCCTCTGGAGCGGCTGAAGCCATTTCCACAGCTTTCAGAATTTCGTCCGCGGCACTTGGGGCAGCCCCATCAACGCCGGCTTCATTCCCTTTCGACTGCTTTCCGTCAGGGCCAAAGCGCGTCCTCCAGTCTCCCAGTAGGGAGAATGACTGTGGCTCCTCGGTCAAGGCCCTGGGACCCTCAAACTGCTGCTTGATGCGGTCCTTGCTGGACTGCCACATAACAGGCGGCACTTCGTTCCCTGACTCGGGCGCAGCGTCGGTGAGCTGGCGGCCTCCTGCACCCTTGCGCTTCTTCAGCGACGGGCCTCCGCGTGCAACCTTCTTCCTTTTCTTCGGAGCGGGGATAGTCTTGTTGGTCTTGGAAGCGGCTTTGACATCGTTCCAGCCGTCCGAGTTGTACTCAATGTCGACCCAGTACTCGAAGTAGTCGGAGTTGTAGCCGGAGCCGTCGGGATCGTAGTCGCGGGCGGGAGGGGAAGCGACGGCGCGCTCGGCGAGATCGTCCTGTGGGAGCAGAGTTAGCGCGATTGCAAGGGCAGTGAGCTGGGGGACTGGACGTCGAGATGTACAGCAAGATTGTCGTCCTCGGCGATGTAGAGCCAGTTGTCTTCGTAGAGGTCGTAGTCGTCGGAGTCGTACTCGTAGTCAGACATGTTGGCGACGCGGAAGCGCGGGCGCGGCTTGGCGAGACAGCAGGCGGGATCGCCGTGAGACGCGTCGTGGTTGAAGGGGAGCGGAGCTTATGACGCGGTGATGGTCATTCCTCGGAGCGCGACGCGCGACAACACATGCGACGGGCTGGGCTGGGGCCGAGCGGGGTAAGGCAGGCGCTCTCGCGGGCGGCGGTCGCGGCGGCGATGGAGTCGACACGGATGCAGAATGCTTGCTCGCGCAAGGCTCTCTGCGCGGAGGGAAATGCTGGAGTCGGGGCGGCGGTCATTGGCTGGCGGCGCGGAAGGCGCGGGCGTGGTGGTCGTGGCCATGCCCGGACGACGCTGGAGGCGTACCACCCAGGCCGTGCACTTCTCGGACGTTACCTCGCGAAAGCCACGATGCTTGGAGGGCGACAGAGGGCATCCATCACACAGCCCGGCGAGAGGGCGCGATGGAGCACGCGCCCCCGTTGTGCCCTCACGTCTTCCCCGCTCGGGTAGCCGCGGCATAGCGTAGTCCGGGGTAGCTACTACCTCGAGCCCGCCTGGTGCTGGGGATGCCCTCCTCCTCCCTCTCTCCGCAATCCCAGCCCGACTCTCGCGATGCACTCTCTCCCCAGACTGCGCGCCGCCCGCACCACTGCGCGCGTGCTGAACCATCACGCTGCCACTCCCCGGCGGGCCCATGCCTCCGCAGGCAGCCCCATAACAAAGCCGCTATCCTCTGTGCTCATTGCAAACCGAGGAGAAATTGCCCTCCGTGTCGGGCGTACAGCCTCGGAGTGCGGTGTGCAGGTTACCACCCTGTACACTGACCCCGACGCCCATTCCCAACATGCCCTCAGCTCCCCTTTCGCCGTCAACCTGGGCCACCCCAGCGCTTACCTGGACGGCGACCGCATTATCCAGGTGGCCAAGAGGGAGGGCTGTCAAGCCATCCACCCGGGCTACGGCTTCCTGAGCGAAAACCCCTTCTTTGCCAAGAAATGCAAAGACGCCGGCCTGACTTTCATCGGCCCGCCGCACGAAGCCATTGAGGCCATGGGCAGTAAGAGTAGGAGCAAGGAGATCATGACTGCGGCTGGCGTCCCCTGCATTCCTGGCTACCACGGCTCCAACCAGGACCCAGCATTTCTGAAGCAGGAGGCCGAGAAGATTGGCTACCCCGTGCTGCTCAAGGCGGTAAAGGGCGGGGGTGGCAAGGGGATGCGCATAGTCATGACCCCGGATGAGTTCATGGACCAGCTGGAGTCGGCAAAGTCTGAAGCAAGAAACTCCTTCGACGACGATGTCATGCTTGTGGAGAAATACATCACCACTCCCCGCCACATCGAAGTCCAGGTTTTCGCCGACAAGCATGGGAACTGTGTTGCACTGGGCGAGCGCGACTGCAGTATCCAGCGCCGACACCAGAAGATCTTGGAAGAGTCTCCGGCCCCGCACCTGGACGAGGCCATCAGGCAGGATCTGTGGGAAAAGGCTCGGGCAGCGGCGCTGGCTGTCAAGTACGAGGGCGCAGGCACCGTTGAGTTCATCTTCGACAACGAAACAAACGAATTCTTCTTCATGGAGATGAACACCCGCCTGCAGGTCGAGCACCCGGTGACTGAGATGGTGACAGGCCAGGACCTCGTCAGATGGCAGCTCATTGTCGCCGAAGGCGGCAAGCTCCCCCTCACCCAAGCCGAGATTGAGGAGCAGATTGCACAGCGCGGCCACGCCATCGAAGCTCGTATCTACGCAGAGAACCCCGACATGAACTTCATCCCAGACTCTGGCAAGCTCATTCATCTCCGCACTCCCAACGAGTCAGCAACGGTCCGCGTAGATGCCGGCTTCGTCGAGGGCGACGAGGTTTCAAGTCATTACGACCCCATGATCGCGAAGCTCATCGTCCAAGCCCCTACCCGCACCGCTGCTCTCCAGAAGCTTCGCATGGCGCTCGGCGAGTACGAGGTCGCCGGGCCCGTGACGAACATTGAGTTCCTCAAGCGCTGTTGCGTCAGCCCCGCATTCATCGCTGGCGAAGTCGAGACCGGATACATCCAAAAGCACCACTCGGAGCTCTTCGCCAAGCAGCCTACTCCCCCCGAAGCCTTCGCTCAAGCGGCAATCGGCCTCTTGCTGCAAGAGTCGGAAACCCGCAAATCCGCAAGCCCACTGACCGTGATCGGCTTCGGCGACGGCTTCCAGGCGCGCGAGATCAACCTCGTTGAGATAGATCCCAGCGCTGCCGCTTCTACCACCGGTCCTGCTGCCCCTGAAGACGCAACACCAGTCAAAGTCCGTCAGATTCAGCCAAGTTTGTTCGAGGTCGTTATCGGCGACACAATCTACCCGGCAGTGAAAGCCCAGCTGGACACCAAGTCCTCTACATTAACATCCTTCTACCCGCATACTCGTGTAGAGACGCGTGTTATCCGTGCTGACGATGCAATAACACTCTTCCAGCAGGGCAGGCAGTATCGTCTGCGTCTAGCGACACCAAAGTGGGCGGAGAAGGCGCTAGGCATCAAGGAGGCGAAGAATAGCGTCGTCGCGCCGATGCCATGTAAAGTATTAAGAGTGGAGGTTAATGAGGGCGATGAGGTGAGCGAGGGACAGGCATTGGTAGTGATCGAGAGTATGAAGATGGAGACGGTGATCCGCAGTCCCCAGAAGGGCGTTGTGAAGAAGATTGTGCATGGACGAGGTGTAAGTGCTAAGCTCTACTGGTTATCCGTGGTCGTGACTATGCTAATGTTACATAGGATCTCTGTAAAGCCGGCACAGCACTGGTGGAATTTGAAGAGGGTGCAGAGCAGTGAGCAAACGGAGATGGAGGAGTTCAAGAGACGGGTCCGATGACTGCAGAACCCTGACACATTTCGCTAGTTGTACTGTACCATGGTAAAAGACAAGAAAGACACGAGATTTCGCACAGACCCAAAGATGATTTTTCAGTCCAGCCACACTTCGAGACATGTCTTGAGAGTGTATTGCGTTTGTTTTATGCGGCTATCCGCCACGCCCCAGCACCACGGCGCCTCTGCACCCTCCACTTCTCCAAACCCATATTCTGTCACATAGTCGAAACATGGACTCCCAAAAGACACCGCGTAAGAACAGACGCTGCAGCGGCCGTGGACCAACTCAACCGTCCGCACCGCACCGAAACTCCGAATCAAGCTTTACTCACGGCTTCAACCACCCTCCGCCGGCTACGTATAGTATGGCTTCACCAGCCTCCAGTGCCGCTCATGGCCGCAAGAAGGGCTACGGCTTCTTCTACGAGGATTCCGCCTCCGAGGATGACACTGCGTATCCGTCTTCATCGACGGTGCAGACGAATACGGATGATTTCACATCGATGCCTGCAAGGCAAACGCCCAGGCGGCAACAGCGTATCCCTCAGATGCCACTCCCTCAACGGCGAGCACTGCAGATGCACGCTCCCTGGACCCTGCCATCTGAACGTCCTGGACTGCAGCAGCAAATGCACTTCACGCCGTCACGGCCGCCAGCACAAACGCCTGGGAATCAAGGCCTCCCCACCCAGCGCCGAGGACCACGGACGCCTGCCACTCGGGATTTCAACACCACCAACCTCCAACGCACCAGAACCCCAGTCTCCATAGTAGCACCCACGCAACCCAATCCCCCAACTCCACAACCCTCCTTCTCCTCTTCCTCCTCTTCTCGTCCCAACGTGACCCACCCAAACCTCACGCCCCAACCCAGCCCTTCTCCTCCTCCCACCGACGACGACGACGACGACGACGACTGCGACGATTCCTCCGACGACTACGCGGAAGACTATTACGACTCTTCCTGCAACGACGACTCCGACGACGACGACGACGACGAAGACGAAGAAGAAGAAGAAGACGACGACGATTCCTCCTCCTCCTCCTCCTCCTCCGACGAGCAGCTCAGCAGCGAGACGGCCCCGCTCACGCTGCACCGCTGGGACTGGCCGACGTCGCGCGGCCCCAGCACGTTCCTCGAGCACGCCGCGCCGAGACGGGAGTCGCTGCCGCCACCATCACCACCACCAACAACACCATCACGAACAGCCGCCACGGGCGGCGGACTTGTTGGCATGACGCCGCCGACGTCGGGGAGCTCGGTGGGGACGAGTGGGAGCGGCGGGCTGAGGGACAACCCGTGGAGCTCGCCGTTGGATGGTCGGGGTGCCGGAAGCTCGCCGTTGAGTAGCCCGGGGTCGCTCGGGCGGGGGGTGGACGAGGCTGCGCGGTCGCCGTTCAGGGGAAATGTATCTGCGGATGTGTGGTTGAAGGCGATGGATAAGGCGTATGAGCGGCGGCGTGGAGGAGCGGCCGAGAGAGACGGGGGTTGATGCTGACGGGGGAAAGACCGGTGGGGGTGGTGGTGGTGGTGGGCCGGTGGCCGAGGGGGTCGAAGATGGGGAGGGGTCGGAAGTTGTTGCTGAGGAGGGGGGGGAGTGGTGTTGAGGTTGCGGGTGGGAGCTTGTCGGTCGGTTTCGCATGTGGAATCGTGTTTGTGTTCTTTCTTTGGGAGTGTCTTCGCCAAGAGTGAGAAGTCACTCACTGGTACGAAGAAGTAGGGGAAAATGGTAGGCTCTAGTCCTGCCCACAACCTTCCTGCTTTGCGTCTTGTTTTCTATCATATTTCCTTTCCTTGCTATTCACTTAGAAAGGACAGGTCCCAGCGTGTGTTTTCTATGGAAATTGTCTTACAAGCAGATACGGTGTACATCTGCTCAAGATTTACGGCCGCATGGCTCGATTTGCTTTACCCACGCTATCATCAGGTCCGATGAGGTTGAAGACCTATCTCCGTAGTCACCGTGTCCGAAAACGGCAATTCTGGCACCCTTAACCAACGGGCGCGGCGAAAGCCCCACTACTCTAGTGTCTTGCTTTGTAATATTGTACCTATAATTTCAACAGAAAACAATGCCGCGCTTGGCGACTTCGTACGTAAATATCTAACACACAAAAGCAACAGCCCATCCAAGCACCTCGTGACGGAGGCGGTGGCGGTGGCGTTGGTGGTGAAGAGGCCCGGGAGGGGTGGCGGTGAAGGCGTTGGATGTGATGCCGACAGCGCAGAGGAGTCTGGGGGTGTTTGATCGGGAGTGGAATGGGAGGAATGGGGGTTGAGGGGGCGGGAAAGAAGAGGATGGTTGGGGCGTTGTGTATGTGTGTGTGTGTGTGGATGGAGTGCCTCATCCCAACATTCAACCGCCAAGAAGACCTCTCGACCGCCGTAGATATCATCTCTAAGCAGTGAAACTGGCAGCCAGAGCAGGTGCAACCGTCGACGCAGCAGCAGCGTCCGAAGCCAGCGTCTCCGTCTCCGTCACCGTCGGGCAGACCGTCTCAGTCGCGGTCCGCGTATAAGTGGTCGCAGACAGCAGCGTAACGGTCGTGGGCGTCGTGACCCAGTTCGTCTGGTAGCTGGTCGTCGTCGAGTCGCGCACGCGGCCGAAGCTGACCTCGAACGTGTCTTCCTCCTCCTCGGCGGCGCAGCAGTCGGCCGAGACGCGGTCGACCGAGCAGCAGTACTTGCCGTTCGGGCACGGGATGATGTTCCACTTGGTGCCCTTCGGGTACTGCCATCCGGTTGCGTCTGATGCGGCAGGTGTGCTCTTTTGTCAGCGGCTTGTTTTCCGGCGCGCTTGGAGGAATGTGGTCATGGGGGAAGGAGGAGCATTACTCTTGAGGCGGCAGTATTCTGCGCCGGGACAGGCCTCGGCGGCGCCGGAGTACCAGGTGCATCCCTGGTAGGACAGCACTTCGAGCGAGTTGTTCGACGGGCTCAGGCAAAGGCCGTTGTCGAGGCAGACCGAGTCTGAAGGGCAGCAGGACAGGTGAGGGCTGTACTCGGGCATGTTTGTACACTCATGAAGAGAGCTATCCTGCATAGCGTGTCAGCCAATTCTCAACGCTTACCGAACCAGATTCAATCAATGCTTCGTCCTCCACGCTGCATTGCAAGTCGTTCGCTGTACGTACCTGTTCCGCATTCATGTTGTAGCACACGGCCTGCGCGGTTCCCGAGCAAAAGAGAACACCCAACAAAATGCTGGAAGCTTTCGACTTGAGGCCAAACATGCTGGTCGAATGAAGCTTGCTTCTTCGGAGCAGATATAATGCAGGAAGGAAACAAAACTCTCGATGTCCGACCACTCCGGCCCTTTTAAAAGACATCCTTAATTGCCGCAACAATATTTAGATTCTGGCCGCATGGGTTTGCTCGGCAATGATCCAGTCAACGTTCGTTTCCCCACCTCTTCGGGCTTGTCCGGCGTAAACCCTGCATTGTACACCGCTTCGGGAAAGTATTGGGGGCAAAGACAGCTTAGCGAGCCTTGGCTCTGCCAAACAAATTGCTGTTGCCTTCTATTGGTGAGTGTGATCTCGTATCTGCACTGGGTTTACCGGGACGTTGCCTAGATCATTCCGTTTTTCTTAATGGTTTTTTTTTAACCTTGTTCACACCACCCACATCCAAAACTGATGGAACCTTCCGCATTCCATGAACTTCGATATCCAATGAAAATGTGCTTGGTCTCTGGCACTTGAAATCTCGAGGGAGGCAACTGGGTAATGCTTATGCTCGGGACCAACAATGGTGAGCTTTTTTTTCGCCCTGGGAAAGCGATGGCACACGATTCTCGCCGTGCGCACTGAGCGTACTCATATGCTTGTGTAGGTTAGCAGTGACCGCTGTTGGCTAGGGTCTTATTCAGTGGGGAAAAAAAAAGCCGTACACGAACAGACACCAAGCGAACACAGCAACGCATGATGACGGTCCCCATTTGTGGAAGTAGATCACGGGCTACACTCGGCAGAGGAAAGCCAAAAGGGAGGACGGGATGAGGCGGCTGCTCGATGCTTTGCCAGGTATGCATCGATTCGCTGACGACAACAAAATTTTCACTGACCACATCCAGTACGGGGTGTACTACGGTGACCTTAAAGGTCATGGATTTACGTCTGATGCTTACTTGAGTGAGGAAAACACGACAGCTGATTATGACTCGAATTAAGACAGCACGATGACTTATCCTGACGAAAACGAATCTGACGAGTGCGATGTTGTCTCGTGGTAGAAAGCTGATTATCGAGATCCGCAGTGGTTAACATGGCCGTTGCGGTTTATCTTTCAAGTCAGACGGATTTTGTTTTCGTGGAAGTATAGCCTTCATGTTCTGTATAGCATGGCAGTTGCTCACAAGCTCTAAGAGTCTGTGAGCACTGCAGCAGAAAATGGAAGAAAAATATTAAAGAATCGAGAGTTTTGGTGACGACTGTTGCATGCCTCAAAGGTGATATCATGATCCGTACTTTTCCCTTCGGTGCCAATGCACCTCTGCTCATCGTTCTGTAGCAGATACCAGTGATCTCTGCTCCGAGACGAGATTAGCCTTCGTCAAGCCAATCAGTCTTCCAGCATGGGGCCAAGGGTCTTCAGCTGTAAGGGATTTCCGCAAGATGGACAAAGCTTGAGAAAATCGGCGTTGCGGACAGGCGTGTTATAGCGGTTTTCGACCGTCAGATCGGCTGGTGTGACACAGACGTTGACTTGATAATTGCAGTGCCAACAGACACGGCGAGAACCGAGCTCTAAGCGCTCATGGGCCATTTCGAAGAAGTAATCGGCTGAAAACATATGAGCATGCTTTGAACGAATTCATAGGAATCACACTGACCAATCGCGTCCTTGTTCTCCAATAGGAACTCCTCCATCTCGAGCGAAATGTTCGGTGCCCAGATGTTGTACGCCCGAGCGATCAGCTTGCGCAGGTCATGTGTGTCACGCGTCAAGTCCAAGTAGGCGGCGCGCAAGACGGCCACGTTGGCGCTCAGAGAAGGATTGTGCTTGAGATGGTCTGAGAAGCGGATGGCGGTGGCGTTCAGAAGCGCATCAATCATGTACTGATTGGCGATCTCGTAGATGCCCAGGATGCGGATCGCTGCATCGGCAGGAGAGGCGTGGTCGGGCAGCTCATACGTGAGGGCGCCAAGATACATGAAATCAAGAGCTGAATCGACGAGTTCTGGGTCCTCATGAAGGTGAACGATGCTCTCCCGGGACTCCTACATCATGGAATATCAGTACGGGCTCCTGTTCCCACAATCGCCACAGAAATAGAATCCAGAATAAGGGCTTACCTTCATCGGGGCGGCCAGCATGAGCTTGAAGAACTCGGACTGAGAACAAAGGACGATCTTGTGGAGCAGTCGCTCGCGTGCATCAGCACCACTTCCATAGCACACAACAATGTCGGAGTGCTCGCCGCTTCTGTAGTAAGCGGGATCGATCTGCATGTTGAGCCGCTGCTCCTGCGAGGTATTCATGCCGGCAGCGTGTCCAATCGTGGTACTGCTGCGGTCGAGCAACGAGTGAGTAGACGGGTCGTTTGCAATCGTCATGGCGGATTCTTCCATGAGATTTTTCGTCGAGCGGGTGATGCAGCAGTGGCGAACGAGCGTAGCGGAGATGGAGGGAGCTGCTGTATTATTCCGGGGAAGTCGCGCAGTATGTTCCATGCGAGCTGGGCCGAAGCTGGCAGGAGTGCAGCCCGCGCTTCCGCGGATGAAGCAGGCACCAGCGCCTGGCCATCCTTGCGACTGGATTCTCTGGCCGACACTGGATCACGACGAACAAAATGGTGACCAACAGTCTCTAGTGGGGGACAGAAGAAGAGGAATGTGGTCTGATGCTGCAATGGAGATTCTACGGTTTTGACGACTCGAATACAAACTCTTGACTGCAACAAGGCAGCGCATAGGTGGAATTCCCCGGTTGCAGTGGCGTCCAGCTGAGTTCTTACCTGAAGTCCATGAATCCCATCACTTTGCGGTGATGTGTCCAATCGCTAAAGGTTTGCAATCTGCCGGATTACTGACGCCGCACTTGCTGGCCAATGATTGGCGGAAGCAAGTGCCATGTCTGTGACTTTGGATTCACCCATGTAGAGATGGCAGCCTTGAACGCACAATCGCATGGTTCAATGAGCCGGTGAGACAGGGTGTGATGGCGGCAGTGGATCAGGGCGAGGTGAGAGGTGCGGTCTCAGGGCAGACTCGGGCGAACAGTTTTTCCACGGTAGCGCAGATGTGGGCGGGCGAACCATGGCGCGCCGTGGCCTGCTCTCCCGCAAATAACAAAGCCGCCGCCCAACCTTAACGCGGCGCTTCTGCTATCACCTCGCTCCCCGCCGCCAGCCCCGCGACGAGAGCAGGCGCCTTTCTCACGACGTGACGAGCTCCCACGAGTCTTCTTTTTTCTTTCCTTATTCCCTCCCCGTCTCTTTGTACAGTACGCGCCTTCCGAAAAAGCCCCACTAGCTTCCAGGGTCCGGATCTGCAAGAGCCCGACGGTGCTTTCGGCTTCTCGCGCCCACGTTTCACCCTCGTTCGCGCCTGCTCAGGAACTACAGCACCTCTAATCCACCGACCGACCGGACGCCTCTGCCGACACCACACCCCCCGCCTCACATCGCTCTCCTCTTGGCCCCTTCGCCCGCAATGGCTACCGGTACGTTCGTCGGTGCAGCGGACACACGACGTGGGTTCGCGCAGTGTTGCAAATCAGAGGGCGGGTGGTGGAAGCATCCATCTGGACATGGATGATCAGGAGCATCCGGACAAGAGCTTCAACCGCGCCCTGTTGCAACACTAAGCGAACCGACTCCGTAGCTATCGTGCTGCATGAGAGCTATACGCTGACGCAACACGCTCCAGAAACCGTCAAAGTCGTCCCCTTGACGTGCCATGGCCACTCGCGGCCCATCACCCACATCAGCTTCTCGTCCGTCATTGACGATGACTACTTCCTCATTTCCGCCTGCAAGGACAACAACCCCATGCTGCGCAACGGCGTCACTGGTGACTGGATAGGCACTTTTCTGGGCCACAAGGGCGCCGTCTGGTCGGCACGCCTGTCGTCGGACGCGACCCTCGCCGCCACCGGCTCCGCAGACTTCTCGGCCAAGGTGTGGGATACGCAAACCGGCGAAGCCCTGCACACGCTCGAGCACGAGCACATCGTCCGCGCCGTCGCCTTCCCGAATCAGCCGCATCCGCAAATACTCGCCACCGGCACTGTTGGCAAGAGACTCCGCATCTTCGACCTTTCAAGGAGCACCAGCGCAACTCCGTCGCCGACAGAGCCCAACGGCGCATCGTCTGCAAGCTTCGAGATCGGCGCCGGGGTGCACCAGGGTTCCATCAAGTCCATCGTCTGGGCAAATGACCCCAACATCATCATCACGGCGTCGGAAGACAAGAAAATAAGGTGGTGGGACCTGCGGACGCAGTCGACAATTGGCGAATACGCCGTCGACGGCACCTTCGGAAGCTGTGAGCTGGATAACATGAGCGCCGACGGCGGCCAGGGAGGCGGCATCCTGAGTGTTGCAGCGGGCAAGACGGCTTACTTCTTCGATGGAAGGCAGCCCGCAACGCTCATCAAGAGCGTGACAACAAAATATGACTTGGCCAGTGTCGCACTACACAGCGCGCAGGAGAAATTCGTCGCCGGCAGCAGCAGCGACACGTGGGTGCATGTCTTCGACCTCAACACCGGGGACGAACTTGGTAAGCGATATCCTCGGGGCTCCCCCTTGCATGTGGACGCTAACGAGTCGAGTCAGAGATTGGCAAGGGTCACCATGGGCCGGTCTGGACAAGCATGTTCTCGCCCGATGGAAAGCTGTATGCGACTGGCAGCGAGGACGGCACAATCAAGTTGTGGAAGTTCACAACCGGCCCTTACGGTCTCTGGAGGTAGCTCTAGAGCTGCGAAGTAATAGAGAAAATAGGCATAATGATACCCCTGCATACACGTTGCAGACTGTGCGGCTGCCCATGGCTATTATCCCATTTGCTTTCCTTCCAATGCACCGATATCTGGCGGGCTTATATTGTCTCCACAGCAGGGGATCCACGCTCGATATCACGCCGGAACTATCCTAGATCCCGGACTTAGACCCTGGACCTTGGAATCACGTGCTGAAAACTTGTCCTACCTTGCTTCATCTTCGCCCAGGTGACACTGCTTGCTATCTTTTATTTTCTTCAGGAAGACGCGCAGCCCCGCCATCACCGAGTCCTCGCTCCCCCTCGTTCCTACCGTCCTCGCGCTTTCCTTCTCACGTCACACCCGACACACTTGCGCTTCGGACGGCCAAGCGCGTCGCAGCTATAGCACCTCGACTCACCGGACATTCCCCTTCGAGCCGGCAATTGATCGAGCCTTGCTCGAACCACCTCGACCTCAACCCGCCGACACCGCGAAACACGCACAAGTTTCAGAGAACGCGGGCGACGCTACACACAGCACGCGCACGCACACACACACACACACCCAGCACAAGCGACCGCCGCCATGGGCCAAGCCCTCCCCAAGCAGCATTGGCACGATGCCGACAGATTCTTCGTCGCGGCCCAACTCCACGTGCCGGCGCAAGATGTGCGCGAAGGCGACCACCACGCGCAACAGCAGCAGCAGCAACAACAACAACAGAACCGCCACCGCCGCCGCCGCCGCCGCCGCAGCAGCAGCAGCAGCCAACCTCCACACGGCCCAGGCCTCACCGCCGCCTCACTCCAATCTTCCCCTCCTCCTCCTCCTCCTCCCGCCCCGTCCACTTCCTCCATCTCGTCGACGTCACCACCGCCAACCTCTTCCTCCCCGGCCCCGTCCACATTATCGTCCGACGATGACGACGACGAGGACGACGCCGCCGTCAACTCCGCCGCTTCCGACGATGACGACGACGACGACGACGACGACGACGATCTCAACTCCCTCAACACGGCGACCACGACCACGACCACGGCACCCGTCTACCTCGCCCTCGCGCCCGCCGAGGCGCGCGCCCTCGCCGCCGCGCACTGGGTCCGCGTCGTGAAGCTGGCGCGCGGCTTCGAGCGCGTGTACGCAGACGCGTTGGAGGCGTGGGTTGCCGCCGCCGCTGTCCCTGCCGCTGCCAAAGCGGAGCGGCCGGTGGCGGTGCAGAGGAAGAGGAGGGGCAGCAGCAGCAGCAGCGTGAGTAGCGGCAGCAGCAGTGCGAGCAAGAACTGGACGATGGCGGCGGCGAGGAGAGGACGCGGGCATGTGAGCGAGGGGAGCGGGGGGAGTAGCGGGAGTGGTGGGACGGTGGGGAGTGGTAGTAGTAGTAGCGGCAGCGGGGGCGGGGGCGGGGGTGGTGGTGGTGTCGGTGTGGTGGATGGAGAGGAAGGGAAAGGGGAAGGGAATTGGGTGGCGCTGCATGGAGCGGAGGAGGGGGAGGAGGGGGAGGAGGACGGAGAGGGAGAGGGAATGGCGTCTTGCAACAACAGGACTGACGCCGGTGGTGGGGTGAGGAGGAGCTGGCTTTTCAGGACCGCCCACGCGCGGACGAGATGCCGGACGGACGTGGGCAGTTGGACGGCGGCGGATCTGGTCGATCTGGCGACCAAGGGCGGCCCGCTGAGGTGCTATCGGTGGCACAGCGATGGCGATGGGAGGGAAGGGAAGGAGAGGAGCAGGCGGCAGCTGACGGAGGATGCGGCGAAGCTGGGGTGGTGTGGGAGGTGGCTTGTGAGGAACCATCGGGACTTGACGACGACGGCGGCGGCTTCGGAGGACACGAGGGCGGCGGGAGGCGAAGAAGGGAAGAAGGCACCGAGAGAAGGAGAAGCGATCGTGGACGAGGAAACGGGCCTCTGCGGCGTCACCGTCCGCGTTCCGACGAAGGCTCTGTCCAACCAGCTTCGAGACACTACTACTGCCGTCGTCCCTCAAGACGCCGCCACCACGACGGACAACCCCAACAACCAAACGCGACCCTCGCCCTCCCCCCACACCCTCCTCACGATCCCCCCAACGACCTTCCTCCTCATCAAGCTCCTCACCATCCTCTACCCCTCCGGCGCCCCCTGGTCCTCCCCCACCACCACCGACCAACCCTCCCCCCAAGCCCCGCCGCCCCCCGCCCAGGCACCACCACCACCACCACCCCCGCCAAAGCCCATCTCCCCCGAAAAAGCCGCCCACAACCGCCGCGTCTGGCTCGCCATGTCGCTCGGCTGGGCCTGGGCGCTGCAATCCTACCTCGCCGCGCACCCTCCCTCCTCCTCCACCATCTCCTCCTCCTCTTCCCACCCGCCGCCGCCCACCACGACGACAACCAACGGCAACAGCAGCGTCGCCGACGACAACCACGACCACGACAACCACAGGAAAGTCGCCGACGACCACAACCACAACGACGTCCTGGACGCGGCCGCGGCGGAGTCGGAGGCGGAGGCCTACCTACTGCATTCGGGAGACGTCGACGTCGACGTCGACGACGACGATGGCCTCCTCCTCCACCTGGACGACGTTGACGACGATGTCGACGATGTCGACGTCGACCAAGAGCGGTGGGAGGCCATGAGCGAGGTCGGCATCGAAGACGAAGACGTGCTGGCGGCGCTGGCGCGCGTGGGCCTGGGCGTGCCGCGCAGCGGGAGCGGGAGCGGGCAGCGGAGGGCGAGCCTGGTGCCCAGCGACGGGACGGATGAGGATGAGGTGAGGGAGAGGGAGAGGGAGAGGGTTGAGGCTGAGCAGCAGCAGCAGCAGCAGCGGTGATGGGTGTATGTGTGTATGTGTGTGGTAGGGAAGTGGAGTGGAGTGACCTGCTCGCTTGGTTGGTTGGTTGGTTGGTTGGAAGGCGGACGGGATGGGAAGAAAAAGGCAAGGGGGAATGGGGGAATGGGGAAAATGGTCAAGCGATGAGGGAGGAAGAAATTTGCGGTATCAAAAGAGTCGATGAGGTTTCACGATGGATTTGGGGCGGGGGTGGTTAGAAAGGGTATATATTAGAGACGTATGGCCGGACATCATGATGAAAGCGTGAAGGTTGGCAGGTTGCTTTCACAAAGGCCATGCGGTTCTGAATTGGTATGATTTGACCCAGACAAAAAAAGAAAATGGAGAGAGACCGAAGAAAATAAATCCACTGCACTCCGCGTCTTGTCAAAAATGAGTAGCGATGCTCGACACGTATCCGGATCGCAAGCTCAACATCTTTCGAGGCGGACACGTCATCTCCGAACTCGCCAATCTCAACCAGAAAGATTTCTGGCACAGCCTGTGCGTCCCAGGACCCGTCGAGAAAGCCGTCCCTGAGATGGTGCACGACAAGCAACATAACGACAGCTTCGTCCATGTCCTACGAAGGATACTTCACTCTTCCACCATGAGAATCAAACATCCAATGAAACGTATTTGAGAAGGTCAAATTATTTTCCAACCCGCCATGAGATCAAGAATTCTCCCAAAGGCTTCATCATCGCAACAAGTCAAGTCATATATATGGCGCGGGCAGAACTAAGCATATTCAAGTCTATCTTGATTGTGCTACCCAGACCCGACCGACCGCATTTCAACCCAAAAGCGAAGAACCTCATGACGTTGGCTTTTTTCATGTAACAAATTCCGATGGTTGTACCTTTTCTTAACGCCCCTTCGTCCTGGAGTCCTTTGTGGTTATGTCGAGAGGAGATTTTCTGTATTTTTCCAATCTTTCGAAGGCAATGCAGTAGCATTACTGTGATGGTCGGAATGCCTCCGCCTGGATCGCTTACTCCACCATATCAATGTCATCAATATTGACCGGCGCAGGGTTGGTAGAGGCAGCAGTGGCGGCCGCGCCAGCTCCATTGGAAGCGTGTCCACCTGCGGACTCGTCTTCACCACCTCCACCGAAATAGTCTGCCATCTCGGCATCAAGCTCCTCAACAGTCTTACGGGGCCTTCCTCCAACCGCCGGCCTACCCTCACCATCAGCCTTCTTGCCGCCACGAGGCTGCTGTCTCCTTTCGCCTGGCCTACGACCAGCTTCCCTTCCTCCTCCTCCTCCACCACCACCGCGACGGCGGGGAGGCGAACGCCTTCGGCCATCGTCCTCACCAGGCACATAACGGTCAATTCCAGCAGGTGCGGGCTTGGTAGTGTCGCTATGGCGGGGCCTGTCGGGACTCAAGCTGCGGTTGCTTCTCCCTCCCTCAATGCGGTCGAACAGGCTGCGCGAGGGACGCTCAACAGAATCAAACGGGTTGCGGCGAGGCGGCCCCGATGGCCCAGGCGGCACGAGTGTCAGGCGGATGGGTTGTCCGTGTGCGTTGGCACCATCGAATTCGCGAAGGGCGACCCGTGCGTCTGCGATGCTATGGTAGATTACACGAGCAATGCCCTGACTGCGGTCATTGCGGTCGAACAAAAGTTTAGCGGTCTTGACGGGGCCAATGCGCTCGAACAGCTCCTGGTGCACATCAGCCAAGCCCTTCACGTGTCCCCTGCAAGCGATACGTACGCGGATATCCTCCTCGGTTAGATCGTAGTGCAAGTTCTCGACGCGGATCTCGTAGCCGGAGTCCCTGCTAATCCAAGTGGTAAGCAAACAGCCTCAGCGGCGTGGTCCACGGAGTTGTACCTTTCGTATTCAGGGCTGCGGCGGGTAGGGCGCTCGGAACGATAGCCGTGATTGCGGGAGGGGCGGCGGGCTGCGATGTATTAGCCATGCTACGACTCTCTTGGCTGGCGATACCCACCATCGTCGTCTTCGTAGCGGTCGTGGACCCAGTCCCTGCGTCACATCAGCAAAGCCTTGATACATCTTGGCGCAATTGGCAAATTACCGATCGAGGTTCCTGGAGTCATCTCTCTGGCTCGACTATTATCGCAGAGAGGAATTGCAGATTAGCGGAGGTCTCACAGGGTACCATGGCAGCCTGAAACAAGACTCGTCGGCGAACAGCGGTTGCATCTCCAAGAGCGACTGGAGCGGTGCAGGCAAGAGCAAGGTGCCGGCTCGGAGCGGTTACGGAGCGCCATGGCTATGAGGAGGGAGGAGGTGTAGAACCTAGGCGGAGAGTCAGAGCGCTGGTCTGGCCCCGCAGCACGGACAGGAGCGACCTACCTTTCTTACGCCGTCTCGCGGATAGTCTTCAGTGCGGCGGCCGCCTCGGCGTCCGCGTGTGCCTCCGCCACCTCGCTGTGGGCAGCATGTCAGAATGGGTGCGTTGGAGCAGCAGCGCAGAGCAGCTTACCTGGCGGTCGGAGATGACGTCGTCGAGGGCGCGATCCATTGCTGCGTGGGATCGGGAGGAGGCCGCTGGAAATAGCAGGGGCAAGGCGAGTGGCTAGGCGGCGGTGCAGTCGGGCGGTAGGGTTGCAGCGGGCGCGGGAGCAGGCGGTGGTGTCGGAAGGTCGAGGGACGGGCGGGCAAACGTGAAGCTGCACGTCGGCGATTCATGCGCGGATCGGGCACTGGCCACGCCAAGGCCGCCCTACGGCGCAACTGTTTCGCCCCGTCCTGCCCTGCGCCCACCTGGCACGGCCTTCCAGCGGGCAGCTTCGCCCGAGAGCGCCACCCACGTTGCCGCCCCGCCCTGCATCCATCCACGCTGTGCAACCCAGCGCCGGCGAAGCACAGCAAATGTCGACTGAGGATGCCGAGGCCCGGCAGGCGGCGCACTGAACGGCCGTTCTGTTGGGCCGCTTGAGGGCCATCAGGCGCGCAACGCACCACGCACCGGCCGCCGTCCATGCGCGGCTCCCCTGAGCCGGCGACGGACAGCACCTCAACTGGAAACCATTTTTAGACGCGCGGGCCCGTGCATGGTGTCACTCGAGCCGCAAGTGTGGAGCAGACCGCGACCGATCGCTCTGGGGTCCCAGGGTGCCCTGGGTCGACAACGCTGCACGCCATACCACGCCTCTCCGCCCTATACGACGCTGGCCGTTTGCCGGGCTCCGTCCGCGCCTGCGGAGTTACCTAACGCCGCACTTAACTCGATGCCAAATACGAACGCCCCGGTGTGCACTACCACAGAGCTATGACGATGTTGCCAAGCGCACCTCGTATTGAGCGGCATGAGCATAGGGGTGGCTTCTAGAAGGAAACACATAAATACCCTAGGACAGACTCGAGAGAAGCAGCATCAAACAACCAGCTCTCAACATCTACAGCACTGCAACCCACTTCACAACCTTCGAACTCTTCGTTCATACCTCATCCAACAACCGCCAAAATGTTCACCAAGACTGCCGTCGCTTTCCTCGCCGCCGCTGGCGCTGCCTCTGCTGCCCCGGCCGCCACCGACAAGTACTTCGGCGCTGTCGCCATCCACTCCGGCACTGCCATCCATAACTCTGGTGTCTCTGCCTCCCAGAACAGCCTCTGGCTCGACCACGCCCAGGACGCTTCTTGCGACAAGCCTAACACCGACTTCGCCACCTTTTACATCCAGGACGGCGCTGCCTACCTCTACGCCGCCAGCGCCACTCCCCAGCAGCTCTACATCGACCGTTCCGGCATGGGCCGCGGCAAGATTGGCTACACCACCGGTGCTGAGCCCACCCCCAAGAACGCGGAGCGCACCGGCTTCGCCGTCAACAAGAACGGCCACCTCACCTTCGATGGCTCCGATGGCTTCTACGCCTGCCCCAGCGGCGAGAGCTACGGCATCTGGCAGCAGGCCTTCTCTGCCGACTGCATTGCCTTCGCTTTCAGCGCTCAGTACACCAGCTCCCCCGTGGGCTGCTCCTACTCTCAGCAGGGCCAGTAAGCGGCTCGCAGCATTTTGTCTTTTTAGCGTTGCATCGCATATTCGGGGAAAATTCATGTAAATAAATAGCATCTCATCGGGTATCATCCAGCTCATGACAATCACGCTCATGATGTAATCGATAATGGTTATCGAAACAATCGCCTCGATCCATCAAAACCACTTGCCATTTGATTCCTACAATAATTGAGTGAAATGACGCGATCTTGTTTCATGCATAAAAGCAGCCTTGGCGATCCACCACGACAGGCCCCCTCCATCATTTAACTCAAAACTTTATCGTATGCATAATGTAATCCCCGTCACCGCCTCCTGCCCCGAGCTCCTCGGTGAGGGAACGTGTGTAGGATCCACCCGTCTTGCGTTCTAGAAGGTCCAAGCCAACATGTGACGGAGAATAATACGCTATGTTAAGTGAACGTCCATCTCAAGTCTATTGGGTTGAAGCACAACAACACCTCCAATGTTTCCTGACCATGTAACTGGTCATCCGGCCACCGGCGCAACTACGATGTTTGAGCGTGCTGTGGTGATCGTCATATTACAGGCCGAAGTGTTTGCTGGAGAACTCATTCGGCTGCGCGTTTATGCTTCTCTCCCGCGTCCGGTCCGTAGCGACCATGCAAGCACTGCCCCCGAGAGCACGTCCGTCAAAGCACCATGCTCCGCCGAATGAAGCTCGCTGCGGAAGCGATGGCCTCCTTTCCCGCGAAAAAAGGTGAAAGTCTCCGGGCGACCCACCCGCTCGCCGTGCACCCTCTTAGGGCTGAGGATTGAGAGGCACAGCTTCGACTACAACATCCAATCCACTGCAAAAATCAAACGCGCAATACACGTTAGAACCACGACAAACTCTCCCAAAGCCTGCACGCGGCCTGCCCACGACTCCTCGCACCACCGCTCCTCTTTCCCTCGACCACAAGAGCATCACGAACACCGCCACCTCGTCGACATCACGTCGGACTTGACTTTCAGGGGTGGCGGCTGATCAGCCGACGCCCCAAGCCCGTTGCGGGAGTTGTCCCCGCGCCGCCATCCCCGAAGCGCGCCTAGCCTCCCCACAAATTCTTCTGGGGGCGGCGGCGGCGGGCGGGTCCCAACCGGCCGGCACACAGCCGGTCATGTTTAAAGGCGCGACGACGTACGACGACGACGGGGGGATACGAGTGGCGGGGCGGGGGGAACGACGATGTCACGTCGTCGACGACGTTTGTCTATGAATAGGTCGGAGCTAAAAACGTACTAACGACTACACGTACCGTTACTGTTCTTTCGACGATGATGTGCCGTTGGCTGGATCTGCGCCGCTGTGGCCGGGATCGGAGCTGGAGGCCTTGGGGGAAAGTCTTCATATCGCTTGCGGTTGGCCTGAGGGTATCTTCGTTTTGTCCAATCGCGAATACGGAAAAGGTCATGATACGAGGGTGTGGATCGCGGAGGCTTCCCTTGCGATCGAGCGGTGGGGGTGTGGAGGCGCGTTCTCGATACCCGCGCCTCATGGACGGAGGTTTCGAAGACCTGGGCGGAATAATCATCACTGGAACCTGGCATGTGATACGAGCCCGAGAGCAGGCGTCATGGGATGTATGCTACGTGAGTACACGAACGTGGTCAAGCAATGACATCGCCGCATAGAGACAAGAGCCAGCAGACATGGCATTTCTTGAGTATCTTAAAAGCGATGAAGTGGGATCACTCAGCTTCAATATCACTTCTTCTACCCCCAAGAGTTATTCACGGCTCAACGACGATCTGGAACGCTACTGTCGCACTTTGGAGTAAGTCTGTGCTAAAATTTGGGACATACCGCTTTTCGACAGTGGAGGAGACTCAGAGACTATGAAGACCATAATACTAGAATGTTGTAGAGCAGCATCTGTGAACGATGCCGCCGCTGTACATCCTACGTGGATGTGTACCATTCATTATGTAGTTCAGTTCATCATTCTGATCGCATCATTTCAGCTTAATGCATGCGGCAATTGTAATGCTGTGTCCCCAATGCAGCTAGTCTCAATTGATATAGCTACACCAATACCGGAGCGCCGATTGAAGGCGGTGATCAAGTACCCCCATCCAACTACTATCCTGTATCAATAGTGAAAAGCCCTCCCGATTACAGGTCTGCTCTTCCAGAGCCTTTCTCAGTTGATGGGCTGCTTCTCCAAGGGGCCTTGGCAGTTCGGGCACGTCCTGATGGGGTCTCCCTTGCTCGAATCATCCGGCTTGTCGAGACCATCGCTCTCGCTGCGAAGGAAGGAGATGCCCGAGTTCTTGCGCGCAACGTACTCCTTACCAGTAAGCGCAATCTCCATGCTGTAGTCGCAGCCGGGGCAAAAGACGCTCTGCAGGCTCCCCTCCTCGATCTGCATAGCGCGCTTGTTCCAGCAAGCAGTGAGGTACTCAACTACAGCAGCACCATCAGCAGCCACCGATCGATGACAGGGAGAACAAGAGCGCAAAAAAAAAAAAAAACAACTTACCCGCAAACAACGGATACTCCCTGACATACCTCTCGACCTCGCACGCCCGCACCCTCTCCAGCCGATCCGCCGCCGCGCGCCCCGCCACGAACGCGCGCAAGCCGTGCTCGTCGCGCGTCAGCGGCACCGGCGCGAGCGCGTCGCCGAACAGGAACGGCACAAAGTCCGTCAGCAGGTCCGCCTGCACCGCGTACAGCTCGTCCATGTAGTCCTTGACCCGCCGCGCCGCCGCCGCCGCCGCCGAAGGCACCCCGTACGACGTCGCCAGCACGTACAGCCGCAGGTGCCGCAGGCACGTGAGCGCCGCCGGCTCCGGCTCCGGTGTCGGGTTGTTGTCCGTCGCGTCGTCCGCTGGGTTCGTCGTCGTGGCGATCAGGTTCGGGTATACGCGCGTGTACATGTATGTTATCAGCGCGCTGAGCAGATCGGGGTGGTCGTGGTCGTTGGTGAGGTCGAGGGTGAGCGTGGTGGCCGGGGGGGAGGCCGAGGAGGAGGAGGCGTCATCGTCCTGTGCAGTGCGCGGTTTTGGGTGTCAGCGGCACGGAGAGGAGGACGGTGGAAAGGGTGACGCGGTGACGCGGTGACGCGGTGTTTGGATCGGCGGGTCCCGAGGCCGGACGTACCTTCTTCAGTTGGCTTTCGGCTTCCAGAAGCTGTTGCGCGAACCAGCCGGACTGGCTGGCGAGGACGACGCGGTGCGCCGGCAGCTCATTTCCGGCGAAGCGGAGAGTGACGTCGGAGTAGAGCTCGTTGTTGGCAAAGTGTCCCGCGACCTGGTTGATGAACGGGGGCTTCTTGCTCTTGCAGTTCGCCATGGTGAAGCTGCGGTTGTGGTTGGATGAGGAGTGGAGCAAGAGCAGGAACGCAGAAGAAAGATCTGAAGGGCATGCTGCAAACCCTTAGTTAGCGAGGACCTTGGTGAGGTGCGCGAACTTCCACTCTGTAAATGACGATGGCCAGCTGAAGACAATCTTTTTTTTTTCCACCGAATCCCCTTGAGTTCGCAAGATGGTACCCTCATTGGTCCTTGTGCCGCCCATCTCATTCCAGTCTTACCTCAGTTCACCCTACGAGCTCAATCTCAGCAATATTGCAACAATTTTCCAGCAGGCATGAGGAGTGAGGGGTCGTCGAGATATCAATTTCGTCGCGTCCGCCGAAAACATGCGTCTAGATAGGATAGTAATTTTGTAACACCACTGCATCCAATCTCATAGCCTACAAGCTTATAGATACTAAATACGGAACAGTTGAATGTAGAACCTTTATATTGATCCGCTCACTACATTCTCCTGAGCTAACCCAAAAGACCACCAAGGAGAGGAAGGATCCCTTGGCCTACTACTATCTATCCCCTTTGTATGAGCAGAGCAAGCCTTTCCATCCACTTAAAGAAAGGGATCAATGTGGCTGTCGCAGCGTAGGCACCGGCCCTTCATCATGTGCAATATGTCCTTATAGTAGCTTCGGGGGGTTTCTTCATTGCGGAGAGCATGCAGCTCGACAGTCATGCCAAATCCGCACACTGAGCAACGAACTGTCTGCATGCATTCCCTGGAGCGTCTATCCCACATGTCTGCCATGATATCCACTGCGGCCAATCAGTCGCTGGAGTAAGTAGAAACAATTTTGTGCTCACCTGCGAATTCAGGATTATCTCTGGTGAACTGTTTCATGCCTTCGTCGAATTGGGGGAGAACCTCGCGCATAGCTCTGATGTATCTTTTCTTGAAACCATGTCCATCATGGGAGAGCTCATGATAGAGACTGTGGGCAATAATCTCGCGCGCGAGAAGATGATTGCCCCTGCCGAAGTGATCATGGACGATGCGCGCCGTGGCATCTGCTAGCGAGGGAATGTCATACTTGTTTGAAACCTCGTAGAGGATAAGGTACCACGCGACATTGACCTCGAACGTTGCTTGCTCATCTGCGGGTACGCGAATCCGGTATCCATACAAGAATCGGAGGGCGATTTCGAGGGCTTCAGGATCATCGTCATGAAGCTCGATCTCGTCCGCCGAACCTTCCTGTTCCATTGTAAGCAAAGTCCTCGGTCAGGTACCTAGCATGATACTCACCTTGAATGCGCTTTCGAACGCGCCTCTGAACCAACCGGACTTTGCAGCGAGGATGACCTTGTGCGCTTTGAACTCGCATCCGCTGAATTTCAAAGTAATGTCGGAGAACTGGTCCGAGCCTGAGAAGGCGGGCAGACCAAGCGCGCGCGACGCCATGGCGGGCGGAAGGTCGGTAGACCGGCCGGTGAGGAGTTGTAGCGGTGTCGCTCAAGTTGAGGCGCGTTTGGCAGAAAAGCAAGCCCGCCCGCGACAGCCCACGCGCTAAGCCCAATTAAGAAAACATGGAGGTGAAGTGAGCGAGACGGCAGGAGCACCACCCACCGGCTTCGAGTTCGAATCGGCGAGTAGGTAAAACAACAAAAGAGACAAAAAAGACGAAAATCGAGGATGCCATCGTCAGCTTCGGCGGGGAAGCGACCAAAAAAGAAAATGGCAAAACTGTAGATGCCCTTTCGGTGCCTTTGAGCTACAGAAAACCCCAGAGGGGTTTTTTTTCCTCTCTTGCTGCGCTATCATGGATCAAGGTTAGCCTGTTCTTTAGAGTTCACATCTTGGAACGTACCACTGCGCTATGCAGCCGTCTTTTTGCCCGTAGGTGAAAGTACCGACTCACCGGAAGACCTACATACCCAACGTTTGACATTCGCTGTCTTGAGAGCGACAACACAGGCCTGCTCCTGCCACCCGCCCGGCTCGAGGCATTGCGCGACACCGCCGCTCGCGCCCTCACAACCGCCGCGCGCCGTGGTGACCTGGACAGACAAAAGCTTCAGCCGTCGGCGCCCGCCTCACATACCAAGCAGGCCGAGTACCAACCACCTACCTATATCAAGAAGCACCGCAATCGCAATCGCAGCCGCAACCGGAACCGCAACAGCCATTCCTTGCCGAGCACGCCCTCCTCCCCCTCACCGTCGGAGCGGATGTCCTGACATGGATGTGCGGGTCAAGACAGTACACACGTATGTATCCAAATCTAGAATTCAATTACCCGCATAAGCGGGATGCAATATCTTAGTGGGCTCGACTGCTCGACTCTTTTGCAACCCGCCGTGCCGCGACTATCGACCCTTTGACGCAATCCAGCTTCAGCAAGCGTCCGACGCAGCCAACCAAAGTCGACGTTTCGCTATGAATTTCTTCCGACACGAACCCTTGTTTGTAGATGCCGGATTCCAACGCCTGCGTATATCAAATCCATGGGTATAACCTTTCCGTTCCCAAAATGCCCCACATGTCCCCGTTCCGACGGCTTTGCCTTGGACCGCAAATGCTTCTTGTCCCGCACGCAGCTCCTCAAAGGGAGTGAACTTCATATCCCAGCAAGACTTCCGTCGAGCTACCTTCCCACCCTCTGTTGCCTCCCGTCGAGATCATAAACGTGCAAGTGGGGTCGAGGTAGAGTTGCGAGATGACTCCGGTTCTGTGACCGGGTACAATGGTGTACGGAACGGCCGCGTGCTTGGTGCCTTCTTGTTCCTTGAGGTCATACAACCGGAGGATATCATATGAAGCGCTGGACAAACAGGTCAATACAGCTACGTTTCGGTGTCCAAGTGGATGTGAACTTACCAGACGAGGTGTTTCCCATTCGGCATGGCCCTGACAGCGCTTACCGCACCACTGACAGAGGGAAATCTGAACGTGCGAGAAGGTTCCCGTAAGCCCTTTTGTAGACTGTACTCATCGACAGTGCCGTTGCGGCGTCCAGCATATATGTAGTTGCCGTCAGGTGACCAGCACGCGTTCATACACCATGGCGGGGTGCCGCGAGGAGGGACAATCCGCGCTATGGGGTTTGGCTGTCTCCGATCCCAAACGCGCAATGTGCCGTCTATGGACGCATCCAGGAAGGTGGTGTCGGAAGAGGGGATTGAGTCATCTTGCGAAGAGAAGGTATTCGAGACAGAAGCCCCAGCATCAGCGCCTTCTTCCGCGTGCGGGAGACCGTTCATTGAGACATCAGGTTGGGTTGCTGTGACGCTGGGAACGGTCGCGTTTTGCTCAGCAGGTGCAGCCGCAGGCACACCGTTCTCGTTGTCTTGCAGCATATCGAGGGGCTGGACAGGACCACCGACGTCCGTCATGTCGACATCACCCTGCGCATCCTGCTCTTCCGCATGCCGAATCTCATTTGCAATGGCTCTTGAGAATTCGTCATCCTCATCATCGCCGAATGCAGCACCCGATGGATTTGCGGCCGTATCACCATTACCACCAAATAATGAGTCGTTATCATTGTCGCCAAATAATGAGTCGTCTTCGGCTCCCGGCGCATCTTCATCCTGGCCTGCTGCCGGCACGCCGTTTGTTAGAACGCCATTGGTGAGTGGCTTCGCGTCGTTGTTGGAGCTGAAGGTTCCGTTGGAATAAAGCGGCGGGCCTGCTTCCTCCGGTACAGGCAGTGTTGACAAGGGGCGCTGCTCAATCGCGGAAATTTGTCCTCCACTGGTTTCGAATCGCCGACGGACCTGCCCAACGTTGAGGTCCCAATCATTAATGGTCTTGTCCCAACTGCCCGACAACACCGACTTCTCGTCTTGCGCAAGACTCAAAACTGAAACAGCGGACGTGTGCTTTCGAAGAGAAGTGATGCGATGACCTTCTTGATGCCGGACAGTCTGAAGGTTTATTGCGCCGGATTCAGTGCCTGAAAGAAGCCAAAGAGCCTGGTGGTGAACAGCTAAAGAATACACGGGCGAGAGAGATATGCTATCGTCGTTTGTTGAAGGAGGGGTCCTGTCTTTTCGTCTGTTAGCATCCCGTATGCGGCAGGCTTGATTCGACCAACCTGAAGTTTCCTCGTTTTCCCAGTAACTTAACAAAACGCCGGCTTTCGTGACGCTGTCCACAAAAGGATGGCGTTGCGCCACAGTCAACATGAGTTTGGCGTTGGCAGTGTCCACCCAGTTGAACTTTCTTATGTATCCGTCCGCACCGCCGCTGAACACCCAGCGCATGTCTGGCGTCGCAGTAATGGTGTTGATGGATGTGCTGTGAGGAGCTGCGATAGTAGGAACGATGTCGTAAGAGCTGGCTGTGAGCGCTTCCGAGCGCACTGTTGGGTGCAGGGGGAGGTTTCCGTTTGGCGTCACGGAACGACGTGGGGATGCAGAAGCAAGGCGCATGGCCTGGTCCTGTCGCGAGGGAGCTGCATCCGGACGGGTGCCGTTTTGCATTTGCGACCCGTCAGGCGCACTCGGCCGCTGCGAGCGCGAGGGGGAGTCCGGGGTGTCATCCTGGTCCTCGTCTTCCTCCTCGTTGTCCCCATCGTCGTCGTCATTGTCCCCTTCTGCATCGTCGTCGCCATCTGCATCGGCGTCGGCATCGGCGTCGGCATCAGCATCCGCATCGGCGTCGCCCTCGTCAATGTCGTCCATGGTCTCGTCGACCTCGTTCTCGGAGCTGGACTCTGCGGCTGGTTTAGAGATGGCGTGACACTATAGGGGCGGACGGAGGGCAAGCACCGTTCTCGTCATCGTCCTCAAAGCTCACCATGTTGGGCGCGCTTTACGCAGTGTATTTGCGGGTCGCGGGTTGCGGGTGGCTGCGGGGATGGTCCGTTTGCTCGCGCGGCGGAAGCTGGGTCGCGGCGCTCAAACAAACGCAGCAGTAGGCGGATAGCCGGGAGCTCGGGCGTCACTTGGGAGGACTCTGGCAGAGGCAGGCCCGCGATAGCGCTTTGGCGGATGGTTGTCAGTCGAGCAGCACAAGCACGAGGTCGACGTTGCACGCGTTTTCGGCAGATCCACGGCGCGGGAGGTGAACGCTCAGGGCCCGTCCTGGCCCAGGAGCCCGTCGCTGTCGATCCTCCGCCGACGACATCGCTGCCTCCATAGTCGACAGCCGTCGCGCGGGAACAGCCAAACCCGCAAACAAAACGTGCATCGCTCCAATGCCATCGGCAAGTTTGGTCATGGCAGATTCACCAATTGACGGCCTGGCGCCGATGCGCGCGCTCCCAACTCATGGAAGGCTGCCTCGCAGCTGCCGCAGCTTCCCGCCGCGTTGATGCCAATCCGGGACTCAAGCATATCTGTCCTACAGTAGTAGTGCTTCTCTTATAATCCATCTGCTCTTCTTGATTCATCGCCGTTCGTTGTTTCCTACCGTACATCGATTCGAAGTTGCCTTTTTTGGTGCCCTGCTTGGCTGCTTCGCTACTGGTTGCGCTCGTGCCCCGATTGTCTCCCTTCAAAATTATTTGAAGAGCCCTTTGCTTCTCAGCTACACGATCAAAGATCAGAGCTCATCCGCATTGCCGAGTGAGGCTCATAATCATCAGGGAAGAATACTGGTGAGGCCCAAGAGCACCGGTTGCCACGGCGCCCGGCGTGATTGCCTTTTCCATCAGCTCGCGGCAACCACCCGCCCACTGAACTCTTCACCCGCCGCTCGCTCGCCCGCCCACCTCCAGCCCCTCTCCCTCGCCACCAAAAATCTGCGCAGGCAAAACCCAGCTTCGCGACTGCGCGAGTCACCTCCACAGAAAGTACCTGGTACGTTTCGTCTACAGATACGCATCACCGCCGCTCACCCACGACACCCTTGCTCGCCCTGCTGAAGCTGCCTTTACTGACAAGCATTGTAGTCCTTACGTGCTCTCAGTCAACATGGGCCGCAAAAAACCTCAGTTCAAAACATTCTTGCAAAGCCCACCGCCGCTTGAATCTGGGTCCGGGTCAGCAAGTACAACAACTAGAGATGCTTCGATCTCTGCTGCCGGCTCAATTCAGTCGGCTCGGCCAGCCGCTGTGACTCAAAGTGGTCCTGCGACTCCAAGTACAGTGACTCAACGTCCTACCGCGACGCAACGTCCTACTGCGACGCAACGTCCTACCGCGACTGAGACTTCCCCAGCCAATCTGATCTCACCGGACGCTGAAGACGACGAGCTAAATCCACAGCTCCAAGAGAAATTCTCCAGAATGCACATTGCTGGGCCATCCGCCAGATCTTCGCTCGTCGATCCTTCTATGGCTGTGCCTCATGCTATCCGAAAATACGTAGCTGAGGCAGATCTTCCAGTTGCCACTGATTCATGGCTGTCCCGGCCAGAGGTACCGACCACTGAGGAGATCCTTGACACTGACGACTTCCTCAATGATACGGTCGCAATTCCCCCAAACAATATCGACGGCGCCTGGAGCTCTAAGGAGAGGTATCTCGAGAGCCACTTTGAGCTTCTGAGAGAGGATACAATCCGACCCCTACGGGAAGCTGTTGGCCGGATCCGTACGAAGTCTTGGGGCAAGGAAGACGAATACGGCAGCACTGTGGGCT
Source organism: Diplodia intermedia (assembly GCA_021495925.1). Classification (NCBI taxonomy): domain Eukaryota; kingdom Fungi; phylum Ascomycota; class Dothideomycetes; order Botryosphaeriales; family Botryosphaeriaceae; genus Diplodia; species Diplodia intermedia. The sequence goes on along the minus strand of JAKEKT010000015.1, from coordinate 317,943 downwards.
TGTACAACAACGTCCGTATTGTTGGCTTTACGTTCTGCCCCCGTGGACTCGCCGCTCGGGTTCAGTTTTCCCTTGCTCGCGCTGGAAAGCGAATCCATTGGGAGCAATCCAAGCGGTTGCTCACCGGTTCCCTCATTGTCCTGACGCCGGAGGATGACAACTTCCAGTCCAAGTGCATCGTAGCGGTCGTCGCCGCCAGGCCGCTGTCCAACCTGGTCCAAGACCCGCCTGAGATCGACATCTTCTTTCCACGCTCCGAGGAAATCGAAATCGATCCTGGCCAAAGCTGGTTAATGGTTGAAGAGCGTAGCAGTTACTTCGAGGGCACACGGCACACTCTCCGCGCACTGCAGAAGTTGATGAGGGAATCTTTCCCTTTGTCGGAGCATCTCATCGACCTTGAGACAGCTGTCGGCGCCCCGAAGTACATCGAAAGCGGCCCACATCTGGATCTTACGCCTGTCTTCGAGGGTGAAGAGAGCATCAACGTCCTTCAACCGTGGCCAGACAACCTGAAGACAGAGCTTGACAGGACTCAAGTTCAGGCCCTACAGCGCATGCTTACGAAGAAGTGCGCAATTATCCAGGGACCGCCGGGAACGGGCAAGACTCACGTCTCGGTGGTCGCTCTAAAGGCCCTACTCAATAACATGGAGGAAGGGTATGATGCGCCCATCATTGTCGCTTGCCAGACGAATCACGCTCTGGATCAGCTCATGCGCCACGTTGCAGTCTTCGAGCCGAACTTCGCACGTCTGGGCGGTCGCTCGCGGGATGAGGAGATTAAGAAGCGTACGCTCTTTGAGCTCAAGCAGGCCGATAGGCCACCGCCCATTGCCGGTGGTTCCATGGGTCCCGCCAGCATCCGCTTGAAGAAGTTAGAGAGACAGATGCGTACGCTTCTATCTCCCCTGCAAGTCGGTAGTGATTTCTTGTCCCACACTCTCCTCCGCCAGCTCAACATCATCACCGAAAAACAATTCGAATCGTTCGAGCGTGGTGATACTCGCTGGGAATCTCATGGCGCCCAGCAACAGACTATCGCCGAAGATCGGATCGCTGATTGGATTGGCAAACACTACGATCGTGTTGAGCGGGGCATCCCTCCAGATGATTTCGCGTTTGAGTATGAAGAGATCGACCTCGAGTTTGAGCAACTCAAAGAAATCGAAGCCGAGAACATGGTCAAAGACGACGAGGACTACGAGACCCTACCCGGCGGCATAATCAGTCTGGCAGAAGGCATTGTCGGCAAACACTCTACCTCGACGAACGTCAACGTCACAGATGAAGACGTTGAACGTTTACTATCGAAGACCGACAACATGCACAAGATCAAGGATAAGATGAGGGGCGTGGTATACAACTATCTGAAGAGTCAGGCGAAAGAGCTGATCCTGAAAGCGTTCCGTGAAGTTGCGAAAGAATACCAAGATGCTGTCGTACAGCGTGCCGTCGGTCGTTGGGAACTTGACCATATGGTTCTAAGAAAGCAAAAGATTATCGGCATGACAACCACTGGGCTGAGCAAATACCGCGCGCTGGTGTCTTCTCTACGACCCAAGATCATCCTGATCGAGGAAGCTGCCGAGACATTGGAGGCCCCGGTGACAGCGGCTTGCGTACCCTCCCTCGAGCACCTCATCCTCGTTGGCGACCACCAGCAACTTCGGCCTCATTGTCATGTCTCGGATCATGAAAACGAGCCTTTCTTCCTCAACATGTCGCTCTTCGAACGCCTTGTGAGGAACGAGGTAGAGTACGACACTCTGCGGCGGCAGAGGCGTATGGTTCCACAGATCCGACGCCTTATCAGACCCATCTACGGAGACCTTATCAAGGACCACCCGTCAGTCAAAGACCCGGCCATTCGCGCTCCTGTTCCTGGCATGGGTGGTATGGACACTTTCTTCTTTACCCATGAGTGGCCGGAATCCGTCGATTCCCAGATGTCTTCGTGCAACGCCATGGAAGCGGACATGATTGTCCAATTCTACAACTATCTCTTCATGAATGGCATACCCTACAGCAACATAACGGTCCTGACCTTCTACAATGGCCAACGCAAGCTGATCCTGAGGAAACTCAGGTCGCACCCAAACTTGCAAGGGACCGGGCGCGACTTCAGAGTGGTTACCGTTGATTCGTACCAGGGTGAGGAGAATGAGGTTGTACTCCTCTCTTTGGTACGAAACAACTTTGACGGCCGAGTTGGATTCCTGAACAACGTGAATCGGGTTTGCGTTGCTCTTTCGCGCGCCAAACGAGGTTTCTACATGTTCGGCAACGGCCAACTTCTCGCCAGTGAAAGCAAGATTTGGGCCGAGGTCATCACCATTCTGGCTGGTAAGAAGAGTCTGAAAGACGAAACTATGCGAATTGGCTATCACCTCCCTCTGACCTGTGCCAAGCATGGGCGCAAGACTTTCATCGGAAATCTGGATGACTGGGAGATGGTGCACGGTGGCTGCGGACAGATGTGCAAGGGGCAGCTTCCCTGCGGTCACCATTGCATTCTACACTGTCACCCATTCCCACACGATACAGTCAGTTGCAACCAGAGTTGCCAAAGGATCCTAGGCTGCGGACATGTGTGTGCCGCATCCTGCGCTGACGAATGCCGTTGCACACTCTGCGTCCGCGCGGATGGGGCGATTCTCCGTCCGGGAGCGAGGCCTACGCTTAATACTGGCCAGGTTGCACTGAGGAAGAATGACACCACTGTCCGCAGCAGGCCTCCTCCCCCGCCTGGCCCCGGTGCCCCTGCTCAACCGTTCCGTCAGGCTGGCTCGGTGTGGATTCCGCCGCCTAGTGCAAGAGTCCCCCTGCCCGTCTACGAGACCAGTTCTGCACAGAGTCCACCACCTCCCAGCGCTCATCGCAGAACGAGCAGTACCGTATCTGATCCTGTCGCATGGCAAGCCTTCACACAAAACGTCCAAGACCATGATGCAGAAATGGCGCGCAGGGCGAACCGAGAGTACCAGGAAAGGCTGCAGCATTTGGACCAGCGTCGTGCTGCCATGTTGGAAGAGGAGATGGAACGCTCTGTCCTCCATGATGATTGCCAGAGCAGCCCTTCGGCTGTACTGGCTACAGCTGATGGTACGTCTTCTTCTGCTACACCTCGTGCTATCCCAGCATCAACCGGTCCTGTGCCCTTTCGCCAAAGATGGGTACACTACTACGACCCTGCTTCAAGTAGTCCCACGGCCAACTCGGAGCCGAGTCTCCTTGACTAAGTCCTACGACTCGTTCTCGTCCTTGAGGGCTTACTTATCTGCCCAAGTAGCGAGTTTCACGTCAACGCCAATATCTCAAACGCCGAATCAATTCGCCAACGTTTCAAATCTTGACGACCCATTCGCTTCACCGTATTCAAAAATACAGGACCTCTTAAGTTGAGGACCACCATGCCTCACCCGTTCAGCTGGACTTCGAGAAGTTGCATAGGACCAAGATGAGGAGGAGCAACCTAACAGTTAATCTTCCTCACCGGGGAATATAGCCCGCCTTCTCATGGACCTCGACTACCTTTACAATCGCTGTGTTCGCTGTTGGATTTCCCGCGATGGTCGCAGCTCTTCGCTTGGGAGTTGGGACTCTTCGGGTGCAACGAAACTTCAACTACACAGCCAAACCTTGCTCGGCTTTACCGGGATAATTGCATGGCTGGAAGGGCTGCTATTCTGGTTTCTCCTTGAATTTTCATTAATCAAACTTCAGTCACTCTTTCAAAAATTCCAGCTAATCGGCACATCAGTAATAGGCGGTGGATGTAGTCAGAGTTCGGATGGCCTTTCCTTTGCTTTGCTTTGATAGAAAAAATTCCCACTCCAACTGCTGTCGCTCATTCTGATAGAGAATACAGCACATGAAAAACCTTGAGTGCCTACCATGCCCCCGGCACAAGAAAGACGGTCGAATGCGGACGAACGGCAACAAAAGCGAAAGCGCCACCTCACAGACCACACCGGACCTGTCGGGTTCCTAGGCGAGAGTACGTGGATACATCACATTTGCCTCCCGCATTTGCGACAGCCATTCTATAGCATCTTCCCACGTACCACCTTCCTCCCCACCCAGTGCTTTGAACGGTCAAACGGAAAGCAGGCGAAGAAATCAAACATTGAGAAAAAAGATTACCGATGTATGACGAACCGAACCGAACAGTCCTCTTCCAAACCCGCTGGTTCTTATTCCGCTGCACAATCAAACCACCATCCCCTATACGCGTACCTCCTCCAAGCCCGCTCCCCCACACAACCATGTTTGTGTCTATTTCTCCCTCATTATTACTATTACTTTAGGGTAAAAAGCTCATCTGTCACAACTAGAAGTACAAGTATAAAGTTGTAACGCCCTCAATCCCTTGTTCCCTTCTAAAGTCTACCCCATTCTTAGCCCCTTGCGACAAAAAATCTCATCCAAGCCACCAAATATTTCCACATACAAACCCGTCATACACACACACACACGCACATAGAAGCCCCTTCAATGCTCTCTCTCTCTCTCTCATTTCTTTACAGGAAATAGCGAAAGGTCACAGCCTTGTCGCCCATCTCGCTCAGCTGGCGGGAGGTGTAGTCGAAATGGGCGCCGCGGGTGACGGCTTGCTGGCGGCGGCGGTTAAGGACCGAGTAGGCGAGCATCAGCACGGCGGCGGCGGTGGCGCCGGCGAGGATGAAGCCCAGCTCGAGCGCGTGGCCGAGCACGTAGCGGGGCGCGTCGCGGGCGCGGTAGAAGTTGGATGCCATTGCTGTTTTTCCAGTGTCAGCCCTTCTCTCTCTCTCTCTCTCTCTCTCTCTCTCTCGCTCCTTTTTTGGAGAAGAAGGAATACAAAACACTTACCACCACCCAACGCACCGAAGCCGATCTGAATCCCCATGGCGGCGGCGCGCTTGGACGTGCCGGCGAGGTTGTTGCTCAGCCAGGTCACGTTTGCGGGGAAGGCGGGGTAGATGGCGCAGGCGGCGACGTAGACGCCGGCGTAGACGACGCCGGGGCGGGTGGACGAGATGCAGGTGACGAAGCCGACGGCCATGACGAGGAAGAAGAAGAGCAGGAAGGGCGAGCGGCGGCGGCCGCGGCGGTCGCTCAGGTAGGCGAACAGGATGGAGCACGCGGCGGCCGACACGTAGATGGGCACGGTGAGCAGCTGCGCCGCCGACGGCGACACGCGCATGCCCGCGTTGAGGATGGTCGGCAGGAACAGCGCGACGCCGTACAGCGGGCACGCCACCCCCCAGTACACGACGACGTTGACCCACAGCTGCCAGTCGAGCGCGGCGGCGCGCACGTGCGCCCAGCGCACGGCCGAGGAGTCGTCGTCGTCGTCTTGCGGGACGACGGTGACGCGGCCGGAGGCGTCGGTGTCGGTGCAGACGGTCTGGTAGCGCAGGCGGTGGACGACGAAGGCGCGCTCCTCGGCGCTGAGGAAGGTGGCCGTCTGCGGGTAGTCCCAGATGACGAAGTACGAGGCCGCCGCCACGACGATGGTGCCGAGCCCCTCGAGGATGAAGATCCAGCGCCAGCCTTCGAGCCCGCCGACGCCGTCCATCTTGGCGATGGCGAAGGCGAGGATGCCCGAGAAGGCGCCTGCGATGCTGGCGGCGCTGAAGAAGAGGGATTGGCGCCAGAGCGCTTCGCCGCGGCAGTACCACGTCGTGATGTAGAAGGTTGCTCCTGGGTACAGCCTGCTCTTTTGGTCAGCGACGTTCGGGGTGCGTGCGAGGCGTGCGGCGGGGATTGTATGTACCCGGCTTCAGTGAGCCCCAGGAAAAACCTTGCGGCGAGGAGTCCTTTGTAGCTTTGAACAAAACCCATGAGCGTCATGACGATTCCCCACGCAACCACGGTTGTTGGCAGCCATATGCTGGGACGTAGCTTCTTGAGTACGATGTTACTGGGCAGGTCGAAGGCGCAGTAGGAGAAGAAGAAGATTGTCAGCGTCCAGTTGTATTGACCGCCGGTCATGTGAAGGCTTTTGCTGAGGCCCTCGACTTCGGCATTGGCGATGTTCGAACGGTCGAGGAAGGACATGAGGTAGAGAAGAGCGAGGATGGGGACGATGCGGACGTCCATCTTGCGGAGTATCTTCTTCTGGTCCAGATGAGCGAAGCTGCTCATGGAGACACCAGCAGCGGTGGCTTGCTCGTCGACTTCTCGCTTCTGGTCTGCAATGGATTTTCTTCGTTGGTGTTTCTCCTGACGGAGGGGTTGGCCTGTTTTAGCGTCGACCCGCCGAGATTCGGGGGCATCGCGAAGCACAGATACAAGGTCGACATTCTGCGCCATGCTGTCGGGATACACTCAGGAAAAGATGGAGGGACAAGGGGGAGGGGGAAAGCTTGATCCCCAGCTCGAGTTTTGAGAATGAGAAGTGTTCACTGCAAACAGAAGTCTGAGACATTTGCGTCGGGGAGCCAGATTGGATGAAACATGGCGAGAGGGAGACAAGTCAACGAGAAAACCCCTTGTTCAATTAGAGATGAAGGAATGTGGGCGTCCGACTAATCAGTTTGCATTCAAATGGGGATTGGCACTGCCGGTAATTGGTGTTGAATGAGAAAACATGGCCTACGAGTCGCATACACGGAGAACTGGGACTTGAGTCTTTGTAAGCTATTGGCTGCCAGCTACACTGGCGAGGCCGGGCTGATGATAAGTGTCTCGACAGTCACAGGGCTCACTCGATCGGGTCCTCGGGAGCGGCCCGGGCGGGAGGCGTCAGCCCTGTGGTGTCGGGCGGTGCCGATGCCGGTGGTGGAGCAGTAACGGGTAGTTTGCTGTGGCTGCCGCGTGGGCCAGGGCAGAATCGGGTGCGAGGCTGAAGTATCATGGGAGATGCGAGGCATGGTGTTGAGCGCGGTGTGGCGGGGAAGCCTTGCGGGGCTGGGCCTGTGGCGCGGGCGCCGGGGTGCCCGAGCCCCGGTAGGCAGCTACGTCACAGCGGGGTCGTACGGACGCGTTTCGTGTTTGAGGACGCGTTTGGTAAACAAGCTGTGTCCCCTCCGCTTCCTCGCTGCGTGTGACTCTGCTCGTCCGTGCAACGCCTCGACCGCCCGCCTCACCACTCATGCTCCGCCGCCTTTCGCCCTGCCAGCAGTCCAACGCTTGTCACACGCCAGATCTAGCCTGAGGCTCAGCATCCCATTCCGGCCTTTGCTCTGCCGGCGTGGCACTCGCCGCGGTCTCGGCTGCTGTGCAGGGCGCCTGCCCTCCATGCCCGGGCGCCGCCGGCATTCTGCTGACGTAGCAGCGCGCAAGGGGATCTAACGCGGGGCTGCTGCAGGTTTTCGCAGGCAGCCGCCGACGGCGACGGCCGTTGCCCGTAGCCTCGTGGACTTGTGCGACCTTTGGCGGCCGCAACCGGCTGTAGAACCATCTCAACGCCGCGCCTCCAGCAGCCGCCTTGGATCTCTCAACCACCATTCTCCGCTGACCCGCGCTCTTCTTACCTACACGGCCACAAGCTCTTGCCCGTCATGACGCCCTACGGCACCAAGCGGCAGCGGCCGACTGGGCGGTGCCCCTCGTTGTATACACCCTGCCAGCATGCACCGCTACCTATGCCTGTCCTCGGAACATTTTTCCCGTCCTAGCACACCGATCTTGCGAGGCCAGTGCCTAATGACATCTTTGTTGGTGTCCCGCACATGCGCAAGTGGCGCTGCGGCCCTCGGGAGGGACCGACGCACTTGCATTTACGAATGAGTCTGATACCTTGTCTCACCCCAACATTTGCGCAACCGCGGCCATCTTGCAAACCTCATATCGCATGGTTCCATGCGTCCATCACATGTCACATGGTTTTTAGCTCCACATCATGGGTCGTTTCCCTCTCGGACCTGCTTTTACCACCGGCCAACAAGCTTGCACTGCCCGTATTCTCACCGCGCTGTATTAGGCATCATGGTTTCGCCCTGTCCTAGAGCTCTGTAAAAAAAAGGCGAGTTAAGCTTTCGGAATCGACGAATTGTTTTCCTGACGGGCGTATTGCCTGCTGAGCCACTGTTGTCATTCAGTCCTCATGTTACGAAACACCCTCACGGGACTCGGTCCCTCTGCTTGTCATCCAATAGACTTCGGTTCAGGCTTCGTGAAGGGCGACAGTCTACGAGCAGTGGGGCGAATTCCGCAGCAGTGTGCAACCCGCACATGCGTTTTCTTTGCTCCGGGAGACGCCCGCTTCACTTTGCGCTGTCTCCGTATATATTGAGTCCCCGCGATTGTCACTGTCTATTCTTGTGCAGCACCGAGCTCCACTTCGATCTACAGGACTCAACCACTCCTCCAGCTTCTTGTATTTTGCTCATTCTCAAACACCTTGACAGCTCTGCTTGATTGCGAATCCGAAGTCCTCACTCGAGCTTTCCAGCATACAGCCGAAAATCTCCTCCCATTGCGCCGTTGAAACCAAATACCACGAATCAAGAAATCGCAATCATGGGTAGCCCTGTTTGGACTTGTTGCCAATGCAACGCAGCCAACTTGGTCGAGACTGCGCCTGCTTGTCCAATCTGCGGCCACCACCCGTGTGGCGACTGCTCTTTTTGGGCTCCCCAATACTCCTTGAGAACGACAGACACCTTCGGAGCGGGAAGGTCAACTCGCAGCAGCTTATCAAAAAGAGATGGGATTCCTCAGGTGGCTGGATCCAGTGACCACCAACCTCAATCTCCCGTGGCGCCTATCGTCCCGGCTCCCGGCCCACACGGCTCAGCGCTGTCTGACCGCTTGGAAGAGCAGAGTTCAGATGGCGTGATTCCTCACAACTCCTTGCCGTACGAAGACGTCTGGAGATGCTGTCAGTGCGGCAGCGCCAACTTGTACGCCAACTCGATAAGGTGCCCGATCTGTGCACACGACCCGTGCTCCACCTGTCGCTGGGGCTATAGTTGAGTCTCCAATGGTCCGAATCATTCCGGAGTCTTAACCCACTTCGCCATTCTTCCAGCTACCGAAAGACAGAAGTATGAATAATGCAAGGAGGAGTTGTCTGATTCATCTATTGTTTGTCGTCTGTTGTTTGCGCTTTTTGCCGATTAGTACCAGATCCCTTCACTTCTCCCTTGCATCATTCCGATGCTCGGTTTATCATCGTTCCGCTCCTGTTTTCTTCTCGCATGCACGACTTCACGGCCCTAATCGCGATTGTATTTTTACCTTACATTACTCTCCCACCTGTATTACTATCACCTCGGAATTCCCGAGCCATTCCTTGGCGTCACTTACTAGTGCTCTGATAACGACTGCAGCCTTTTTTCTTTTTTTTCTTTCTCTTCTTCGTCCTTTGGTTTGCTTATTTCGATAGTCATTTTGCTTGAGCTTTTTGCATTTTCATTGAAGCTCATTGGAGGGTTGTCGGACCTTCAGCGCCACGAGTTCCCTAGTGACTAGCTAGCTAATGTATGTTTTCCGTCTATCCAAAGCCACACGGGTCGATCCATCGTTGAGGCTCACGCCAACCACTGCAGTACGGCGTTGGTGCTGCGCGAGACAGTAGGGCTGAGAAGTGGCTCAAGCCAGACGAGACCTCATTGAACGGCGAGTGAAGCTGTTGAGGGCTTTGGATGCCGACGATTGGCGCGGCATCCCCGCGCTCGCCGGCTGCTTGGACCAGATGGCTCCAGACGTGCCCACCGAACACCCTGGACCGCGTCCGCTCCATGCAGCCACGCCATGCGGCGCTGTGGCTGTCGCCGCCTGCGCGGATTGGCGCTGGGAGGGGCTGCGGGCTGACCAGCCGTGTGCCAAGGGTGCGGGAAGCTTGCGCGATGCTTGCTCTACAATTGCCGCGCTCCGCGTCATCAATCGCCGCCCTTGCCCGCACCCTAGCTCGCCCGCCATGCCGCCTCTGCTCTAGCAGCCTCGGCGGAAGCTCTGGAATGCTTCTAGCGCAGCGCGGAGACCGGAGCTAGCGCGAGCCTGGATCGCGACATGGTCTGTCCGGCCTCCGCTGGTGGCGCGCTTGTGTATTTTCCCCAGCTTTGCTCCGCCGAGGGATTCTGGGGATGGCCGACGACGGATGCCGGCCGTTTGCTTTGGTCGTGGATAGCCGCTCTGCACGACGGTGTACAAATACCTTGCTTCGTCCCCACCACACCAGCTCCAGCCTGCAGGAGACTCACGGGCCCTCTTCACTCACTGGAGAGCTTCGCACCGTTCTCTTCACCATTCATTCTCCAGGCCACGGCCCCGCCTTTCATTCTTCGGCTCCAACCTTCGCCATGGGTCTGAGCATTCCTATCAAGGGCGGCGCTGAGCCGACGCTCGACGACGTGCACGCCCAGCAGGCGAGACGCCCTTCGGCCGCCGAGGCCATCGCCGACGACCGTCGCAAGAAGAGCGTCAGCGACAAAGTCATCACTGGCGCCTCTCAGATCACCACCCGCCAGTCCATCGTTCCCGTCACTCTTGTCACGGTTCTCTTCTTCCTCTGGGTATGCTCCCGCGGTCAAGTCCTGAAACCCAAGCCAACGACACTGACATCTCTGGCAGGGCTTTGCCTACGGCTTGCTGGATGTCTTGAACTCGCGCTTCCAGGTCGCCCTCAACATCACCCAGGGCGAATCCTCAGGTCTTCAAGGTGCTTACTTCGGGTATGTCTTTGTTCCATCGATCATGTTTGCCATTCGTCTGACGAGTTCTCAGAGCGTACTTCATCGGTCCCCTCACCTATTCCGGCTGGTTCGTCAGGAAATTTGGCTACCGTTACACTTTCATGCTGGGCCTGTCCATCTACTGTAAGTCATGCACGCACCTCTCCCACAAAACACGGCTAACCCGCCAACCCAGGCGTCGGCGCCCTCATGTTCTGGCCCGCGGCCGTCAAGCGCTCCTTCGGCGGCTTCTGCGGCGCCATGTTCATCGTCGGCAGCGGCCTCTCCACGCTCGAGACGTCGGCCAACCCGTACATCGCCGTGTGCGGGCCGCCCAAGTGGTCCGAGTTCCGGCTCGAGCTCTCGCAGTCGTTCCAGGCCGTCGGCTCCGTGGTGGCGCCGGTGCTGGCGTCGTACGTCATCTTCAAGAACGTGGGCGAGGACGGCAAGTCGCTCGAGTCGGTGCAGTACGTGTACCTGGGCATCGCCGCCTTCGTCGGGCTGCTGGCCATCGTCTTCTACTTCGCGCCCATCCCGGAGATCACCGACGCCGACATGGCCGACCAGGCGGAGCTGACGACGGCCGCGACGGGCTTCGTCGACAAGCCGATGCGCAGGCAGTACACGCTCTTCTGGGGCGTCGCCGCCCAGTTCTCGTACGTCGGCGCCCAGGTCGGCATCGCCGGCTACTTCATCAACTACTTCACCCAGGCCCGCCCCGACATCCCCGTCGTCCAGGCCCAGCACCAGGGCGCCAACTTCTACGCCATCGCCCAGGCCCTCTTCGCCGTCGGCCGCTTCTCCGCCGCCGGCCTGATGTACTACATGAAGCCGCGCCTCGTGCTGCTCGCGTACCAGACGCTCATCATGGTCTTCATCGTGTGCGCCATCGCGGTGGACTCGGGGGACGGCGTGCGAGCGAACTGGGCCGGCCTGGCCATGCTCATGCTCGTCCTCTTCTTCGAGAGCTGCATCTTCCCCACCATCTTCACCCTGTCGCTGCGCGGCCTCGGCCGCCACACCAAGCGCGGCGCCTCGTTCCTCGTCGCCTCCATCTGCGGCGGCGCCGTCGTCCCCGCCATCCTCGGCAACGTCGCCGACCGCACCGGCACCCGCCACGCCATGGTCGTCCCCCTCGCCTTCTTCGTCGTCGCCTGGAGCTTCCCCATCTACCTGAACGTGTGCAAGGCGAAGGAGCTCGACGCGTATCGCGACAGCCATGTGGGCATCGAAGGCGAGGGCGCCGGCGCTGCTGCTGTGGATGCGGATGCCCCGATCAAGACGAGGGCCGAGGCCATGTTCGAGAAGGACGTAGAGGCCAGTCAGTTAGAGGTTGTGAGGACGGGGGAGTGATGATGATGGGAGAGGGATTTTTTTTGTCTCTCCTTTTTATGTGATATGATCATGTGGCGTTGATTTTCTTTTTTTTTCCTTCTATTTTCCCCTCGTGCTCTCGAGATTTTACGAGGTGGTCTTTGGTTTGGCCGTAGTGGTGGCCTATATATATCTAAATACTTAAGCTTTCAGCTTCACACATCTCTCGCTGGTGATCCTTTGGTTTTTCTTCGTCCTCGTTCCAAAAGTGAACCGCCATCTTCCATTCAACGAAGCTTATCGGTCAGGCCTGAAGTGATATATCCCATACGCATCCGCGGTTTCTTCGTTATCGCGCTCCAGATCCTTTCGCGTAAGTCCCATATGCTGGCGATGCACGCCCGAGGCGCAAGTGCAGACGCAACGACGTCACACCATGCCTGTTTATGCATCGATTCGTCGAGGAAAGATCGTACAAAGAGTCTCGCAACAGCCAGCTCAATAAAACGTCTGCGATCACGATCCCTGCTTGGTTTTGAAGCCACCGGGAGCCTCATTCGCTTTTGCTTTTCTGCCCCTAAAAAGCTGGCCAAAACGTTATCATGCCGTGAAAATGCATGTATCTCACACATTTTGCGCAACTGTTCCCCTCTCCCGCATTCCTTGCGATGATGCAAGATGACATTCGGACCGGAAAGATTTCGTTGGCATTTGGAAGGACAATTTCTGTAGGCATGATGACACTTTCGCGGTGAACCGCATATCCCATCGTTACTTTCTTTCGACCCTGCCCACAGCCCTACGTTGTTGATGATGGCCTGTATTCCGGCTGTGGCCGTAGACTTGGCGGTTGGGCGCTGCTTTGATGTATCGTATATTGATGCACGAGGGAAACATTCGGACGATGTAGAAGAAAGAGTGCAACCAGTATTTCAGGCGCTGTACTCATTAGCCCATGGTAGACCCCACGCTAAGCTATGCAAATCCCTGTCGAGGCAAGGATCACATAACGTTGCTGGATATGACCTTTTCGTTTTGCTGCGTGCATCCCGCTGGAAATACGGAAGCGTGTCCAAGCCTTCTTATGTGCAGTTGGTTGTTCTACTTATTGCTTATGGCGTTGGAGGATACGAACGACGACGTCATCGTAAGTACGAAGAAACGCGTCGTTTTGAAGAGAAAGTAACGTTGCGCAAAAAGGGATAACAGGTACCGGACGGGCCGCGCCGGTACCCGCAGAGCTACCATCCACAGGATTGCGTATAAGCTGAAATAGGTTTAGTCGGGTGCCGGAGTGGCGGGGCATGCAAGAAAATCAGAAGCATGTGAAACTTACAACCAGGAGACATCAAGACAAACGAAGGGAACCTGTCACAGCGCTAACATGCCAGTGAAGGGGCCTAAACCTTAAGGGGGGAAAAAGAGCCCCCACTTGAACCTGATCTCTCCACCTTGCTACGGATCCGTAAGGTAGAAAAGGGAGAGAGTGGACGGGAAACGCCATCTCACTTTATCATTCGCACAACCCTCAGCGAGATGCAAGTCATCCAAGAACGAGGATAGATTTGAAAGATTCTTATTTTTTTCGTTACACATAACAGGGGGGAATATGTATGAGTAGTCATCGACATCGTGGAAACAGAAACACGCCAAAACCCTTGATATATCCCTTCCAGCAAAAACCACGCTCAAACCCGTTCGTGCTCGTGCACGTTCTCGATGCGCTTCTCCTCGCCCGGCTTCTCCGAGTTGTACGCCTCGGCCAGGGTGCTCGGGTCGGCGTCGCTGATCTGCTTGCCCTTGCGGCCGATGAGGTACCAGGGCAGCTCGAACATGCGGTCCATGCTCTCGAGCGACTTGCCGCTCGTCTCGGGCAGGAAGAACCACACCCAGACGAAGCCGATGAAGGTGATGGCCGAGAAGAAGAACATGGTGCCCGAGTTGCCGAGCGCGATGAACATGTTGGGCACCGCCTTGCTGTTGCCCCACTGGTTGACGAAGTGGATCGTCATGGCGATGGACCCGCCGATGGCCCGCAGCCGCAGCGGGTAGATCTCGCTGTTGATCAGGTACTGCACGCTGTTCCACCCGAGCGCCCACCCGAAGCCGCTGAAGTAGATCATCACGATGGCCCCCATGGCCGCGTGCTTCTGCGACGGGCTCTGCGGCGCCCCCTCGTCCGCCACGCCCTTGTCGATGGCCAGGAAGATGGCCATGTACAGCATCGACACGAACTGCAGCGCGATGCCCGACCCGAGCGAGCGCTTGCGCCCGATGAAGTCGATGAGGAAGAAGGCGCAGAGCAGCGCCGAGACGAACTTGACCACGCCGAAGATGGCCGTCGCGAAGAGCTTCTCCGACTGGCCGGTCGTGCCCATCATCTTGAAGTACTCGGGCGCGTAGATGGTGATGGAATTGGCTCCGCTCCACTGCCCCAGCAGCTGCGAGAAAAGAGACAGCATGAGGCGGTACCGGTTGGCCGGGGTGGAGACGAGCTCCTTGACAACACCCCAACGGGAAGCGCCGTGGGTGGCCTCTTGCTCGCGGTTGAGCTGGTCATTGATGTCGATAATCTCCGTCTGCACGAACGGGTGCGACGCCGGAAGCTTACGCAGGCGAGAAAGGTTTGCAGCGGCCGCTTCGTGCTTACCGACTTTGATAAGCCAGCGCGGAGACTCAATGGAACCGAAGCTAAGGCAGAAGATGATGCCGGCGAACATGAGGTGCAGGCTGTTGGGAACAACCCATTGGTTCTGGCTATCATCCGAGATGTGGATAGAGGAGCCCCAGGAAGCGAAGTAGCCCCTGCAGTTACATTGCGTTAGCGGATGTTTTCGGATCTAGATAGCGCATATGCATGTCCATGAGGAAGGTCCGGAGATAAGCAGAGTCAACTTACAGCATGATTCCGAGATAGACGCTGCCAGCGAACATGCAGACGCAAAGTCCGCGAAGCGCCCTCGGAGCAATCTCTGCGAGATACGTAGGAGCCACGACAGTGGTCTGGCCAATGCCGACACCGGCAATGAAGCGACCAGCATAGACCATTCCGATGCTACCATTGGTTGAAGCCGCAAGGTAGATGGAGATGCCAATGACCCAGACAATGCAGAGCTCACGTGTTGCCCACAGGCGTCCGATCTTGTCCGTTATCCAGAAAGCAATGATAGCGCCGAGGATGGAGCCCATCTGAACCATGGAAGTGATGTTCGAGAGAAGATTTGCTTGCTCCGACTCGCTCATAGAAGGGTCCTCGAGCCCGAATTTGTTGATGAAGGAGTGCTGTTCAGCCGTGGTACCGGTGAGACCCTCGTCGAGACCACGGGCCGCGCCCATGAGACCGAACACTGGAACATCGTCAGTCGAAATGCGCCTCGCGTCGGCCAGAACAATAACTCACCAAACACGCCATAGAAAAGGCGCCAGTTGGTCACCTCCTTGGGCGTGTCCTTCAGCGCTTCCTTGTAGATGCCCGGCATGGCGGCGGTACGATGGAGCGGCGGGAATTGAAAGGGGAGGAGGGAGGGGGAAAATCCAGGAGAGCGAACCGCCGAACACAACTCGAACGACTGCAGCTGAAGAGGCTCAAGCAGAAGGCGGGAAGCAGGAATTTATATATTACACGGCATCTGCGCGTTCCGCTGAGCGGAGGAACCTTGGCTCACGCGCGCAACATTCCCCGCCACGGTTCCCCCCACCACGAGGCTACAACCCAGTCTAGCCCAGGGATCTCTGTGGGGACTCCAGACTCGCGTTTCCCTTCGCGGTCCGAGTCATTTTCGCGTGGGTAGCCAGGCCGGATGAGGTGACATTGCCGGAAAAGCACCTTGGAACGGACGTCAAGGCGGAGTCAGGCAGTCCGGAAGACGCATCGCGGGCTCGAGCGCTGGGGTGCCGTGGGCGAAGGATTGGCCATGGCGGGCTGTGATAGGACGGCGCCAGCCGTCTGTGGTTGCATGGCGACGAGCGCCCTCCGCAATAACCCCCGCAGTCTTGGCAGGCTTGGCCGCTTAAAGCAATCCGTTCCGTTGGGTGGCTGCAACGCTGGGCACGGCTTACTTCCGGGGCGCAGACTGGCTGGTGTAACTGGCGGAGGCTTCGAGAGCTTGATCGGTCGGCTAATTGCCACACCAGCCGACCGCTGCGCGTCAGAGGCGGCGGAAAAAGTCTTGGGCACAACGTCGGCAGCTCGCACTGAGGGCTGAAAAGCATTCCGTGGAAGCAGAGCTGCAGAGAATCTGTCCCGTGGGTGTCTGCCGTCTCACCGCAACCATGTGCCGTTCCATGCTCGAAACTCGGACAGACCCACCTCGCGACCGGACTTGCGCTGAAGCCCTGGAAAAGCGAGAAACGCAGCCGCTGCTACTGGCCGGCGGCGGGCTTGGCCGGCGGCTTGGCGCGCTAATCATGTCGGCAGATGATTGCTGCGAGATCGTTCGAGCGGCCGTTTCGCACGCCAGCCGGGCTTGCGGGTCTCGGTTTCTGGAGAGAGCGGCGGATTAGTTTCCGAAACAAGAGAAGCTCCAGCTTTCGACGCGTGGAGAAAACTTGGCCCTCGCCCCACGCGGGGAAGCTTGTCCCTGCCCCGTCTGTACGGGTTTCTGCTCGTTTGACACACAAAAACCCCGAGTTCCTGCATCGTGACGCTGCGGTTGAGAGCTGTAGAATTTCGCACTGAACATCTACTGCGGCGCGGAACGGGAAACGCACGCCAGCAGATCAAAAGCCGACGCCCCCGGATAAATTGCCCATTGCCGATGTGGGTGCCTTATTCGGAGAGCGAGGCGTCTCGGTGGCGTCGCTCAGGCCATGGGTCTGACTCCGTCCGCGCCAACCAGCTGTGCCTCTTGGTTGAGGGCGGTGACCTCCGCTTCCACATACGGGATACCGTCTCGCTCGCGCTCGTCCTGCGTCAGCTGCTCGATCTCGCCGGGAAAGTATACGCGCTCGACGCCTGCCATTTTTTCCGACCCGACCACGCGCTGGTACAAGTAGTCCATGCGCTCCTTGAAGTCCTCCAGGCTCATGAACAGGTCCGGTTTGATGGCGACGAGGAAGTGTCCCACGTCGGCAGGTCTGGACGGGTCGTATGGGTTCGTGACGTGGCCCGCAAACGCGCTTCCCGACAGCACTCCACTGAAAACGTCCATCATTATCGCTAACGCCGAGCCCTTCGGTCCGCCCATTGGCAACATCACTCCCTGCAGCGCCGAGGCCGCGTCTTCCGTCGGCCGCCCCTCAGCATCCAGCGCCCAGTCGCGAGGAATGGTCTCCCCGCGCCGCAGCGCCTTGTAAATCTTGCCTCGCGCCGCAACCGACGGCGCCATGTCGAGAATAAAAGGCTTCGACTGCCCAGCCGGAGCGCCGCACGCCAAGGGGGACACGCCCATGAGCTTCTCGCGCCCGCCCCACACCGGCAGCGCCGGCGACGAGTTGGTGAAGACGAGGGACATCAGGCCGGCGTCCAGCGCCTGCTGCACCACCCATGCCGACATCCCAAAGTGATTCGAGCGTTTGACGCTCACCATGCCGATTCCGAACTCCTTGGCCATCCGGATCGCGGCGTCCATGCCGAGCCGCGCCGCCACGAACCCGAAGCCGTTCTGACCGTCGACCTGCGCGACGACCGGGGTGACCTGCTCCAGCGTCGGCGATGCCTTCGCGTCGAGGACACCTTGCCGGATGCGCGCCATGTAGGAGGGGATGCGGTTGATACCGTGTGTGTCGACACCGCGAAGATCGGCCGCGACTAGGCACTTGGCAACAATTGCGGCGTTATCGGGCGGCACGCCATTTCCGACAAGCACGTCTTGGACAAACTTCTCGGCGTCTTGGGCGCGGACACGGATGGGCGTGGGTTTGGCATCCTCGGCGGTGCCAATGGCTGCGTTGGCGGCAGACATGGTCGTGATTGGGCGATGCGAGAGTTGCTGCTTCTGGGTCCTTGCTGTCTTCCGACTGAAGGGTGTTGAGTACGACCTGTGGTGCTGCCGAGATATCAGAGAAGCTGCCACTACTCAGTCAAATGTCGTTTGTGGGCAAGAAGCGCAGGCAAGTAGGAGGGAGAATTGTCAAGAAATGTGAGCAGTCAAGGAGAAGGTTGGGGAAAAAGGATGAAATCGCGCTCTGAGAAGGACGACTTCATCGGAGGCGGACCGACGCCGAAAGATGGGACGGAAAAGCCCCGAGCGGCGCTACGGAGTCATGGCGAGCGGTGCGGTAAGCAGAATGCAGCTTACGGGTTGCCAGACACAGCTTCCCGTCGCTCTTGGATCCTTCGGTTGCTCACCTTTGAGGACAAAACGAAGACGGGCTGACGTGCCAACAGTTCCGCGACAGGTATCAAGGCCGCAGGAGTCGCCGACAGCAGCGGCTGCTACCCGTGTCAGCTTCGTTAGTGTCGTCCCATCTTGTTGAGCGTTGTGGGGAAGAGCGGCGGGGCACCGCGGTTCGGCAAATGGAAAAGTGGTGGCCGGGTTTGACCGATCCCGTCTTCTCCGGCTGGGATGACGTAGCCCGCTCGCGACACGCTGCTTCTCCCACACCACTCAACAGACATGTCGGTCCTTACCACTGATCTGGGCTCTCATCTTGCTCTTGTCACCGGCGCCAGCGGTGGCATTGGTAAAGCAACATGTTTGGCTCTGGCTGAACTGGGCTGCTCCATTGCCGCCCACTATTACAGCAACTCTGATGCTGCCAACGCTCTCGTTGATCAGCTGAAAGCCAAGGGCGTGAAAGCTCAAGCATTTCAAGCTGACCTGAGCAATTATGATGAAGTATGTGCATCATCTTATTTGTCTGCTATAGCTTTTATTTAACAAATTTCAAGACAAACTCAAGTCAAACTGCTAGCATTATTTACCTACTTTGAATGCGCCCTTCAGAAGTGCTGAGATACCTTCTAGGTCCGGAAGCTTCATTCCTCCGTATCCTCATCTCTCGGAGCTCCGACGATCCTCTTCAACAATGCCGGAAGCACGCTGTCCAAGCACGGCCTCCGTTCTGCGTCCGACATCTCCATCGAGGACTTTGAACTGACCTGGCGCTCCAATTGCGGCTCTGCCTTCCTCCTTACACAGCTCTGTCTTCCCGATATGGAGAAAGCTGGCTGGGGACGTGTCATCTTCTGCTCTAGCGTTGCCGGCCTCAACGGAGGAGTAGTCGGACCACACTACGCGTACGCACCGGACTTCCTGCTTCTAACATCCAGTGAGGATGCAAGGCTGAATCTCCGTCCATACAGATCCTCAAAGTCGGCGCTGCATGGGTTGGTCCACTGGCTCGCTGGCGCTTATGCTGCGAAGGGCATCACAGTCAATGGTGTCGCCCCCGCTCTTATCCAAGATACTGCCATGCTTCCTGGATCCAATGACGAACTAGCAAAGAGTGAGTATCATCCAGTCTCCGGGAGAGTTTCGACGAGAAGGATCAGCTGACCGAACCAGAGCTCCCTGTTGGACGCCTCGGCCGCCCAGAGGAGATCGCAGAGACGGTGTTGTGGATGGTCAAGACCGGCTACGTGACCAACAAAATCATCACCGTGTATGGCGGATGGTTCGCACACTGAGTCGATGACCAACGACGAAACTGGTATTCCAAAGTGACATGTTTGATGACAGCAGTGATAGTATCATTTTCATCAGTTTCAGCCTCGCAGTCAGTCGCAAAAGAATCTGACCTTCCCAGACCTGTCCCACCACAGCGAGTCGCAAAGGGACTGAGTCCACAAAAATATTACACCCTGCTCACGTCGGTATATGTGAATTCACACAAAATTAAATCTACATTTCGACATTTGCCTCGACTTCCCAACGAAAGAGGGCTCCGTACTCTACGCAGATAGTTGAATTTCGATTTCCATACCATGCGTGGTTCAGTTTTGCTATTCAAGAACCGTTTGTTGGCCCCTGATTGCATATGTAGCGGATCCCACTGTCACCCATGAGGTCTAAAGTGAACCCACAGTGTTCTACACAGGATTCCGTACTCATGTATCCGATTTGGATAGCTGTTTGCATTTCAGGCTTGGCCCTGTGTGCCATAGACTTCTTCAAAGCACGGGTGCCCGATGCATTATGAAACACGATCTAGAAGGCATTCGAAAGGAAAAGGGTTGCAAACAAGCACTGCAAAAAACGTGCAACCAACACAGGTAGTCCCGCCTAGCTGCCGACGACAACTCACCGCCTTCAGCTCATCTGGGCCCCCGTCACCACAGCGCCATCCCCAAGCCTCCACCCCGCCAACCTCTCCACCAGCTCCTCCCCGTACACCGGCTGCCTGTCCTCGTCCCCCAACAAGCCCAGATAATACGTGATGTCCCTGCCATCCCGCTCCCTCACCTCGAAGCCGTTCCCCAGGAACGCGAACCGATTCTCGCTCCAGTACTCGATGTCGAAATCCTCGTACCGCGGCGCGCGCATGAGCTCCAGGAAGTGCAGGCGCGAGCCGGGGTACACGGCGGCCTGGCCGCCGGCGCGGCCCTGCTTGAACCAGCTGCTGCACGGCTGCGTCCACGCGGTGCGCCGCAGGAACAGGTCGGCGTGCTGGCGGAACTGGCGCGCGGCGTCGGCGCGCGGCGCGAGCGCCTTGATGCCCTCGGCCTGCGCCTTGGCGACGGCGGCGAGCATGTAGCGCGTCCACGCCTCGATCAGCGGCATGAAGCTGCCGTGGCCGAGCGGCCCGTACGGCCCGCAGAAGGAGAAGGTGTTGGGGAACGTCGGGATGCCGATGCTGAGGTACGACGTGACGTCCGGCTCCGTTTGGACCGCGCCGGTCGCCGGGTCGACGCTGCGCCGCGTCCAGAGGTCGCGTAGGTCGCGGCCGTGGGCGCGGAAGGGGAAGGGCGGTAGCCAGGTGGTGTCGAAGCCTGTGGCGCAGATGATGACGTCGACGGGGTGGTGCGTGCCGGTGTGGTCGATGAAGCCGGTGGGGGTGATCTGCGAGAGCTGGTCGGTGTAGATGGTGGCGTTTGGGGCGGAGAGGGCTTCTAGGTAGCCCGGAGCGGGCGTGGGGCGACGGCAGCCGGGATTGAAGTTTCGGGGGATTATGGCGGAGGCCAGTTCGGGACGGCTGGAGAGCTTGCGGGACATTTGGTCACGGGCGAAGTCGCGAGCGGCTTTGCTTTCTGTTAAATATTTGTCAGTGATTGGGGATGTGGTAAATCGAAGGGGTATGGAATTCGGTCTACGGCCTTTCGTGCCTCTGGCAGGAGGTCAATACCTGGAGAGCCCCTGATGATGAACTTGAAACGCTGGTTCAACTCGTTCTCGATCTGTTTGCGGTACTCGAGATATTTGTCTGGGTTTTGCTCAAGGTAGCGGAGCTGTTCTTCGCTGTCTGCTATAACGTTAATATGAACAGGCAAATGATAACGGCGGACGCACATGCGAAGTTTGAGCCATCTGGACCGGCCCAGCCCTGAGCAAATGCTGCAGTTACCCATACCGGATTTCGAACCCAGTGATACAAGTGGTCAACCTTTGATGTGATAGCAGCGACTATCTGGACACCACTACTGCCAGAACCTACGACCGCAACCTTCTTCCCACTGAGGTCATAGCCTTCCTCGTAGTTAGCGCTGTGCATGAGTTTTCCTTTGAAGTCATGCAGCCCAGGGATATCAGGCCATTTCCACTTGTGCAGCACTCCGCCAGCGTTGATGAAAAACTCGGCGGCGTCGTCAAACACTTCATCCGTTACGAGGTTCCTGATTTTGAACCTCCACACCCCGGCGTGACTGTCCCATTCGGCCATTTCCACCTGGTGCCTCAGCCGGATGTATTTCTTGATGAAATCGTTTTCCTCTTCAATGTCTTTCAAATAACGCCAGATCTCGGGCGAGTAGGAGTAGAAGTGTGACCACTGCTTGATCTTCCAAGTAAACTGGTAGTTGACCGACGGGATGTCGCAAGCGCACCCTGGATATCTGTTCACAAGCCATGTTCCACCAATATCGTGGTTCTTTTCGTAGCAAACAAGGTCAACATTCTCGAGCTCTTCTTCGGCCTTCTTGAAGAAATTCAAGGACGAAGCGCCGGCTCCCATCAGGATGACTTTGACTCTTCGCTTGGCCCCCATGGGCTGCTCCAGAATGCGGTAGCCATGCTCGTCAGCTTCTGGGGGCGGCTGGCCGGCGTAGTCATCATTGAATTGCAGTTGTTCGTGTGCCCCATTCGTGCCAACACCGCTGGTGGTTCCCGAGTCAATGGCCATTGCACCGGATCCAGGAGAAATTCCAGTGGCACCAGTCTAAAACCGAAGGTTGCAGAAAAGGCTGGGCGTCGATCAACTCGCTTGCCAAAACGACTGAGGGCGTGGGCGGTGGTACAAAGGCGACGGGGCGCTAACGCTCGGGCAAGGGGGTCGGTGTAAGCTGACGTCGCAACTGCAGGAGTGATAGAAGTAGGAAATAGCAATTTGGAGCCAGAGGAGCCGGCAAGAGCAGGAGACGGGCGCAACAGCACCCAAGCTATATCCAACGAGCACAACACAGATAACGGACATAAGAGGTTAAGTGCGGGGTAGGCGTGAGAGTACCCGAGGACGACGGCGGCGGCGTGTCAGACCTGGGTCGCAGGCACGTGCAGCAGGGTGCATGACGGGAGTGCATTCCATGAGGACTGGTCGCTCAAAACGTGGCGATCGGCACGGCGGATGCTCGAGCAGGCTGACGGTGCAGCGCGCAACACCACGTCATTCTTGCAAGCGCCGCCGTCCCGCTGCATGTTGGGGGCCGGCTGAGTTGGAGTGCGATGATTGCTGGCTCGCCGGCGCTGCATCGTGAGATGCGGAGAAAAGGGAGTTGGCGTGGTGCCGGTCTTCCTTTCGCTTGTCTGCGCCTCGAGGCCGCCTTCTTGGCGGGCTGCGCGCCCCGCGTGCGAAGGCCGCAAGGCTGAACACAGGACCCTTCCGGGCCGCGAGGGCGTCGTGCGGGCCGGCTGCGATAGATCTGAGCGGGCAGCTAGACGTTGGGCTGCGCCTCGGCGACCGTGGTGGCTGTCACGCCTCAGCCTCAGCAGCGCCCAGCCGCCGCGCTTCGGGCTCGCTCGAATCGTCGCGCCCTCTCATTGGCCGACGCCGCGCGACGAGCGAACAGCCGCAGCAGCAGACCGTCGGGCTCCCCAGGCGTCGTCTTGTCAGACACCTGTCCACCAGGACCCCAAGTCCCCAAAACCGCCTGTCTGCCTGCGCTGCGCAGCCTCCCTCGCGCCCGCCGCCCCGCGCCGCTGCTGCCTGCCCGCCCCCGCCGTCGCCCACGCCCAAGCGACCCAGCACCGCCCCAGACGAGCTCGTCCGCACCAGGTAGCTCGGGAAGCTCTTCCGCCGTGCGGCCCCTGTTGCGACACCGCCCATTGTCTGCGCACATCGCCGCTTCCGACAGACGCGCGACCACGCCCATGTGGACGCCGCAGCCCTGCGAAGCCCTCCCGTCTCCGCGCTGATCGCCCACGCGCCGCCGCCCTGGTGCATGACCTCACCGGAGACCCTGCCCGCGCCCCAGAGCAGACCCTTCCCCGCCGCCCGCCGACACCATGTCCTACTACCAGAACGGCTCGTACTATCGCCCCGGCTCGTCGCAGCAGCAGCCCTACGCCAACAACAGCCCGTACCAGCCCCGACGGCCCAGCTTCGAGAGCGGCGACGAGGCTGCCTTTGTCACAAACGGTGGTCAGGATGGATACAGCTACGGCCAGAATGTGGACCGGCGGCCCAGCTACGCGGTGCGCCACCACGATGAGCTCTTCATGCAGGACTCGTCCAACCCGCCGCTGGACATGCCCACCACACCGCTTGCCTCGGACTTTGGCTCGCAATACCATTCCGTGACCTCGCCCACCCAGCAGGCCTACGACCCCCGCCAGTTTCCTGCCCCGGTCCAAATCCCGAACCCGCAATCTTACGGCGGTGTCAACCGGACACATTTCGACGCTGCTGCCCCACATCAGCCGTACAATCCCGCCGCCTACACGGAGAACAACCTCAACCGCAGCGGTACCACGGCCGGTCGAGGATATGGCTATGGCTACGATGCCTATCCGACCTCGCCCACAGCCCAATTTCCATCACCCCAGCTTCCTTACCAATCGCAGTACTCTCCCAGCCGTCAATACAGCCAGCGCCCTTCTGTACAGTCCCCAACGTATTCCACTTCCTCCGGCTCCGCTCCGCTGCCTCCTCGACCCTTGGCATACTCGCCTTCCACCGCGCCTCCTCCTCTGCCTGTCCCTCCTCATAGCAGTGGCTCTCCACCGGCCGACTGGCAGGAACAAATTGCGAGACGACCGTCCATGGCCTCGGTCTACAGTGACTCGAGATACAACAACCCATTGCCTTCACCCCCAGTGAACCAGGATGAACGCCGGCAATCCCCATCATACTACTCGAATCCGCTCCCTCCCCTTCCTCAGCACTCACCGCAAAGGACAAATACGTCTGGGCGCCATCCCCAGTCTCGGCCGCTGCCCGGTCCTCCGCAAAGCGAGGGCGCTTTTGGACGATCAGATAGTAATGGTAGTCCATACGGTGGCCAAATGACGTCTGATGATCTTTATGACGAAATTGAAAATGCAGTGCTGAACGCTGGAAGCTCTCCGAGGATCGATGTGGACCAACCGGATTACCCCGCGCCAAACGGACAGAACGAGCCGTTCTTCTATGCATCGCTTTCTGGCGGTGGAGTTGCGGCAACAAATGGCCATTTGTCGCCAGATCACCCGTCGCATGCTGCCTACAGTTACAGCGACGAGAGCGATGCGGAAGCCGCTGCGGGCTTGGCGGCTCTGCAGATGGCCGAGGAGGAGGAACGCAGGGGTAGCAGTGGTGCTACGCTTTTCAGCGGCTACAGCACCATGCAGCCCCCATCATCCGCAGCACCGGAACCGCCCGCTCATGAGTCGACAGCAACGGACGCCGTTTACAGCGACGATGACATGGCAGGCATCGACTTGGGCGCTTATGCCGGAAATTTCGAGCCGCACTTTACCTACGGTGGAAACCCAGCTGAACTTGCCAGTGGCCACATTGATCGTTCTGGAAGCCAAAGCCAAACGTTGTCGTCGTCTGGCTCGCAACGCAAATCCGGAGATGCGAGCGACGCAGACGCATACGATCCCATCCATCCCTTCCCTCCGTTTTCCAGCAATGCAAGGGTTGACACATTCGGCACTGGCGGGTTTGCCGAGCCGGGTGCCCACAGACGTCGCCTGAGCTACGACGAAGGCGATGAATCTAGTCTGATGCTGTCTGAAACATCGACAGCTGCTGAGCCGCCTGAAATGTTCTACCACCCGGGCATGTCGCACTCGCGACCACTCCCGCCACCACCCGCGGGCGAACCCAACTTTTCTCAACGACAAAGCCCGTACGGTCATCAACAAGGTCGTGGGACTTATCCTGCGGGTCCTGATCAAATGGTTACTCCAAGCGGTGCGATCGTGCCGAGATCGACTTCTCTCGTCAGTCACAGCCACACGCCTCAAGCTGTCCCACCCATCAGGTCGAAAACGGACGCCGAAGAACGACGCCTTCGCAGCTCGGGAATACGTACCTCAGCCCTGTACGAGAAGGATTCTAGCAGCGAAAATTTGACCCCGCCTACGGCTAGCACAATGACTCTGGATCTCCCGGCACTCCCCACTGGCAAACGCTTCAACCCACAAAAGTTAACGCCAAAGGATTACGCGAGGTGCACAGAGCCTTGGGCACTAAGCTCAATCGTCGCATGGCTGCGAATGATGGCGGAGGGAGAATCCGACTTGAAAGAGCATCTCATCACAGAAGGATTGGTGAATCTGTTCACTCACAAGGTTCCAACCATGAATGTAGCAGATGCTGAAACTTTGAGCACCCAAGTTGTCCAAGAGATGTACAAGATTGGAACGCTCGAGCACGTGGAGGAGTGGCTGAAGTTCACACCGGCAACAACTACCGGTGTCCTCTTTCAACTTTCCAAAGCTGGTTGCTATGCGCCAACACTTCACGAACACAACACCCCAGGGCGCTGCTACTCCTACCACTGTCAAAGGACGTTGAAGAAGATTGATCTTCATGCTCAGCCATCTCTAAAGAGGGGCGAGGATTGGCTATCGTTCTACAAAATCAAGAAGGAGGACATTCCCGAAAATGTTGGCAAAAAGGAAGTCGAGAGGCAAAACATCCTTCATGAAATTGTTCAAACCGAGGACAATTTCATGGACAGCCTCAATGTTCTCCGTGAACTCTACCGTGATGGTCTTATGCAAATGCAGCCCCCAGTAATTCCCCCGAAGAAGTTGAAGGGATTCCTCCGGGATGTATTCGGCAAGGTCGATGCCGTTAAGCAGTCAAACGAGGAGCATCTTCTCCCGCAGATGAAGTACCGTCAACAAGAGCAAGGACCCTGGGTTGCAGGCTTCAGCGACATCTTCCGCGAATGGATCAGGAAGGCCAGAGGGGCGTACATCGACTATGCGGCTGCTTTCCCGTATGCAACATTCCTTGTTCGACAAGAAGCAGAGCGGAACATTCTTTTCCGCAGCTTCTTGGACCAAGTCCAGGCTCACCGGTCGTCGAGAAAGCTTGCCTGGGACAACTATCTCAAAACTCCGATCACAAGATTACAACACTACGGCCTTTTGCTCAGCACTGTGCTAAAGCGTTCCATTGTGGACAATGAGGAGAAGAGGAACCTGCAGATCGCGATTGAGGAGATCAAGGCTGTCACGCTGGAATGCGATGCGCGTGTAGCGGAGATGTCCCGCAAAGTTGATCTTACCGACCTTCAGTCCAAGCTCATCCTCCGTCCAGGAATGCAGAGGGTCGAGCTAAACCTCAACCACCTAGGCCGAGAACTCATTTTCAAGGGCGACCTTCAGCGCATGGGCGGTACAAGATACACATGGCTTGAGACGCACGCATTACTTTTCGACCACTACCTTGTCTTGGCAAAGACAGTCCACCATCGAGACGTGGAGGGCGGCGCGAAGCAAGAGAGATATGATGTCTCTCGACTGGTAGGTTGCCACGCCTTTTTCGTCTTCCTATACTGACACCTGTCTGCAGCCGATCCCTATGGATCTCTTAGTTCTCGAGAGTACGAACGACGACCCGGTAGTCAAGTCCTCCGTCAAGGGTGTGGCAACCGTAACATCAACTGCTAGACCAGACTCTCGACTTCGCGCTGGATCAAGTGCAAGCCCCGCTCCAGGAACGGTCTCTCATGTCAATACGGGATCTTCCATGGGATCTACCCTCACGACTGGGTCGGCTAACAAGGGCATGATAACGACGACTGTTTTGGAAAGTCCCAAGGATGAGAAGATCATGTACCCATTCCGCGTCAAGCACCTTGGTAAGGAGATGTATACGCTCTT
Source organism: Diplodia intermedia (assembly GCA_021495925.1). Classification (NCBI taxonomy): domain Eukaryota; kingdom Fungi; phylum Ascomycota; class Dothideomycetes; order Botryosphaeriales; family Botryosphaeriaceae; genus Diplodia; species Diplodia intermedia. Next base: position 290,669 of record JAKEKT010000015.1, on the reverse strand, counting down.
CGCACCCTCATCACAGAACCGCCAGGACTGGTGTGAAAAGATCTTAGAAGCGAAGACGAAGCACGCTGCGGCTCTGTTTGCGCAGAACGCAGAGCCGTTCCGGTTGCGTGTCATGGCCGACTCGGCATTTGCCTACGAGGGTGGAGCCATCGGCTCCCAGAGCATCACCATCAAGGGCACTCCTCTTGACCGTGCCATCGACGATGTCGAGAAAATCTTCGCCAACACAGGCCGGCCTAGCCCTATCTGCAGAGCTCGCGTCAACTGCGCGACAGCTTTCATGCAACCATATGGCAAGCCTATGGTGGCCGTCGGAACAGATTATGGCGTGTACATCTCGGAGACGGCAAACCCTCGCGGCTGGTCAAGGGTACGATTGGAATTAGTGCATACGTTCAAGGAATATGCTAATGGAGAACAGGCCATCACGATCCCGAGAGTCTCGCAAATCGCCGTGCTCGAGGAATTCAGCATCATGCTATTGATCTCTGACAAATCTCTCATCGCCTACCACCTCGACCTTGTCTGTCCTGTTGGAGGTACTGCAGGTAACAGCAACAGCGACTCATCCCGTCGGGCTCCGCAGAAATTATCGGGTTCGCGTGATGTTGGCTTCTTTGCAACAGGCAAGATGAAGGATCGCACCCTTGTCTTTTACAAAAAGCGTGAAGGTCTCTCTTCCACCTTCAAGGTCCTCGAGCCCGTCTTCCAGAAGAGTACTGAAAAGAAGAGCCGCTGGCTCCGCACCGGCCGCACCGAATTCTTCCGCGACTTCGACGAGTTCTACATCCCAACCGAGTGCTACGGCCTCAACCTGTTCCACTCCTCCCTCGCCGTCTCGACATCCAAGGGCTTCGAAGTGCTCACGCTCGACAAGAAGCAGTCGTGGTCGGTCCCGGACCTGAAGGCCAGCCACGTCGCGACCATCGCATCGCGGCTGCAGGGGCTGGATCCGCTCGGCATGTTCCGGCTCAGCGACCAAGAGTTCCTGCTCTGCTACGAGGAGTGCGCCGTGTACGTCAACAAGCACGGCGACGTGTCGCGGTCGGTCATCATGGAGTTCGTGGGCAAGGCCAAGGCGGCGGCGCTGTACGGGCCGTACGTGCTGCTCTTCGACCCGGACTTCGTCGAGGTACGCAACGCGCAGAACGGCCGCCTGCGCCAGGTCATCCCCGGCCGCGACGTCAAGTGCCTCGACGACGGCCTCGGCCTCGGCGGCCACTGGGTCCAGCCCGGCGCCAACAACGGGCAGGCGGCGCCCCAGCACGTGCAGAACGGCGGCTCCAGCACGTACGGCGGCACCGGTGGGCCGGTGCACAGTCGCACGGTCAAGCTGGCAATGCAGCATCCGAGGCACGAGAAGTGCCAGATTGTCGTCGAGTTGCTGTTGAACGAGGGGCAGAGGGACTAACTAGATCATTCCAGAACAAGGAAGAGGGAATGAGTATCCGAGAAAGCGACGAAAAGGACAAGGAAAGGAGCCTAAGAGCACGAAAGAACGGAACCGATTGACGAGGAAAAAGAACGAGTCGAAGTGGAGGGTAGAAAGGGTGGCATCTTTGTTGTTGTTGTTGTTGTTCGTGATGCTTATCTGGTGCTTTCTGGGCGACACGTTCTTGCATGTTTTTTTTTTATTTTTTTTACTTTCTTCTTCTTTCTTTCGCCCCTCTTTTGGAGATGCTTTGCGCGCCGGAAATTTTTTTTCCCACCCCCTGAATTTGTGATACCTACCATACCTTCTGAGTTGTTGGTACGCTTTTTGGTATTGACCTCACCATTTTCATGCTCTGAAGCCGAGCTATCTCTTGTATGTCCTTTTAATGGTCTGTTCGATAATGTGTTTTTATCCGATTTTGGGGCGCTGAGAGAATTGGAGACACGTCGTGACCGAGTCGTCGTGGTCCGAGATGTCCGTGATGAAATGGATTCGTTTCCCGCTTGATCGTTTGGACTACTAGGTCGCGAGTGAAGCGGCTGTGGCGCTTGGTTGACGTCAGTCAGTGCTTACTCGTCGTGAATATTGAGACGGGAGAAGTCGTTGTAGCAGAGGTATATAGTTAAAACACATCCAACACCATGCTGGAGCGGCGAGAGACATCCGTTGAAAGGCAAGCAAGCAGGCGTGTGCCACCACCGCTTTTTGTCATTTGCATTAAGAATGTTCTACCAAATAGGAAAAAAAGGGGGGGTATATAAAGCCAAGCCAAGCCACACATACGCACCCTGATCGCCCCCATCCGTGTGAACATGTTTTAATGGGGGAGTTGAAAAAAGAAAAAAGAGACTCGACCCTTCACCAGCTTGCGCTTTCTCCCTTGATCGTTTGTCGACGTATCGCTCATCATTCATTCACTGGATATCTTTGCGTAGCGCGGCCGGCCGTGGCCGTCGCCGCTTATTCTCATCCCCCCCGCCGCCCGGCCCGACCCGGGAAAGGTTTCCGCCTTGTCCAGTTCCCTCCCCCCCAGTCCCGATCCCAGTTGCCCCTCCCCTGCCGCACCCCGTCCCCGTTCAGCTGAGGCTCAGGATACCCTCTTTCTCTCGCATCCGTGGCCAGTAGTTTTGCCATTTGATCATCATCCCCACAACCCTGGCTGTAATCGTCCTCGGCTCGTGAAATAGAGATACTACCGAGCGGAGCCAGGCTTATTTCACCCAACGCATCGTTAGCAAGGGTGAATGAGAGCACAGGCCCCTGGTAGAAGAAGCCCGGATTACATGTCAATGCCGATAAGTGTCGGCAGTCTATTGGTCCTTTTGACGTGTTCAAGAGCGCGGACTGCTCGTCTTCTTCATCAAGCCGGCAAAGAAGTTTGCCAGGCGCTCGTTCTCGGTCTTGCCATCATCGACGGGGCTGGTGACGCCGCTGTTGCTGTCCTCTTCACGGTGTGCCTCACGGTCCTGCAAAAGGGGACTTGTCAGCGTGCCTGGTTCCGGATGAGCTGAGTAAACGTTGGCTGAACGTACCTTCAGGCGCTTCAACATATCATCGGCATCGACCTGAATACCGCCCATGTTGAACTGAACCGGCCCAATGTGCTCTTCCACAACACCACTTCCCGCGTTGTTGGTACCGGAAACGGACGAATCTCCTGTGCCGTGGGTGATGAACGCGCCGGCCTTATTTTTCTCCTTGTTGGCTGCGTTCTTGACCTTCTCGTCTTCAGCTCGCAACTTGTCCAGAACCTCAAGCTGGCTACCCAGGAACACCTGGTTATCCTGACTCTCGGTCTCAATGCCGTTTGCGCCGTTGATCGTGTTGACCGGTAGACCTTGGGCAAGGAGAGAGTCCCGAGTCGGGTCGCGAATAGTCTCTTCGTAGATGGAAACAGCCGGCGACTCCTCTTCCGGCTCATGGCTGATGCCGTTCTGAATAACTTCCTCGCCATTCGCCTCGCCGTTCAGAGATGGTTCTCGTGGTTGCGGTGCTTGAATGTCAACAGCCCAAGCCTGGCTGACACCTTCGGCATCGAAACCATCGCGCAAGACACGAATCTTCCCCCAGGAATCCCAGTTCGGCGGCACGAGAACGCGGTCGCGGTCGATGACGTTGTGCTTAAGCGAGTTCTTCTGGAGCATGGACTTTATGCTGAGACTCGAGTGCACGAGCGTCTGTAGCGAGCCGGGCGCCGCGGGCATCGTGTAGATGAGAGATGCGCCGTGCTTGAGCAGGATGGTGCGCATGTACTGCAGCACAAAGTCGAATTCCTCCTCCTTCCACCCGCGCTCCCTCTCTAGTGCCTCGATCTTATCAGCGTTCTGGCACACGACGCAGAGTGGTATACCAAGCGGCTCGTCCCATTCACCGGGGCCGACGGGGATCGACACGTCTCCATCAGCCCCGGTGCCCGGAGTGCCGTCAAGGTTGTTCTTGCGCCCCCGCTCTTGCCACGACACAATGTTCTCCTCCATGACGTCTTTGCAGTCGTCGTCCAACGAAACCATGAGGGAGCGCAGGACGCGGATCCACTCGCGCAGTTGTCGAACCCACAGCCACGGTTGTGACCAATCCAATAAGATGACTATCAGCATGTTCGGCAGCGTGCGCGGGGTGAGCAGCGGCTTGAGGAGCGGGGTGAAGGAAGGCGAAGGATCGGTGAGCAGGTAAAGGGACAGGCGAGCAAGGATATCTAATGCAATCAGCATCTGGTCGGCGGGATCTCCAAGGGCATTGGCGCACCGTCTTGGTCGGCGTCGAGGACGTCTTGGTACGTGTAACCGAGCGCGAACTGGTTCGCAATGGGGGGTCTGCGGCCGCGGTCCGGTGGCCTCCTCCGGCCGTTCTCGTCCATCGTGAGGGATTCTAGGAATTCTTTCTGCGTGTCGGGCGTGCCTCCTGCAGACGGCAAAAATTTCCTGTTAGAATTTATGCATTAAAGCAGCAGTTGGGCTCGACCGACCAAGGACCAGCAAGCTCTTCTCCGGTAACCGCTTGCCGCTGGACACGCCATCCAACATGGATGACCAGATGTTCTTGTTCTCATCTTGGCTGCGAGGACGGCCAGGCGAGCTGCTGCGGTTGCTGTAGGACGATATGCGGTGTGATGCGGCCATGGTGGACGTTGAGAGCGCGTTGTGCGGACGGCGATAGGGGCAGCGACGTGCTCAATGGGGGTTCGGCTTCGGCGTAGACAAGGCGCAGGGTCTACGTGGACATGGCGGTGGCACGATGCAGCGAGGCGTAGGCGGTGTGTGCGAGAGGGCGGAGTGGTGTTTGGTTCATCTCCTGTCGCGCTGGCGGCGTTTCTGGGGAGGACGCGCTGTTCAAACACATGCCTGAGGCCAAAGCTTGGCGCCTTCAGGGCCCGCGCCCGCCGCCGCCGATCTTGCTGCCCGGTCTGAGCTCCTGCAGCGCCTGCATGAGACGGCAAGCTGCGCGTTCTCGGCGCAGCGCACTCTGATAGCGATCAGCATGGGGAGGCGCGCCTTTGACGTTATTGCTGGGCTTTGGCGTTGGGCGCATTCCAGCAGCTTCTGCCTGCCCGTGCCGCCAACTGAGGCCCCCGCGCTCCCGCAACAAAGCTAGGCGCATCCGTCATAGGTCCTTTACTCCGCCGCCCGTTCTCCTACGACCTAATCTCGCAACCACCTCACACCAACCAGCGCTCGATCGAAAATACCACGGCCGTCCTCGCACATGAGCCGCGCCTCGAACTACGATACCATGGCCGCGAACACAAAATACCAGCCTGCTCCGCAGCGCGACTCGTTCGATGAAGAGGAGGCGACGGGGTTTAGCCACGCGCCGCCTGCCTACGAGGCTGAAGCTGCTACCAACGCTGCTCTGCTTTCCGGCGTCGCGCGCGGCGAGTATGACAATGTGCCGGATGATTTCAAGGTACGAGGAACTCCGATATTATTGCGTGTTCGAAGCCTTGCTGACGCGCCGTAGTTCGGTGGCGTGGTTGCCGAGGCTACCCTCGACATTCGCATGCAGTTCATCCGCAAGGTCTACGCTATCCTGTAAGTCGTCGCCTCATACGCAGAGCAAAGAGACCGGGGTCTCTAGGCATTTTCCCGGGCGCCAATACGATACGAGCATGGGAAGAGACGTGCCGATGGACGCTGGGCTCTACTGCGGAATGGTGGAAACGGAGGGAGGATATGGCTGCTAACAGCATCCCACAGGACCGTCCAGCTTCTTGCGACCGCTGTCATGAGTTCCATCTCGTTCTTCAGCGAAGGCTACACGAAGTGGCTCCACGGAAACCAGTGGATGATGTGGATCTCTCTCTTCGGCGCCATCGGCTTCATGCTCCTCACTTTCTGGAAGCGCAAGTCGTACCCAACCAACTTGCTATTTCTGACCGGCTTTACCCTTTTCGAGGCATACTCTATTTCCGTCATCACCTCCTACTATGAGGCTTCCATCGTTCTTGAAGCTCTCGTTTTTACCCTAGCCATCTTCGTTGCCCTCACTGCCTTTGCTTGCCAGAGCAAGTACGACTTCACGTCTTGGATGCCCTACCTGTTCGGCGCCGTCTGGGTCTTGATCATCTTCGGTTTCATGGCGGCTTTCTTCCCTTACAACAGCAAGGTCGAGCTGGGCTATGGCATTGTTGCCGCCTTGATCTTCAGTGGCTATATCTTGGTCGATACCCAGCTGATCATGCGTCACTATCACGTTGAGGAGGAGATCGCCGCCGCCATGTCTCTCTACCTTGACATCATTAACCTTTTCCTGGCCATCCTCCGCATCCTGAACAGCCAGAACAACAACTGAGCGGGTACCATGGTTCATTTTGCGGAGAAACAACAGGGCTGATCACGCTACCGTGCGCCCCTTTCTGCTTTCTTTGTTCGTCTGAAACGTGGCGTTTTCGTTTAGGCTCTCTGCACAAATCAAATTGACGTTACAAGTTGCTTTTCTTAAGTTTCCAATTAAATCATTCAGATTGCATTTGTAAAATTGTCTTGCTCTGGCGTGCGCTATGTTTCCCCAGTGACTATTACCTGTACTGCATCTTCTGGCCGCCCCGCTTCTCGAGCTTCTGCTGTCTCTTGCTGCCAGTCGAGATACCTTCGTCCATTCCAGCACCTGACAAGCCAGCCATACTCTGTTTTGCACCGATGAAGGTCGTGTAGGTGAGATAAACGGAATACAATGGCACGACGAGCTAAGTGGTATGAGCATCTTCTGAGCCGCTGCACGGATCTCGATTGTTTGACTTACCCAAATCCACCAGGCGCCATCGCCAACAGCAGCCACCATGACGAGACAGCCCTGAGTCCAATATAGTACGTCCCACATCCACTCCGTCAGGCCCTGAGCCTCCAAGTCTTCTCCAGCGCGGCGGAGCTGGCCGGTTTCCTTGTCGTAGGTCGGGCGCGCAATGCGCTCAAACCAAAATTGGATCACCCATGATGGCAACGAGCACAGGATGTAGACGGTGATGGAGCGTCCGGACCACGTTTTCGAAAAGAGGAACTTCGACAGGAGGAAGAAGCAATGGATGCCGAGGGTGATCAGGAGCGCACGGTTGAGCTGCTCCTTGTTGCGCGCGGCGAGCTGTTTTTGCGATTTCTGGAGGCGGTTAGTTCTGACTAGGTGACGTGGAAGTTTGTAGAAGTGGGCGGAATGGCCGGTCTCCAGAGTGCAATTGATAGCATTGGTGGAACTGTGGGTGTCTGAGACCGGAAGCGATATCGAGCCGTGTGCCGGAGAAGATGACCTGATGATCTCATAACGCGAGAAGGGACTTTCGCAAAGGTGCAGCATACCTGAGCCATTGTGCGTCGCGATGGTGTGCTTTTCGAGAGGCAAGGGTGTGGGCGGATACTGGTCGCAAAGGCGGGGAGATGCGTAGGCGCTCCAAGTGGGTGGGCTGCCGCTTCCTGCGAAGACACACGTCGAGAGCGTGAGAATCGATCAAACGCGGCGGAGACGGGACTTTTGGCTGGAGTGACGTTCTGGCGGGCAGTCTCTGGGGGAACCCTAAGCGCGGCCACGCCGCTTGCCCGAAGGGCTTAGAGATCGACGGGAGCCTGCCCGCGAACCGCCCGGGCCTGCACAACAACAGAGAGCGTCCCGACCAGACTAGCCATCGCAATCGCGCATCCTCGCTTCACGCCACGCTGCTCACCTGTCGCGCGACCCGCCACCCTCGAACCTTGCCGGCCTTCATGGTCGCACGCTGACCGGCGCTGTTCCCGACCGTTGCGCCGTGTGCATCTCTGCCGAGCCTGCGTCGCTCCGCTTTGTCGTGTCCGACAGCCTGTATACACAAACACCCCGGCGCTGGTCTTGCGACAACTCAGGCCTGCATTCATGGCGTAAACACACCGCAAGCTCCCGGCCCTTCTCGCATCCGTTCTCGGGGCTCCTCTCTGCCCTTCTCCATCTTCAAACCCTTTTCCGCGCCAAACCTCCATCTCCGTCGACCACGTCGACGCTCACCCACCCGCCGCCATGTCACCCACACCGAATCCCTACGTCGCGACCCAGCTACGGCAGCTTATTTACTATCATCTCGACAATGACTTCGTGCAGAACGCACTATTCCTCGCCGGCCGTCTACATGGGCAAGAACCGCGCAGCCCCGACGCGGCCCACTTGCTTGCTCTCTGCCACCTCCGCCTTGGTCGCTTGAAGGCCGCCTACGACTACAGCCGCGAGAAAGGTTTCCGAGGGCAACACTTGGGCTGCGCTTATGTATTTGCGCAAGCTTGTTTGGGCTTGGGGCGCTTCCCTGAAGGCATAACGGCGCTGGATCGCGCAAGAGGGTTTTGGGGCGGCCGGAACCACTGGAGTAAGTACACTTCACATGAGGGTGCTGCCGGCGGAAGCCACATATTAACCAGGCTTGCACCATCAGATAAACATTCCGAGACGGCGAGGCGCAACGCGCCGGACGCTGCAGCTGTGAATTGCCTTCTGGGAAAGCTGTGGCGAGCTCACGGAGACGTCAATAAAGCCATTGCGTGCTACGCCGAAGCTCTCAAGCTCAACCCTTTCATGTGGGATGCGTTTCTCGACCTTTGCGAGACTGGCATGTGATGTGGTTCCTTTTCAGGCTTATAGCTGCTAACCCTCGGCAGGTGCTGTCGTCCGCCCCTCCAACGTCTTCAAAATGACCCCAGAAATGTCAGCATTACTATCGGCGTCAAGCGCTTTGCCTGATTCTCCACCCGCAAACGCTCCAAATGCAACTTCCAATGGAATTTTCACCCCTACTCAGGATCTCTTCAATCCAGGCCGGCCAGAGAACGGCCAACGGAATGCGGGTGGACTGTTTGCAAAGTTCAGCGCCATTGCGGCGAATGGAAATGGCCAGCAAGTACTTGACGCGGAAACACCGGTTGGCAATGGAGGAGCCTACGACGAAGACGTCATGATGGGCGAAGCAGGCGGGGTGCCAATGAATCGAGCACCAAGCGCGGAGCCGCCACACGCACCAGCAAGGAGACCTCGGCAGGTGCCATCCATGACGGACTCTGGAATAGATGTTCCTCGAATGAAGTCGATAACCACGCGCAGTCGTGTAAGGTCTGGAACGGATTCCAGCGACCATGCGGAGCCAGTGAAGTCGTCCACGGCGGGTGCTCAAAAACGAACGGTTTCTGGTAATATGGCCCACGCCAGCACGTCAGCTAGCAACCCTGCGTCTCAGCCCAGGAGGAGCCATCGACTAATGCAGTCCGTACAAGACCATATACGGCCCTCGGGAGGCAGGTCCTTGGCTTCAGGGAAAAGTGCGGAGACTCAGGAGAGGGAAAAGCGAGAGTTGAGAAGAGCTCGGCTACCAACTGCAGCAAAGAGCAGCAGGGCTGGTACCTCCGCTGTAGGAAGAGTGATTAGCGGCAACAGGAAGCCTATCGAACCGACCGAGCGAGACCTGAAGGAAACCCGGTCACAAAGCGCTTTGGGCGGAAACATCACGTCGGCTGCGCCTCCGAAACAGCAGCAGTCGACTGCAGCTATCGAAATTGCGAAGGAGCGAGAAGCTTTGCAATCACTGTTAGAATTGTTCTGCAAGTTGGGAAGCGCTTACTATCTCCTCAGCCGGTACTCTTCCCAATCCGCGTGGGAAGAGTTCAATTGCCTTCCTAATGCACAGCGGGAGACGCCCTGGGTGCTTGCTCAAATGGGACGCGCACAGTATGAGCAGGCAAGGTACAGTGAAGCTGCTGAGCTATTTGAGAAAGTCAAGAGAATCGCACCTTCGCGGATGGAAGACATGGAGGTTTACTCGACTGTTCTATGGCACCTCAAGGGAGAAACCGATCTCGCCTATCTTGCGCACGAGCTCATCGAAACAGATCGACTCTCTCCACAGGCATGGTGTGCGATCGGGAATTCGTTTTCTCTTCAGCGTGACCACGACCAAGCGGTCAAGTGCTTCCGGCGTGCCACCCAGCTTGATCCCAAGTTCGCGTACGCTTTCACTCTGCAAGGCCACGAGCACGTTGCGAACGAAGAATTCGACAAAGCGCTACTGGCCTACCGAAGCGCCATCGCGGCAGACAGCCGGCATTACAACGGCTGGTACGGACTTGGGCGGGTGTATGAAAAGATGGGCAAATACGAGGTTGCTGAAAAGCACTACAAGAACGCCCACCATATCAACCCGAGAAACCCCGTTCTACTGGTGTGCATTGGCGTTGTCCTGGAGCGAATGCGGAAGCCGCAAGCAGCGTTGCTACAATACAACGAGGCATGCCGACTCGATCCTCGGAGTGCTCTGGCGCGGTTCAAGAAGGCGAGAGTATTGATGAACTTGAGGAAGACCAGAATGGCACTTGAGGAGTTGGAGATCCTGAAGGACTTGGCGCCTGATGAAGCCAACGTCCACTTCATGCTTGGCAAGCTGTACAAGATGATGAGAGATAAGACGAGCGCGATCAGGCATTTTACCATCGCGCTCAACTTGGATCCGAAGGTATGTCGGATTGTGCCTGCACTCATGCTCGCGAGGTTGCTAATTCTGTCCCAGGCTGCGCAGTATATCAAGGAAGCGATGGAGTCGCTGGAAGACGATGAAGATGACGAGTACGACGACGAAGACGGGGCCTGAAGGGTTCCCTCATTGCTATCATTCCAATGTTGCCCTCCCAAGGAAGGTGTGGGGATCCCTACTTCACCGCCCTTGCACCTCTGCATCACCCCATCGCATTTGGCATCTTGCATGGCTCCCCCAACAAAAGCGGCGGTACCACAGGGCTTTTGGCTGTGCAACTATCTCCTTACCCTAGCAGTAGTCGCTTCATTCATTTGGCGCATGACGATTGGATGAAAGGCGATGAATACCACACCTCAAAATTTTGATTTTGGCGAAGCGAGCATGGCGGCGTTGATTTGGGCTTTTTCTCGGACCTCTCCTTTCCACGTCCGCGCATTGGGTTGGCGTATAATGGTGGGTTGTCATAATGGTATGGAAGCGAGCTTCTCTCGTTACTGTATAGTACGGGTTGGTTGGAGAGACAGGGAGGCATTATGTAGTCTTCGTAGCACGCCCGGCCGGCCGAGGAGCTGCGACGGGCGTGGCGTCTGGAATGGGAGTCTGGAACGGGAGCCTGCTGACTGGCTGCGCTCTGATTTGGAGCCATCATTCCCGTAGCCTCGTGATGGCAGAAGACGTAGCCAAGGCCGAATGCAGGTGCAGACGGATCTGCGGACGCAAGCTTGTGATGCGTGCTGCCTGCCATCAGCTGCCGCAGGCCCCGCCCAATCGCCGCGCGCCAAGCCGAAGCTACCGTGATCCCTGCGGCTCAAGCTCGCTCACCGCCCGGCCTCGCAGTTGCTGCCCGGGCAGGCCTCAGCTCAACCGTCGGCTACAGAAAAAAGCCCCAGCTCCGACATCCCACCTCAACACATCCGGGACAGCTGACGCCTGCCACGCCCCACCTCTCTTCTGTCCGCCATTCCCGCCCCGATCCCATTTCTCTGCGCGCGCCGCTGTTGTTGGACCTTCAATTGCCTCCGCTAGCGCTCCGAGTGCCCTCGAACCGGTCCCTCGAACCCCAAAATTCCGCCCATCACGCGCTCCCCGGCTCAACCCTGCGACTGACCTTCTCGAACCTCGGCGCACTCTCCGCCCAACGCTCCGCCTTTCGCGCCTTTCCTCGCCTCCTCCCCCACCGCCGGCAGGAGCAAAAGAACCCCACGGAATAATCACAAACCGCGCTTCCACCCGCCCGCGCGCGCACCCTTTTCCCTCGTCCTCCGCCACCAACGAGGCGCCGCCAAAGACCAGCCGCCACCACAAGTAGCCCTCTCCCTACACGCGCGCCATCGCCGACGAACGCCCGCACCCGAACGCGGCGCCGCCTTCCCGATTCCACAACTTAAAACCCACCTCACCCGAACATCGGCTCCGAGGCCCACCTCCTTTCCTTCTTTCCCTTTCCCTCCCAAAACCGCCTCGGGCTTCTCCCTCTCTTCGTTCCCGATGGTCGCCACCCTCGTGCGCGCCCTCGTCGCCGTCGTCATCTCGCCGCTCATCCTGCTCGGAGCGGCCTCGGCGCTGCCGCGCAACAGCAAGGCGGCGGCGATGCTGTCGTTCGTGGCGCGCGCGCTGGCGTCGGTGACGGCGCTGATCGTGGCGGCGTGCTACGGGGTCGCGAGCAGCGCGGTGCTGCGGGCGGTCGGGCACGGCGGGCTGAGCCAGTGGACGACGGCGCGCGCGTTCAAGTGGATCATGTGGCTCGGCGTCGGCGTGAGCTTCGTCGTGGTCGAGGGCGAGGAACATTTGCTGGAGCGGCCCGCTGTGTTTGTGGGGAATCATCAGACGTGAGTGGTGCCTCTTTTTTTTTTTTTTTTCTTTTGTCCTTTTCGGGGTCGAGGCGGGCGAGGGGAAAGAAAGGTTGTGGATGCTCAGAGGCTGGGAGGAAGGCTGGTGGGAGCACGGGGCGTTTGGAGGTTGCATGGATGGTGATCTGGGGAAATAGTGGGGAAAGATTCGTGGCATTCCAGAGCATGGGATTTATGTGGGGAGGTGACGAATCTGGGGATGTCTTTGCTGAGAACGTGGTGTTTGAGAAGGAGGAAAGGGGTGCCGGCCGGAAGACTTTCCTCACATTGCCATGTCGGATCGTCAGGGTACATTTGAGGGACAAGGTTTCGCTAACATGTTACTCGACAGTGAGCTTGACGTTCTCATGCTTGGCTGCGTCTTCCCCAAGTACTGCAGTGTCACGGCAAAGAAGAGTTTGAAGTACACTCCCTTCCTCGGATGGTTCAGTAAGTTTTCTCGACCTCGCCGGCATCTTGACGGCGGCAGGTTGTTAACGGAGCCGAATCTGCAGTGACTCTCTCCAAGTCCGTTTTCATCGATCGTGGCAACAGCAAGACCGCCCGCGCTGCCTTTGACGGCGCGGCTAGCTTCATGAAGAATGAGAAGCAGAGCGTCTACATCTTCCCGGAAGGCACTCGCTCCTATGCCGAAGGCCCCGAGCTTCTGCCCTTCAAGAAGGGGGCTTTCCACCTTGCGGTCCAGGCTCAGGTCCCCATCGTCCCCATTGTGGTTGCGAACTACAGCAGTGTGTTGAGCTTCAAGAAGAAGATCTTCAACAGCGGCGTCGTGCCTGTGAAGGGTGAGTTCACTCTTTCCCCGACCTCATCACCATCTTTTGCAGCATTGGGGTGGTGGGTTCAGGGCTACGTGCTAATACCATCCGTGTTCCAGTCCTTCCTCCCATCCACACCAAGGGGCTCACTGCCGCCGATGTCGATCGCATCACGACGCAGACGAGGGACTCCATGCTCAAGTCGCTGCAGGAGCTCGCGCACAGCGAGAAGGGTGAGGCTGTCGCCATGAAGGCGTCGGGTGCCGATCATGCCCCCGTCGTGAAGAAGGAGCTGTAGACGATGCTTGAACTTTGATGTTCGAAACCCTGCATGAGGTAGTTGGGTGAGCGGTAGGGGGCTCTTGGTTGATGGCGGCTTTCGGTTATCGTCATTGCGAGACTGGAAACGCGCGGGTTTCGGAAACGTCGTGCCTTATTCCTTTCTCTCTCTGTCTCTCTCTTATTGCTTTGTTGTTGCTGTATACCTCTCGAAGACGATGATGCATTTGAACGGAGTTTGTTATTGTTGCGCATGGCGCCTTTTGCCCGTTTTTGTCCCCGCCTTTGAAGCCGTTGGGTCCCCCCCTCTTTACTGCTGTTCATTGCGAGAACTGAGAAAAGATGATCTGTTATGAGCAGCTGTAGCCACATTGCATACAGTAAGAATTGAAGTCTCCTCACGGTTTTTCAAACCCGCACCTATGTCTGCACACTGACTCGAACTGACGATCGTTTTAATGGTTTGGGTTCGCGATGGCTTTTCAAATGCAGTATTAATATTAATAGGTATCTTTTCAACGCACGGGATCGTTGGCAAAGAACGCTGTGTATGCCATCAACCAAAATATTGCAAAACTGAAGGGCAACAACACCTCGAAACACCTGCGCTATGCTTTTCCAAAACGAAAAAGAAGGGCGAAACAGCAACAAATCCAAAACAAAAGGAACTCTGCATGCACATATTGTGGCTGCTCGTGTGGAGGGAGCGGCGGGAGCGGGAGATGGTGGTGTCGTCGTCGTCGCCACCGCTGGCACCAGCGGTGGCGGTGGTGGCGGTGGCCGAAGAGATGTCGAAGCAGTCGTCGGCTCGGCGGTCGGTTTCACACGGACCCAACGACGGCGGTTGTCTCGGAAAAAGCACTTGTCGTCGTCGAGTTGTTCGAGGAGGGGCATGATGCCGGGATGTGGTGGCTCGGGACCACGCCTCGTTTGCTCGTCGCGGGAGTGGCGTAGCGGGTGGCGGTGACGGTTGCCGCTGCTGCCGTTGTTCGGTTCCTCCACGTTGCGGCGGCGCTGGTCCAGTGGTTGGCGAGGATGGTGGGGATGGCGAGTGTGAGTGTGGATGGGAGGGCTTGGCTTGATGTGCTTTGGGTTGTGGCGGACGTCGTGGACGTTGTTCCGAGCAGCCCGGACGCGGTCGGTAGTATAATGACGCCGTTGATGTTCCTCATTCGTGCGTGCGTTCCGTTCGTGCTTGGTGGGACGGCTTTCGTTGACCTTGTTTGTCGTCTCACAAGCCTTTGGACGGGTCTCATCATGTCTTTGAACGAATGCGGTAGTCCTTGCGTTGCGATAGTGAGAGTCAAACTTATTGTGGGTAGCGGAGTGTGAGTCGGAATGGGGCTGCTCCGGCTCATGGGGACCGGCTTGCGTGCCATTCGAGGTCCATGTGGGTGCTGCTTTGCAAGAGCAGTCAGTACGAAGAAGAGTAAGAGTGAACGAATGAATAACATATTGGTTAAGAGAAGAGGGGAGATGACAATGTTCATAAATTAATTGAAGCCGAAAGGAAAGGGGAAGCGATCGTGCAGAGCCGATAAAGGTGACGAAAGGAAAACTGGAAACGAACTGAAGCGAGTTGGAAAGGCAAATTGCAGGAAACGTTGAAGCTACCCGACTCTTTATTCTTTTTGATCGTGCGCGCACCAGACGTTTTCAAATGCATAGCTGAGAGTATATGAGGCTACACGGATTCCTTCAGATCTATGTTCAGCTCGGCAGGCAGGAAGGCGGAGAAGAGACATAAGTGCCTGATTCTTGTAACACCAGCCCAAGAACACCTGGTGCTGATCCCTTTAAATGGAAATCCCCCACAACAGAGACAAGCTCGTGCGCCAGTCAGCGCGCTCCAAAGGGCTCATGTCCGTGTCTCCAATTTTTCAAAGTGGTCAAGTGTTTGTGGTAACTCACATCATCCATGAGGCTGCGTCTACAGCGCGTTAGGGCTGAGCTGTGTCTGCACAACAACGCGTGTAGCTATTTATAGACACTTTCTGTATCGTCGCTCGTGCCAAGTTTTGCAAAGGCGCAAGGCACTGGGGTTGCCGCTAAGTCTGGTAGAGCTCGCAGAGGGCCTAAAAATAATGCCGCGCAGCGAAATCCTTCGCGACTGCGCATGTGTGTTCACGCTCTGTGGCCTGGCAAACAACAGATAGTGATTGACCAGCTGATGAGAATTCAATGAACGAGCGTGTGATATCTATCTTTTGTGAAAACGCGGGTGAGTACCATAGGGCAGGATTCGTTCGTCGGCTTAGTCTGTAGACCGAATTTGTTAACAATGCTAGCCCTACCACATTCGTAAATGACATTGATGTACCACGGCATACATAAGTTATGTCTGTGACACATGGCTCTTAAGGTAGAAGCAGTTGGGGTGGTCGATAACCACTTTGAGCGGGCTTGTGCAAATATGTCACATGTGTTGCTCGGCCATGTTGCGCAAAATTTCGAAACGTGAGCCATGAAGCCTCTGCATTAATCAAAGAGCCACTGTAAAATTCTGAGCTCTTGCTACGGCGGGCCCAAGACTCAGTGTAGGCCATGATGCTGCGCGTGTTCGGCACCGGTACCAACAGTATTTGACACCCGGTGGGATGATGGCAAGATAACTACAATTTAACAACCACGTACTGCAGACTGTATATATTTGAAGTCATTATCCGCCAAATACGTGTCTTGAGTGCTGCTGGACCTTGACAAGAAAGAACCAATGGATTTGCGACCGCGTCTTCTGGCCTTAGAGTACGGAGCAATTTCAGATCGAGTGTAACCACTTGTGATGTTTAGAGTCATCATCTCCACTGACCCACGTCAATTGCAACTGGTCAACCACAAGGCTTTTGAAGTTCTCGTCCATTTACTGACCACCCAGTCAAGGATATTCGCGAGGGACGAAACTCGCACCAGCAAGCCGCCCGTGGCCAAAATCCCGTTCCATTGAACCACAAATTAGATTTACGCCTTTACTCGATGGCTGGATTGTTTTTGGTGTCACATGCAAGGCGATTGGAGAGATACGCAGAAGTGACTACTCACATCATTGATCACGTTATTGGACTTACAACACCTTCAATACTACGATAATCGGCCCTTTCACGTGAATGAATGGCAGAAGAGCATCAAGAGCACTCGCATTGGTGATTGCTGAGCCTGTTGAATCACAAACATTTCCTGATTATGGTGATTTACGGCTCCGAAGTCTTGACCAAAAACCCTTGTTTCTTCCTCTTGCCCGAAATCTCGTTTCCGAGCTGTACTTCTGGCACGAGGAAATGCTAAAAATATGCTTTTTTCTCATTACCTTGATCTTAAGACTATTCTCCAATCTTAGCCATCCCCAATGGTTTACGTAGGATGCTATTCCTTTCTGAAGCAGGATCGGCGTATGCAGGAGCAGTACCTGACTGCGCAGGAGTGTCCAGAAAGCGTCACGAGGCTCTGAGGACTCCATCCCTTGGTCCGTAGTTGACCAATAGCTACGGGCTACTTCAACTTTCCTTGCGCACGCAGAAAAATTAGGCTAATGATTCCTGATCAAGAAGGTCATCGGGTACAGCAGGATTTGGAAATCGATCGATGTTGAAATTGAATGCCCTTGCCATTGTGCGTTGGGCAAAGGGATGAAGCGGCCGATGCAATTCCATCACGGCTTCTACCCTTCTTACGAATCGATAGCGGATAGACGTAGTTGCATTAACTACGCCTTATAGACGAATTAAATTTGCTCAGGGGCGACAAGACGGTAGTAGTGGTCAACGGATGTGCCCTCGCATCAGTGGCGCGTTAGAGTCCAAAGGACTGTGCCACCCCTTGCTAGATCACTCAAAATGTTGGCGAAGCGCCCGCTACCCTTTTCAAGGAGCGCATTATTCTCCCTCCTGCGCGACAATTGTGCCTTTTTCACTTGACATGGTGGACGTTGAGAGCGTTGTGGACGCTCGGGTACGGTTCTCAGCTGTGATGAAGCGACATTGAGATAAGCTTGACAGCCGTTTCGTGTAGACTAGGAGATCTGACAGACAGAAGTTCCGTGGCAGGCCATCGTCGTTTCCCTCACCGTGGATGTGCAAGCTTGTTGACAGCAGACGGCAGAAGTGCCAACCCAGCCCCCCCACACCCCCAACTCGGGGACTGGGAAACGAAAGAGAAACGGTGCGAGCTGCCCCTCATACGTACTCTCCAGGTGGCGAATTGCTCCCGTATGGGTCCAACCGCTGGATTGGAGCTTCGAGAACATGGACTATTGCTCCCTTTCTTCCGCTCCGCGTCTATGCGATAGCAGGCAGCTTGCGCTCCCTACTAGCTACTATCAGTGCCCTTTCCTTCATGACACGCCACATGTAGTATGACTCACAAACTAATCGACTTCAGCGGTGAGGGAAAAAGGGCTGACAAGGGATCACGGATGTCTGTAGCCGATTCCCCAATCCTTCCAGAAGGAGATGATAATGACGTGAAACATATCCCGATGTTCTGGACTCTTGTGCCACCATGCACGTAACCACAGCAACATTCGTACCATCGGGTTAATTGGAGGACTATCTTCAATCGTCGGTTGACGGCCCTTTACCAGTGAGTTCGATTCGACTAGCTCGGGTACTCCAGACTCGCAGACGCGAAGCCAAATTTCGTTGGAAATGCCACCATTCAAAGCAAGAGAGCGACGGTGCGATTGTGAGCTCGGTCTGCTGTTATTTACCAAACGGCTGGGAAGTTGATTGTAAAGTAGGAGCTGGCAGTTGGTAGTGGAGACGTTCATCTCGCAACTCACTTCCCACGCAAGATGAGGCGAAAGCATAACGTCGTGGTCCTCTTCGGCGCCGACCAATGGCTGGAAAGTGGCTACGGCGAATATAGCAATGGCTGCGGCGATCCGCATCTGTTTGTGCGGGAAGGATCAAGTCGCAATCAAATCTTATCTACTCCATTTGGTATCAGGTGAGGGCAATGGATTCACCTCGGTGATGGATGTCACGAAATGGTCACAAGCGTACGCAGAGATGGACGTCGAGAAATTGCAGGGAAAATTGGCAGGCAAGAAGCTTTTAAGTAGTGTAGGTCCATGCGCTCCCCCAGGAACATTACTTGCGACCACCCAAGGCCAAACTTGGCGTGCAGAAAACGCAAAAGTTGGACGTCATCATTTCTCATTGATCAAGCGGATGGTTGTTTCAGCAGCACCCAGGATCCCGGAAGACACTGACCCATGCCGCACACCGCGTGATTCCCTTAGCACAGAACCTACAACCTCCCCCCTCGTATCCGTTGCCCAGCAGAGACACCACCGACAGATAAGCTCTTCGGCTCTCCTTCTTCTTCGTCACGGCGAGAACCGCTCGCGAGGCACACTGCGGTGGCAAATGCTCCTCAACAGGGATATCCCTCGAGTCACTCGCTCTCCCCCCGCATGGGTAAAAAAAACAAGCAGCAGACCAACGCGGAAAGCCTAGTAAGCCGCGGAGGATCCCGCTTCAGCCTACGCGTTACTTGTTTCGTTTCGCCGTCTTGCCTATTGGAGGAATCCGGGTTCGTTCCTTGCCTTTGCTCGCCGAATCCAGCGCCGAGTCGTCGTCCGTCAACCACACTTGTCGAAATTTCGAGCCTTAACCCGCCCTTCCCTTGACGCAGGGAACCCGCACGTCAGAAAACCGGGCATGTCGTCCGTGGATAATAGTGAAAGCGAACAGATCCTACCCGCGCGACAGCAGCAGCCGCAGCAATCCATGCGCGCCCGGGGAAAAGGCCGACAGGGTATATCCCAGGCAAAGACCAGAGGATCGACAACGTCACTGGCGCAAGGGGTGTAGAGAAGAGGCGCTCTAGAAACAAAAAGCAGAAGCATGGCGAAGCCTCCGCGCACATATCTCGTAAACTGTCCGCGTATGGTAGCGCTTCGGAAGGAGGGGAGCGGGGGAAAGAGCGGGACAAGGGTGAGGCAGACAAGGCTCCCTGGCTCGAACGCGCGTAATGTCCGGTCAGCGTCGGAGAATGGCCGGGCTGTGCGTCGGGCACTTCTGTTCGTGCTACCTTCTGAGAATGGTCCTTTCTCGCGAGACTACTGGTGCTTGCCAGGAGGATGGGTGGAGATCGTAGACCATTGTGAGGGCGTTATAGCTGGCGCTGCTGGTTTGCACAAAGAAGAAGAATGCGTCAACGTCTTGATGATATACTGGAATGGTTACACTGTGCTCGAGAATAAGGGACTGCAGGGATAGGCTATCGCCAATCGGATTATTGATAAGACGTGTGATGGCCAAGGGCAACCGTCAAATAGTTTGACAAGTGTTGGTACGAATCTGTCAAGGACTATCGAGAGTTACGACCATGTAGAATCTCTCATCATGTTTGACAATGACATGAACAGCGGTTGCTAGACCTAAAGGTCAGCAGCCATCTATTTCGTCTTGCAACAATCCATGACAGCTGGATGGCTTGTATGGGACTTGTCCTGAGAGCCACTCGATATACCGTATGCGAGCAAGGGGCAGTTCTCATCGCCGTGACCGATTTCCTGACCACACCTCCTTTGTTCCAGAGCGCCGGCTGCTTATTGATATATATCGGGGGGAACGGCGTTCGAAGGGTGCGTAGAGCAGAGAACGTCCAGGACCTGTAAAATTTCTAGGCATGAAAATCGTTGACGCGGAGTCCTCCAGGATGAGTTGATGGATGCTCGTGACAAGTGCGAATTTATTCTTGCGATTCCAGTTGAATTTTTGAACAACGAAAACATCCGTGGTCCTCCATCATAGATCCATGTGGAAGTCGAATGGTTTTAGAGCCGTGACCTTACGTCCAGACTCGTAGCTTGACATTGCAAGTTAGAAGAATGTCTTCAGTCAAGGGAAATCGCCCGGCGCTCATTCGAAGCCACTCAAGAGGTTCAAGCTCAAGGTAAATGTAGAGATTTCAAGATGATCCCGAGATGATTCTGAGACGATCCTGTAGAAAATACAGCGTGCTACAAGCGGCATCGTCAACTTGTAACGAATCCTTTCCCGGACTTATCTGTAAATCATACAAGTGTCAGCATCATGCGAAGCTCTTTGTTTATCAAATTTGCCTGAAGTTGTTACTTCCACACCGTCAGTGTTCCTCAGGGACAAAGTGGCGCCTGAGAGCGTCTCAAGCCGGAGCGTCGAGTGGGGAAAATTCCCTCAACGCTCATCGGACCAGTCTACATCTTCGGATCATGCTAGTTGAACCGTTGCTGCTCATTTGCCGGACACAACCATGATATCATTTGCTCCCATATCCTGTTTGCGAAGCGCTGCGCCTCGGGTAGCACTGAACTGCTGCAGGGTAGTTCCATTGGATACGACACTCACTGGTAGCCAGTCTCCATCCGCACACGAAGCATGAGTCGTGCAAGGCAGAAACCAAAATCGTCGAGCTCGCCATGCCAAGAGTAGTCGACCTTCCCACCAATCCCCACACAATTCGATGGAGACCAGCACCAGAGCGGTGGGAATACGATGCCGAACATGACTTAGTTCTGATGGAAATCGTACGATATGCGAGCAGATGGGCCAAGGCCCCCGTCGAGCGCGACGACGGTCCAAGGGGGTTGAACTGGTTCTGCCTAGAGACTAGTGGCGGCTCAACCACCTCAAAGCTCGGGACGCCCCGTATCACTGTTCCAAAGTCTCAGCATCGCCCCAAGTAGTGGGACGATTAGCTATTAAGCGGGGTGTGGTGAAATTGTAGGAAGATAGCACTACGGGGACATTGTGCAAATGCGTCGCCGTAGGAGCGAGGTCCGAGTGGTGGAGCGGGTGGGGAATTCCGAGCACTTTCTCACGCCATACCCTTTGAAGTCGTCATTGAAACATTAGCCACTAGGCGTCAGGCTTTCTCCCCGAGACGTGCTGTGCTATTGACCCACGTGGACTGCTCAGTATTAGCGGCCGCGAGAGTGGGACCCTTCATTCGGGGGCGAAAGGCTCTTCCCGTGGGTGTGAACCGTGGACCGTTGTACAAGGCGAGCCAGGAGAAGGTCGACACATGTTCCTTGGAGCCCCTTGCTTGGGCCTGAAACCAGGCAACGCCTGTGCAAACACAACAAAGTCATGAGACTCTTCTTTTCCGGCCCAGTCTCTTCGTAGGAAATGAAGGCAACCGGCGCGAAACCCAAGCCGAGTTCCAACCAGCGTAGCATCCAAAGCAATCGGCTTATTTGAGCTTTGGAGGCGTTAAACTTTGTGTCCAGGCAATTGTGGCGAAAGAGCAACGCCAATGAAGAGGACTCGCGATGCCACCAACTGCTTGTGGAGCGGCGGTGACATGGCCGAGTGCCATACGCTACCAGTCGGAATGTGACGACAAGGCTGGGGTTGCAGATTTTCGCTGGAGCCCATGACACTTTGAACTATGTTGGGAGTCTAGAGTGTGGCAGCCACGAGGATCGCGCCTTTAGACAGTGGGAAGACTAGTGTCCGCGTCAACGCTCTGCTAGACGTTAGTGGGCCCGGTTGGAACCTCTCACAAAATCCGGGTCTTGCACCGTCCGAGGTGGTGCAGCAACCATCAGAAGGGGCGGGATGGTGAGAAGCTTTATTTGACAGTGATCGACCGTCTCACATCACCAGTGACTGTAGTGCGTTGGATGCGACCCTCAGCCCAATGGGGCGCCGCCGCGGCGCCAGAGTCGGAGAATAGAGTTGTCGGCGTTTTTACTCAGCATGCTGGGAAGAAGTGGCACATGCATGTTGTAAGCCGGTGGGCACTTCGGCTTTTGCTGCAGAGAAGTCCGGTGGGTTGGTCAACGGGCAACTCGCATCCGT
This sequence comes from Diplodia intermedia, assembly GCA_021495925.1. Lineage (NCBI taxonomy): Eukaryota > Fungi > Ascomycota > Dothideomycetes > Botryosphaeriales > Botryosphaeriaceae > Diplodia > Diplodia intermedia. The sequence goes on along the minus strand of JAKEKT010000015.1, from coordinate 268,599 downwards.
ACCAAATGATATCCAATAGTGTCGCCACGAAGATGCGCGCACTGGGCGTGTGGTAGGGCGGACCGGCAGCCGGGCGTTACTAGCTTTACTAGCCTAGGGCAGCATAGCCCGCGAAGCAGGCGGGAGCGAGGAACGTGTAAGAGGAGGCCGGAGGCGCGCCGGGTGGCTTGGCTCCATCCAGGGCAGCCGGCAGGAGCTCCGGGAAGCTGAAGCTGGATTGGGGATGCGTAGGTCTCTTACGACGCCGTGGGTAACGGCTGCAGGAGGCGCGATTCTGATCCCGTTTGACAGTTGACAGCCCGCCGCCAGCTGCAGAGGGCGCAGCACGCTCGCAGGCCATTTGTCAGGAGCGACGATAGCACAAGCCAGCTGGCGGTAGTCCTTCTGAAAGACTCAAATTGCCCGAGAGCACACCGACCGGCGGCGACGACGGCACCGCCTCAACGGTGGTTGTCCAAGTCATGTCCAACGCCGGGCCCTCACGACGGGCCGCCATTCGCAGGCGGAACACGGCCGGTGTTGCAGCCAAAGCGTGCGGAATTGGCACCTGCTGAGGCTTGACGCCAAGCAATGTTATTTTCAACAACCCAGTAGCGCTCACCCGTTGCTGAGCGACGCTGAGGCGGCAAGGGGCAAGCCGACGCGAGAAGGAGCCGGTGGCCAGTGGCTGTGGCGCGGCGCCGATGATAGGTGCCAGAGCCGCGACTGGGGCACTCATAGTGGGCTGACGAAGGATAGGGTGGATTCGAGATGACGCGCATGGCTGCACTCAGATCGGAGGCACCGCGGGCCAAAGCTTGCCGGTGTCAGCATGTCTGTGTCAAGACTCGCACTCGTCCATCAGGCGGGGGCGGACGCCTCCGATCTCAGAATGCCATCTCGTGTCTGGCATACGCACGGCGCGGGACAGGGCCTGCGAGGCTCCGGGAGGCACCTGCTACTGCCTAGAGCAACGACGATCAGTGATCTCCGCAGGTGGCGGGCACGCGAAAGGGGAAGCCGGAAGAGGAGAGTGAAGCGAGGAGCATCCCGGTCCAGAGATCTGCGGCGCCGCGGAGCAGCAATCGGGTGGCTTGCGGCGCCCCGCATGACTCGCGCCGAACGCGGTGACAGACATGTGCCGCCTGCTTCTTCCGTGCTGCAGCGGGCAAGAGGGGTGGAGGCAACGGTTGTTTTGCACACCAGCTCTGGCGCTGGGCGGGCAGCGCCTGTCGCAGCTCGGCCGCCGGGCGTGTTGAGGTGTCGAGGGGCGATGCCAGCCGCCGCGCCCTGGGTCACCGCCCGCCCGCCAGTCGGCGTTGTGACAGCGCAGAGCGTTCGTCCTGGGAGGTCCCACTCGCCGCTAGTCCTTCGAACCTGGTGTCTGGGTCGGCGGCCTGCTGCAACCTTGCCAGCCGAAGGATTCTGGGCGCGGACAATCGACTCGTCCGCACTGCCAGGCGGTGGGCGGCTGGCTGCACGATCGTGTAGCCTCTGTGCTCCGCCCCAGCGTCTGGGTTTCTGGACACACCAGGCCTGAGTTTTGCAAGGCGCGAAGCGGCCGGCATTGGTTGGCAATGTCTCAGAATGGCCTATATGCAGCTGCAGCCCATCAGGTAACGATCCACGAACCGCTCGCGGAGACAGTTACTGAAGAACCCGGCGAGGCACCTGTACCACCGGGAGCCCGCGACCCTGTCCGCATACGATGCCGCTGCAGCAGGTGGGAAAACTGGCAGCATGTCCGCCGCGCGGAGCCAGTCGCCGTGCCCCAAACGGCCGCACTGGCGATGCCGCTGCGAAGCGCACGATATTGACGCATGCGTTGGATGCAACGTGAGGTCGAGGCGGGCTGGATGACGGGCGACGTCGCAGCCCCGGCCTGCGGCGACAGGCATCGCGGCGAAAATCGCCGGCGGAAAGCGATCTCGCAGGCGCAGGCGGTCGTCACCAGTGAGGCGACGTCGACGTCGTGCTTGGCTGGCCGTGTCGCGGGCGCGCTGCCACGTACTAGGACGAGCAGCGCGGGCGGGCTCCACAGCGGGTGACAAAAGGATCGAGCCCACCCGCAGCTGCCTCGCGGAGATATTGCATCGTGCTTCGTAGGCAGTTGAATCTAATATCTGGACGCGGTTGTCTGCATCCAAGGCTCGCATCTGCGCCGGGACGTGGGATCCAACGACCCATGTACGAAAAGTGTCGCGTCCCCGGTGGAGCCCAATCTTCTGCCACCGGCTGTGGGCTCCCTCCATCCAGCAGGATTCCAGGCGCATCGCGCACAACGGCGGGAGCTGGCGTATGTGATGGCTCAGCAAGCAAGAAACCTGGAACGGTGTTTGAGCAGCTGGTCATTGCGAGCACATCGATACAGCGGTCGGTACAGGACACACGCACAGTACCTCGACGGAGAGCCGCGCCGCTGCGGTCACCCTTGCTGCGGGTAGTGCGGGTGATGCCGCTGGATCTCTGGCTTGTCGCAATCAGCTGAGCGCACCCATGCCGGTGGCGTCGGGGTGCAGCGACACCCTGGCTCTGCGACGGGCAAGCCCAGCCCAGAACGGCGGACGACGCTCGTCATGCAAGAGGTCGCATCTTCCGCGCGCCCGGTAGCGCTTCGGAGCGGGCGCGTGCAGATTCTGTCAGAGGGAGGCTGGCGGCCGCGATGCACGTGACGGCGGCAGAGGCGGTGACGACGGGCGATGCGGGCGCTGGTGTTGATGGTGTTGCTGCTCCGGTGCGGCGCTGCGGTGACCGTGTCGGCAGGCTGCGCATCGAGACCAGACCCGGGCACAGCGCAGTCAAGGGACCTTGGGCGCGGAGCGGGCAGCGGGGCGCGGAGGATGGCGCGCAGCATGGATGTGCGGGAGCGAGCTTGGCCTCCGGCCTATTCGGAAGCCAAGACGCCCACCACGACTGCCCTGCCACACTGCTGCAGCCCGCCTCTTCACCGCACGGCTGCCGAAGGCCTCGATCCTTTACCCTTCCCAACGGCGCCAGAGGGCATCCCTCCTGGCGGAAGCCGGCCGCCGTGACGGCCGCGGGGCGCAGGGGCGAGTTGGGCTGTGGCCAGTGGCGCGGCGACCGCACGGCTTGTCGAAGCCACAGCCAGCGCCAGCTGCCAGCGGCCAACGCCCCCCTGCGCACATCGTCGCGGGCAGCCAGAGGCCGACGTCAAGCGCCTGTCATGTCAGCGGCGGCACAGCGGCGGCGGTCTGACTGTCATGCACGTGTGCGCAGGCGCGAGAAACGGCACGAGCGAGCGAGCGCGAAGGCTTCGGGCGCGTCGGACAGGGTTGCGCGCGCCACGAGAGGACAGAGCGAGCTCAGGGCCCTCTCGTCGCCGGCGGGCGCGTCGATCGCGGCGCGCGGGGCGGGCAGGGCGTCGTGCGCGAAACAGCTCGTCGCTGTGCGACTCGGGGCAGCATGCCTCGAGCTCACCCACCATCGCTCCCCAACGTCACCACCGCGGCCGAGCAGCGCCGCGCGGCACGCCGGCCTCGCGCTCCCACGGCACCACTCGCAGCATCCGCGGCGCCGGCGCTCAGGGGCTCAACGCTCGCCGCAGGCTGCAGGCTGAGGCTGGTGGGGCGTGCGTGTCTCGCGGTGCTGGACCTACGTGCGTGAGGTTGAGCTGGGGGCGCTTTCGTACTCGGCCGCGGCTGCAGCCTCGGTACTTCCACTGCTGGCACGCCTGGTCGAAGCATGTTCGGCGCGGTGCGACGGGGGGTTTGCATGCCTGCGGCGCCGACGTCAAGAGCAAGCTGGAGGCCCGGTGCAGGGAGCAGGCGGCTGCAGGGCGGATCTGAGGCCTCGGCGGCCGGGGGGCGCCCATGCCGCACAGCAACGGGCCTCGCGCTGGTGCTTTTTCTCGGGCAGGGACAAGGCTGAGGCCGCTGCTCCCACGGGTCGCCAATGGCGGCGAGGCCCTGGGCGACATGGCGAGCACCAGCAGCCCCCGGCCGAGCACCGCTAGCCGCGGCGCGCTCCCCAGCGGGCAGCCAGGCACCGCATTGGCTTGCACAGGCTCAGGCTGGTGGCGGCGGGCCAGCGGGCTCTGTGAGCACTAGAAGGGCGCGGTGCGCCGCGGGCAGCAGGGCAGCAGGGCAGCAGGGCAGCGGGCAGCAGGGCAGGGCAACCTTAAGGCTAGCGCACAGCAACAGGGCCTGTCAGATGCCTTGGCATATTTGAGTCGCTGGATCGCTGCTGGCCCGCGCGGGCGAGCAGCGTGGCTTCACGCTCGCGCGGGCCGTTGCAGTGCTCAGACTGCAAATCCAGCGCTGCTCTGCCCCGGCCCGGATCCCAGCTTTGCGCCTACATAATCTCACCTCCTGGCCGCGGGCGGGTGCTTGCACCTCTCCCGCCGCGCCGGCCCCATGGCTACACGTACCGCCTGTGCGTGCACGGGGGCATAGTTATTTCCTCGTCGTATACGCCCGTGGCTGCGCCAGCACGCCGTCCCGCGAATCGTCAGCTGCTTCAAAAGTCGTTGTCTCGGCCTGGCTGCCTCGCCATCCGCCCAACCGTCCAGCACCGCACCTTCTCTCGTCCGAGCAGCAGCTCCACTTCTCCAACCCACGGTACGTTGAGAACCCGACCCCGCGGCCCGCCCCCTCTCGCGGCCAGCGTCCAGCATGCCTCCTGCGGGCGCGCTACGCCCTGCGGACCCCTCATTGTTCACGATGGGACCGTTCTGCTCTGGTAGGCAGGCACGACGGGCGAGGGCAGCCTGCGGTGCCCCTCACCGCCGCGGTGTCCTTTCTGGGCGTGCGTTTCTGAGTGCCCCCAGTGTTGGGAGCATTCATGGACCGGCGGTGCTTCCCATCTTCTCCAGGAGCCAAGGGTCGCCGTGACAGTTCCGACGGGGGGTTTCCACCTGCCCATGGTCATTGTCAAAGCCATCATCGCACCATCAATCAGTACTGAGGGCAGTGACTAACGCTGGCAGCCCGCCGCGCGAGTATATATAGGCCGTCCCGCAGCACGACATGGAGTTCCTGACTCTTCAAGACGTGCCTCGATATCATCACCGCTCCGCCATGACGTTCCGCGAGCGCAGCCCCCCGCTCCATCTAGCGAAGCAGCATGAAGTTGCGGAGCGCATGAAGGTAGGCAACGTCGTCAACAAGCCCAATGATCATTCTCTATCTTCTCCCTTTCGTTCCCTGCCTCCTCCGTGGGCACGCACGGGGTCTCCCAAAGGAGGATCTCCAAGAACTCCTTCCCCTCTGCCGCCGCCGCCAGAAGCCATTTCCTTCCGAGAGCCGCTCTCCTCCAGTGGCGGTGATTGGGACAATCCCACGTCACCCCACCAGCCGATGCTAGACTCCTGTGACGCAAGGCGCAAAGTCAGCCATGACGGACTCTTTGCGCTTGTCGAAGCAGGCGAACAGCGTCGAAGGGAGGACTCCCAGCACACGCTGGAAACAAACACACTAGGGGACTTCGACAGTCCTACTAGGGAAGGCTGGCTGAACCGGAGTTCACTCGAATGCTGTCCATCGTTTCCGATTGCCCGCGAGTTCCAGCAAACGCAGCCACCAAAACCAGAGACACTAACTGGCACCGAGGAATTCCCACAGACGAGCCCTTCGCTTCCCCCCTTCTCAGAGGTAAGTTATTGCTTCTCAATCCCGCCAGTTCGTCCACTTACAATTCTTTAGCTTCTCAAATTCTCGAAAAGTTCGCCTGATTCCCAAAGCGCCCATACCAGGTCACCCCCTGCAGCTGTGGACCACTGGCAAGCTTCCTCTGCCCGCACTTCCCGACAAAGCTCTGCTGAGCGCCCTGTATTCAACGATCCTTTCAGAGGCGGCCCACCTCCAACTTTGGCTTCGCACAGCAGTACCCACCACCCGCGACCAACCGAAAACTACACGATGCAGGCCGAAGGAAGACCTTCACTCCTGCAAGCGCGACCATCAGCCAATTACGAGTCCCGCCGGACTAGCTTGAGAGCCGACTACGAGCCTCGCATTCCTTCTGAATCCCGACATTCTCTTCCTTCCCCATTCAACCCGCGGGTCAGTCCTCCGGCGGTTGTGACTCAGGTCTACCATCAACCACCCGGTTATGCTGCAGCAATCCCCATCACGGAGGCCCACCGCTATGCCGAAGCGCCATATGGTCCCATTGCGTACCATAACGAGTATCATACGCCTCGTGCTCCTTTCGTCCCTGAGCATGCTCGGGTTCCAGTGCGCCATGACAGCACCGTTTTCACGGGTTCTGGGCATCACTGGCCACCGCCGCCACACTACGCGTATCCGCCGGGCTATAGCTATGTTATCGATCACAATGTACCGGAAAACTATCCTGGCAGTCGTAGGCGACGCGGCAACCTTCCAAAGGAGGCAACAGCGCTACTCAAGAAGTGGTTCTCAGATCATGCAGACTCTCCGTATCCCTCGGATGAAGAAAAGACCAACTTAGCCAACTCTACTGGACTGAGCCAAGCTCAAATCTCCAATTGGTTCATCAACGCGAGGCGCCGGAATCCTGGAAAGGAGGCCAGAGAGATGACAAGGGCCATGAACAACAACAGATCCTCAGGACAGCAACAGGCCCAAGGGGCGAATGGCAGCCAGGAGCAGGATCTCAGCGTTCAGCCCTCGGCATCATCACCACCGCAGCACACCCACCCATCGCAACAGCACCGCGAACAGCACCGCGAACAGCACCGCGAACAGCACCGCGAACAGCACCGCGAACAGCACTATGCGCTGCCTCAGATCCCGGCTCACCAGCCATACCATTACGATCCTCGCGACCACAAGCAGGACAGAGACCACGAGATGGGCAACACCTGAGTTGGCCATTGACAGGTCCCGAATACTCGTTCAGTCTGTTTCTATTTTTGCGTCTTCGACTTTCGTCCCGCTTACCGGTGGTTTTTGGTGGATGGGCCTCAACCACTTTCGACATTTTTACATTCTCTATCGGGCGCCAGCCCGCCTATTCATGACATCGACGGCCCCCCTCTTTCTTTTGAAGTACCTCGCCGATACCCATCGACTCAAAATGGAAAATCCAGGGAAGAAAAAAAATTGGTCGAAGCATTACATTTGGCCTGGATGAGATTGTAATTGGATAGCCGCAGGGACGGCCCGAATTTCTTTCATTGCTTCGTTTCCTACAGAAGCTCGTGCATGCCCGTTTCGAATCTTCATGTTGGGCAGCCCTTGGTCCGAATCACTCATGGGAAGGCGTTCTGCAGACACAGGAAAGATACGGTTTCACCTGTGTCGAAAACCGCAATGGGGATATCATTACAGAAGGGAAAACTTCGCTAGTGCAAGGGGACAAAAAGGAGATGTTTGCAGTGCGCATTGGCAGCAGCATTCGTACCACTCATGCGCCCTGGGCTATTGAGATATCCAGTAAACCACAATAATCGATTTCCTTACGTTGAAGTTCAGCTCGACAGTGAGTCAAGCACATGTACAGCTGGGCCGGGGGGTTCTTACAGTGGTCAAAGCAGGGCTGCATGGCTTCCCCGAGGCTAACGCAGTAGCAGCATTCGTGACACGCTAAGATGGAGGTGGCCGTCCGTGCCAGGTCCTGACAAGCCCCGGGGCCCTTCCTTATCTCGATGTATACACAACAACAGAGGAGCTACGACGACCAGCTCGCCGCGGATAGGTCGGCAGGGAAATTCGCGCTGGCTCAGCAGAAAAGGGTTAAGCCGAGACAGGCACCTGTCAAGCACCTCCACAAAAAAAGCAAGACGGCGACGCAGCACGGCGAAAACCGCGGCATTGCTGCACGCGTCTGCTTAACAGAAACAAAAAGGGGGGGCCCGGCAAAAAGAAAAGCAGACGGAAGGAAATGGATGTTCCCTGCCCCGCCCCGGACCAGCGCCAGCGGTGTAGCGCTATGTCACACGCACGTCAGGCGTGGATGGTGCGGCGACGGCGACGACGAACGACGACGGCGTGTCCATCATGCACACGCGTGCATGTTGCATAGTGTGGCGGGGCGGGCGGGCGGGCGTGCGTTGCGTTGCGCTGCGGCGGTTCTTTTCGAACCACGCGCGAGCATGGGTTTGGGACGTTTGGTGCTAACGACTTGCCTCTTCCGCCATTAGCCCCTCCCCCCTCTCTCTCGCAACAAAAGAAAAATGCAAATCGGCCGTTCAGCCGCTCTCGCAGACTCTCGCAGCTCGCTCGCCATGCTAAGCCCTTATAGGGCTGATGGTCGGTTCGCTTGAGGATCGACGCAAAATTGGCTTGGGAGCAGCAAGCAGCCCACCAGCCCACTGGCCCGCATTCGCTTTCGGCCGCCGGCGGCGGGGCGGCGAGGGTGGCGTAGGCGCCGGACCCTTGCGGCCGAGCGGGTCTATTGATGGACGAGCGTGGAGTGCGTGCACGCCCGCGGAAGGCAGAAGAAGCGGCGGCGGGATCATCGTCAGAAGAGGCCAGGCCAGGCTTCTTCTGGTTCCGCCGGGGAAAGCAGTGCGGGCGCGAGGCAGCCGGGCAGCAGCAGGGCTAGACTGTTGCTGTTTCGCCTCTTCGCACGCCAGGCCAAACTGCCACCACATGCGATACAATGCGGCGACAACCGGGCAGGAATCCCCTGCTGGCTGCATGTCTCCCGGCTGCAGGGCAACCCACCACGCCGGCCCATCGCTGCCCGCCGGGCCTCAGTTGACAGCGGCAGAGATTAGGCCGATCCAACCAACTAACTCGCACCGCGCCCTCCTTTTCCCACCGCGCCGGGCGAATGGGAGAAAAGCTGCAGCGCCATTAATCGCTCTCCATCGCGTGGTGGCCTGCCTCTTCCTTCCGCGGGAATCCTTCCACCGCAGGCCGTTTTCTCGGAGGAAAAGCCCGGCGAACGACTGATGGGCCGAACGCCGGATTTCCCCATAGTATAGACTCGCGAAGGACGGGAATCCCTCAGGATTGCTGCGGCGTGTGCCATGGCGGCTGTCAGAGCGGCGGCCGGGGAGGGTGTGGTAACATGGCTTGACCGCTTGTTTGGGCCAAGTGCTACTGCCATCGAAACGGAAGCCGCAGGGCAAGTCTTACCTGTACAAGCGCCGGCAGCTAGCAGCCCGTGGCGTTCGTTTTTGGGACGGACGACAGCCACTGCTTTATTTCTTTTCTCTGCTTTTTTGCCGCATCCGTCACGGACAATTCTTGCACGTCGCGAACCACATTTCATGCATGCAGTGCGTCTCGAGACCAATTGCTCCTGCCGCTGCATGGGAGGGGTGGTTTTCTCCCCGGCCCCCGCGGCGAAGCGAGCTTCGCTGATATTAAGGCGAACGGATCGTCGTGTGCTGATCGAACTGCTGCTGCCGTATCGCCACGTACAGACCCGCTCTTCATAGGCTCGGGAAATCCGAGCCCGCGCCTGGGCGTCCGCACTATTGGAGAGCAGAGACGACGACTCCACACGCAAGCCTCCTCTCTCGCACCACTCGATTTTTATTTTTATCGTTTTTAAGCTTTCCAGTGTGGGAAAAAACAGGGATGAAGAAATGAGGCACCGAGGAGATGCGTTGCGCGAGGCGCTTTTCTGCTACCGCTGCTGCTGTACCCGGCGGCCCCCTCCACGTCGACCGAGCCCCTGCCGAGCTGAGCTGCAACTCCACGCTCTGGCTCAACGCGCCACCTGGCGGCGTTTCAACAACGGCGACTGCGTCTCCGGGAAAGCGCGACGGTGGGCCATGCACGCGACGCAGCTTCTCGATCAGGAAAGAGTGGTAGGAACGAGCACGCAACATATACATACATACATGGTGCTGGCGATTTCTTGGGAACACGCAACAAGACAGGGGGGGCTTGTGAACGCAGGGGAATACATCATATCGCGGCGGGAGCAAGGCCTGCGGGAGAAGCTGCTGCCCGCACGCCACGCCGCCGACGTCGCTCGTGCCGCCGGGTGCGAGGTAGGTCGCGCTTCTTCGACGACTTTCTTTCGCCCCGCACGCACTTCACGTCGTGACTCCATAACCCAACACGCACGGCGCACGCAACAGCCGCCTCACTCTTTTGCATACGGGGGCGAGACGAGACCCCGACGCACCACGGTGTCTCCTGCAGGCGCCTACCTCGCCCGGTTCACGTGAGGCGAGGGAGTACGAGCGAGAGCCTTCCGCAATCGGCGCGCAACAGCCGCAGTAGAGCTGCGCCAGCAACAACAAACAGCCTTGAGCTCTCCGCACCGTCCGACGCCTCGTTCTCAGGCACTGACGCCTTTCTCCCGGGCCAAGCCACGGAAAAGAGAGAGGGTGCCCCTCGCCTCAACACCCCGCCGTCGTCACTTCACCCAAACCTCCGTCCGTCGACGCGAAAGCAGGCAACGTCACCCTCGGCGTAACTGCCAGCCTCGCCGCCGCCGCCATGGCCCCGTCGACCTCGGTCCCCGCGCTCGGCATTCTCGGACGCCCGTCGGCCGCGAAGGGCGATGGACACCGCGGGGCCTTGGTTCTCGGTGAGGAGGAGGGAGGGAGGGAGGGAGGGAGGACATGGACGCCTTGCGGACGGACGGAGGATGCAATGCAGGACGTGCCTGGGGAGCGGGGTGGTGGGGCCGTGGGATGTCGTTTCGATCGGTGGGCGGTCTGCTCTTTTCTCCTCTCTCCCTCTCTCGCCATGATCTCCAATGGGTGCTAAGCTTGGCCAGATGGTGGTTGAAGTTGGACATGTTGTCGGAGGAGAGACCCGTATGCGGTTTGGATTATTGGGAGGCCGCAGCGACGGAAAAAACGCTTTGACTGGGCTGAGACATATTAGATACACGTGAACGCCTTACGAGGACAGCAGCAACAACCCGGCCGGTGATCCCGAACGATCTTTTTTACATTTCCCCGGGACGGACCCTGGTTTTCTAGCGACGGCTCGCCAGATCGACCGCAGTCTGGGCCTTTCCGTGGCAGTCGAGGGCTGGCTGGACCCCTCAGGCAAGCTGGCGGCGCGGGGCACGGGCGTGTTTATGGGCTTGTCGCCGAGGCGCGAGAGAGTGCGATTGGTGGTAACTTTTTGCTACCACGACGTCCGATGAGGGAAGACAATGTTGCAGGCAAAGTGCAATGATTGACAACGGCCGTAGAGAGAACCGTTCCACCATGGGGCCTGCGTTTCAACAATGGAGGGGCTGGATGAGGGGGGGAATAACAACTCAAATCACTTCATTCCCGGGCGGCGATTCTTTCCCCAGAAAATCCTTCCGCTCGGCGGCCGGCGGCGGCTGCGGCCTCAATGGTTTCGCAAATACGCCGAGACCAGGACGGCTACGGCCGTACTTGGACCGGGCGTAGGGAGAGAGGGAAGGTTGGCCCCATCCCCATCATCATCATCATCGGCATCATCATCATCGTCGATCATAAACGATTATGCCTTGCGTTGACCGGTGAAACTAGCGCAATAGCCTCGGTGCTACGGCGATTCTTCCTTCTCTCTCGAAAGGGCTCCTGGCTCGGGGGGCGCGACTGGATTACCAATTTATCACTGCGATGCAGATCGTCTTTGGCATTGTTTTGGGTAGTGTCGCTCCCTGCACGATGTGCCGTGTCGCCCTGCGGAGCCTCAAAGTTGGAAGGAACCGGATGGGGCGTTCCTGTTGGATCAGAGTGATTGCGTTCATCCCTTGCGAGGCGTGACGTTGTCAGGCTCGATTGCTGCATACCATTGGCAGACTGACCTCTGTGACCGGGATGTCATGGGTCTTGAAATAGATACACTGGTTCGAAGGGTCCGTTACAAAAAAGGGAGAGAGGCGCTACTCCTGTTTACCAGCCTTTAACCCGTATTGTCGCAAGGTAATCAACAAAAGCAACAGCGCGTGATGAGGAAAGCGAAATTCGCGCTGCAGCCAAGAGACTGCCGCTGCGAATCGTCGAAACCTGGCGCGAATGGCTAAGCCGTATGAAGGCAGATAAACGACCTTGTTGAGAGCGTGGGCACGAAGTCTCCGACCCTTTGCTGCAGATGTTGCCACCACTGATGGGGAAGGGGTCGAGGGCAGCAAGACGATGCAGCATTCCAACCTCGTCTGTAAGCATCTGCTGCCTTGTGGTCGTATCGAGCAACAAGCGTCGGGATTTGCCTTGCGTTTGACGCTAACTGAGGGGTGCGCCGGACCCCTGGTGTAATATCCGGTCCCTTACACACTTCACAGAAGACCCCACGGAATCAGGCGGAGAGAAGGTCTGCTTGAGCTTCCGAAATGACCGCGTGGCCAAAGATTATCATCGCATTGACTAAACCTAAGAATTACTGATGCGCATTGTACGACCAGGAAGAATGGAAACTACGAGCTGCCTGCTTCGCGCTTGTGCCCCAAGAGTGAGCAACTTCCGACAAAACCAGAACCTTTTCCCACCAATATCATCCAAAGCCGCCCGGTTTGCGTACTCCTTTATGCCGTAATGGCGATGAAATGCACCTCTGCCGTGTATACCTTTCGACCCGTTGTGTTACTCAGCCAAACCGCAAAAGAAAAAGAAAAAAACCAAAGAAATAACCTCCCCACAAAAAACAACAACAACAACAACTGACACCCCATCCTCCTATTCATGGACGGCCAGGCCGTCGGGTGCCAAGTTCAGATGCTCGAACGGCGAGATCATCCCGCAGATGTCGACGGCGTCGACTGCCCCAACTGGTGCGCAGAAAGTTGAGAACCACGCCGTGGGTGCGAAGCGAGTAGGTACCTGAAGCCGAGGACATTGCCGCCCACCACGCGAGTGGGCGGGCGTGACTGTTGCGGCGTGCCTCTTCTCGCTCACGGTTCGCTCGAATAGAGAGAGAAAGAGAGAGGGAGAGAGAGGGAGAGAGAAAGAAAGAGCGAGATCGGAGAAGACACAGGCAAGACACCTACACCTCCCCCTCCCCCTCCCCCTCCCCCTCCCTCCTCCAAACCAGCTCCTCCCCCAACACCCGCCTCTCCAGCCTCCCCATGACCGCCGCCGGGCCCGATCCGACGACGCGCCCCAGCTCGCCGCGCGCCAGCCACCCCTGCCACTCCCAGCACGCCGTGATCAGCCGCCTGCGCGCCGCGCGCGCCCGCGGCCCCGACCCCGACCATCCCCCCTCCTCCGCCTCCTCTACGTCCTCGAACGCGACGTATACTTGGCGGCGGTGGTGTTCGCGCTGTTCGTGTTTTTCTTGTTCGTTTTCGTCGGTGTCGTCGTCGTCGTCGTCGTTGTGGTTCTCGTGGTGGGCACGCCGCTGCCGCCGGATGTACCGCGTGCGCGTGTCGTTGCGGGATTTGATGTAGGAGAACCATTGCAGGTTGCCTTGGATGATGGCGGGGAGGTTGGGCTTGGGTGTGGTGGGCGGCGGTTTGGTTGCGTTGTTGTTGTTGTTGTTGTTGTTGTTGGGGTGGTGGTTGTGGTGGCCGTTGCGGCTTCTGCTTCTGCTTCTGCTTCTGCTGCTGCTTCTGTTGCTGCTGCTACTGCTGAAGGTGTCGATGATGCGGGTGCGGAGGTTGGTGCAGGTGCGTTCGCAGCGGAGGCGGTCGGCGCGCAGGCAGGCGGCGAGGGCGGCGGGGGTGGGGAAGGTGGTGGTGCTCGTGGTGCTCGTGGTGCCGGTGCTGGACGATGTCGGGGCGTCGGTGGTACTGTTGTTGTTGGTGGTGCGGTGAGGGGTGATGGTGCTGCCGTCGGGGTTGGTGGCGGCTGAGGATGGCTCGGCGGGGGCAGGGGCGGCGGCGGGAGGCTCTTGGCCTTGGACTTTGGGGGTTGTCGTCGTATCGGTCGTCGTCTGGGTGAGAGGATGCTGTTGGCGGAGAAGGCGCTGCTCTTGCACCAGGCGCTGGAGGTTCCTGGAGTACGTGCCCGGGTCATGGCAGGGCTGGAGAGCTACGCGCGCGTCCGCTATGGCGCCGCCGACGGCGTGGGTCACGTAGCTGCATGCGAGGTAGATGTCGTAGAGGATGCGCCGGCGCAGGTTGTGCTCGAGTTCGTCCAGCTCACGTGCCGACGGGAGGCAGAGGCCGTCGATGAGCTGCGGGATGGAGAGCGGCGGGCTGCTTTTCTGCAATGTTGGTCAAATTCTTGGACGTGGGTGTGCTGGGGAGGAGAGAGCGCACCAGGCTGAGAGGGTCCAGTATCGCGGACGCGTGGTAGCAAAGCTCCTTGGCGTCGCGGACGACCAAGTCCATCTGCGAGAGGGCTTCTTTGACGCGCCGCGCTACATCCGCATAGTCGCAAATCCGCCGTCTGAGCTGGAGCGCCTCGTACTGCCGCGCCGCCGTGGTCGGTGCACTCGCGCATGGTGGTGGGGCTCTGGGAGATTCAGCCTCGCCCTCTGCGTCCGCGTCTGTGGCCGTGTCCATGTCCGCGTCTGCGTCTGCATCGGCGTCGGCATCTGTCATGTGGATTTCATTTGTGACGGGCCCAGGAGGGGCGTAAAGCCTCGCCGGCCCTCCCGTGGTTGGGCCGGAGAGGTCCATGATGGTCGATAGCAATGTGGTGGTGGGCGCATTCGTAGATGCTGGGTGGGCGGGTGTTTGGTGCAGGACTTGGTGATGGATGAGACGCGCCTTGAGGCATCCAGGCAAATCGCGGGCGCGGGCGAGGCAGCAACATGCGGAAGGCGCAGCGTGCTCTCAACTCGTTGCGTGGCCCACCCGACGACCATGAGTCCACTGCCTAACCACGGCGCACATCATGCGGATGTTCAAGCCGCAACTCTGCGTCTATGCTCGTTGCCGAGCCGCCGGTACTCTAGTTAGGCTTGTGGTAGCTTTTTGACCTCAGGGTCCAGCGGTGACGGCGGGCCGCACTCGCCAGAACACCACTTCCACCTCACCTTCACCATGGTCGTTTCACTTCCATGGGCAACTTATGCCAACAATCAACATTATCAGTCGATGATCCGTGGGAAGCCGGCAGAGTGAAATGTTTGGCACAAGGTCCTAGTCACCGCCGCAGACCGAGCCCCAGAAGTGAGCCATCAGACCCTCGAAAACAACCCGTTCCATGTTTTCAAGATAAGGTAGTTTCACTGGGTCAGCTGTGTCCAACCAACTCATCTGTACAGTTAGTGCTGTTGCAGAATCAGGTTCGCCACTGACCTACGGTACTGTACTCGCAAATCACTTCACCGCTACTCGACGTGATGAACATTACATCAGCCAACACACCGTACAGAGGATCAGCAGACTGCAGGCCTTCCGTTCTCCATCGCGGAAAGCCGCAATGCCTTGGTTCAAAATATTACCGGATGCGGAGTAGGGCGAGCGTCCATGTAGGGAAACTGGATCGGCGCGTTCAATTCCGATTGGCGGAACTTTATCTTATCGCGCACCACGAAAAACCCGACAGATTTACCATCTTTCGTCTGCCCTGAGAGAAGTCTCTTGTCTCTTAATGTTTGCTTCTCTCTTGTAATAGTGGGCGAGCCGAGTTATGGCCACACGGTGTTTGTGGCATTAAAGGGCGACGTAGGAAGTAGCACATAACATTATCATTACTTCAAAATCCAAGGCTTTACTGACTTTGCTTAACAGACTATTGTGTGTATGTGACCTGAAGAACAGGCACGATCGGTAAAGGAAAGAAAAAAAAACATCTTAAAGATTTCACTCTGTTGCCAAGACCAAGCTGCGGAAGCGTGCCATATTTGGACAGTATACGGCCATTGCGTCTGGACATAACTGAGCAGATCAAACACGCGTACATGGTAGAGAAAACAATGTACTTACGCTTTGATACCAGAGCGAGTACCCTCCGTCGGTTTCACTGATGGTGGCTCAGTTCCTAGTGAACGGGGGTGAGGTCAGTGACCTACGCTTGACCCCAGCAACAAAGCTTGGCCTCACAGGCGGGGAGTACAATTAACAAAGCATGGAGACAGCTGACGCTTAGCTCATCGTATATGTTATACGAAACCTGCGAGCTCACCGCATCCATGCAGCGCGGTGGTGAGGGAAGGAGCGGACCAATGAGGGCGCTGTTTCTGCCTCTACAGTCACCTCCGCCTCCACCTTCACCCGCGAACAATAGACACAATAGGAGGACCTGAAACACGGGGGCGGCAAACAATGGCTGGCGACCGGGCCTTACAAAAATCTTTTCCATCCTCAGCAGGCTCTCAACTTCTTTCTCTCCTCGGACCACCCTCGAATTTCTTGCGACGCTGTCAGACCTTGCCATCGGCTTCAGCCAGAGCAGCAGCAACCGCGTCGCAACCAGGTCCCCACCCGTATTGTTTCACCGCGATCGCGCGTACACCCTATACACGCCCAGCCCCATCCCGACGACCCCAATTGGCAACCATGGACGCCGACGCCAACCCCACCGCCCCCGCCGACAACCCGCCCTCTTCGCCGACCGCCCACGAGCGCATGCTGGACATGCAGCTCACGACCGACTACAGCAACGCTCCAACCACCCCGCCCTTCCACCACTCGCGCTCCTTCCGCACGGCCATCAGCCCGGGCAGCGCCGCCGCCGCCGACGACAACACCACCACCAACATGCCCTACAACCCCTTCCTCGCGCACCACCCATTCGCCGGCACCGCCGTCCCCACGCCCACCAACCCCTTCCTCGCGCAGAACCCATTCGCCGCCGCCAACAACACCGTCAACGCCGCCGCCAACGACGACCACATCATCGACCCGGTCCTCGACCACCTCCTCACCAGCCTCGCCAACGCCGCAACGACGGCGGCCCCGCTCCTCCCCACCGCGACGGGCGCCGTCCGCGCGCGCCTGCACGCGGCGCTGCAGCCGGTGCTCGACGCGCGCGCCGCGGCGCTGGAGGCGGAGCTGGACCGCATGCGCGCGACGTGGGTCGACCAGGACGCGCGCATCGACGAGCAGGAGACGCAGCTCCGCGACCAAGAGGCGCAGCTCCGCGACCAAGACGAGTGCATCCGCGAGCGGGACGAGCAGCTCCGCGGCGCCGAGACGACGCTGCGCCGCAAGGAAGTCATGATCGAGAACCTGCGCAGATCCGTCCGGCGCGCGCGCGATGATGAAGAGGAGAGGTACGTCGAGAATGTGCGGATACTGCGGGAGGCGGAGGCCAGGGAGGAGGATGCGGATGCGTATGTTGCGGAGCAGGGGGCGCGGATTGTGGAGCGGGATGAGCGGATTGCGGAGCGGGATGAGCGCATTGCTGAGCAGGAAGAGCGCATTGAGCAGCAGGATGAGCGTATTGAGCAGCAGGATGAGCGTATTGCGGAGCAGGAAGAGCGCATTGCGGAGCAACATGAGCGCATTGCTGAGCAGGAGAGGGAGATGCACGAGGACACGCTGCACATTATCGACCAGAGAGGCATCATTATGGAACACGTTGACCGCATCGAGGAGCTGGAGGGGCTCACTCAACAGTACGAAGGCCGGATCGCGGAGCTCGAGGCTGATGCGAAGCTGTCGGAGCCCAAGAGGGCCGATCAGGAGCAGCGGATGTCGGGATTGCCTGAAGCCATGGAACCGGAGGATTCGTTGCAGGAGATGGGCCAGGACGAGCATGCTCAACAGCCCGTTGTCGATGAGGACGAAGAGATGGGAGGGATGATTGGCGGCGACGACGAGGAGCAGCAGCAGGAGGAGGAGCCGCAGCAAGAGGAGCAAGAGCAAGAGCAAGAGCAAGAGCAAGAGCAAGAGCAGGAGCAAGAGCAAGAGCAGGAGCAAGAGGAGCCCCAGCACAACGCATCCACCTCTCCCTCTCCCTCTACATCCACGCCCATCCAGCAACCGCAACCCCAGCAGCCGGAAGAGGAGATGCACGAGAAACAGCGCGTGCTGCGCAGCACCAAGCGCGAGATGCAAATCAGGCGCAGCGAAGTCCCGCGCCTGCGCTCCGTCTTCAGGACCATCCAGCACCAGCTCGACAACTCGCCCGACCTCGCCTTCGCCGCCGCAGCCGGCAGCCGTCCCTTCCTCCTCGACGCCCACCAGCTTGCCGACAGGGAGCAAGTCGCCGCCCAGCTCACCCAAGTGACCACCACCGACGACGACGACAACAACAACGCCGCCACCTCTGCCGCCGCCGCCGCCGCCCGCGCCTCCGCCTCCGCCGACGCCATCGCCAACGGCGCGCTCGCGCACGCCTGCGACTTCCTTCTGGCGCGAATGGTGCTGCACGTGACAGACGGCGACGTGTCGCTCGACCCATTGGAGTGCGGGGTGGCGGCGGCGCGGGCGGTGGACGAGCAGCTGTCGCAGGTGCTGCTGGTGAGCCGCGAGCGGGCGGAGCGCAGCGCGCGGTGGGCCGACGGCGCCCTCTTCCCGGGCTACTGCCTGCACGGCGCCGTCGTCGGGCGGCGCCCGCCGCGCTTCGACCACGGCGTCGGCCGCGCGTGCCGCGAGTGCGTGAGCAGCGGCCACGCCTGCGTCGTGAGGCGCCACGGTCTGCTCGTCGTTCTGCCACGCCGCGACACTGCCGAGGGCGGCGATTGGAGGGATGCGGATATGTGGGTTGGCGATGTCGCGAGGCATAAGAGGAGAAAGACGCAGGCCTGAGTGGTGGTGGTGGTGGTTGGTTTGACTGTGAGATGCGGAGGGTTCGAGGCTGGTACTCGGTAGCCTAACGGGGGATTTGGAAGGAGCTGGATAGGCAGCCTCGAAGAGCGCGCCCAGATTCTTGGGCTTCGGCAGTGAACTGTCGTTGAGCGTTGAGGTGTCTACATTTTTGACACACTATTTTTTGTTACTTTGGAAGGCTTATCCTTTCACGATTGCATGGAGGCTTGGTACACTTCTCCGCTCTGGCATACAAGGGACTACGTCCTTGGAAGTGTCAGACAGTGTACAGTCGGTCGTCTTATTAGTATTACAAAAACTCTTCGGAAGCTGTAGGAAGCCGAAGGAACCATCAAACAGCCATTGAAATAGCATTGAAGAGCCAGAATCACATAATTCGTGTGTATGACTGTGAACAGAAGCTAGTGTAAGGCATAAGTATCGATTCCAGACCGATCATCTCGCTGATAGACGAAAGAAAGGTTGTTTGAAGCCAGACCACCGCTCCATAAACCTTGGTGAGACGAGTGAGTGTTGTGATTAGAAGTCTGCTCTCTTTCCCACGCCTAAAATGGAAGTATCGCAAACCTCCTCATACAACTCGATGGCATTCTTGGTGATGTCGTCGAGATCACCTAGCTCGTGTTCAGGCAGGATCCTAATTTCGAAGGGAGTCGTTTGAGACACCTGCAACAGGAACCATGGCCACGCCAAAAGCATGTCACCTAGACAGCACTTGTACGTCAGGCGGTCCAGCGCCTCTTCTCGAATATACCTGTTGTTGCCAAGGCAAACGAGAACAACAACCGTTCTCCAGTAACGGCCGTCCTCATTGCGTCCACACTCGAACCCTCGCCGTCCCAAGACCTCATGTGAAAAAGTCTTGCGCACCATGCTTCTGCTTCTTTCGCCGTCCTTGTCCAGCCTTTTGAAGATTTCTACTACCGCGTTGGAGGATCCATTGGGCTGTGTGGGCTTGGGATAGGGGCAATGCTTGCGCATACTCAAGTAACAACCCTGCCATGGCGCCGCCGCGCCTCGCTCAAGAGAGCTACGGATATTGGGATGAAGTATGGCGAAGAAGTAGCGACATGTAAGGCCCAGACAAGCGAGATCGGCAGTTCCTGAGATATCCACTTCTTCCATCTTGCGGTCTGGATTGTACACGTTTGTGTAACTCCCGTGGATGGCATCATTCTCATATGGTGTTTGCCAGGGCTGAACGATGTAAGAAGTGATGTGATTGATGAGTTCGAGCGGAAGGCGCAGGAGCCTGCTCCGAGAGGAACTACAGCCACAAGGCATCAGCGGTGAAAAAAGGCTGGCAAATAGACAGAGATGAAGAGCTTTTTGGGATAGTTCTTACTGCTTTGCTCGAGACGCATTCAATACGTCGTCCGAGTTTGGTTTCGGATCAGGAAGCTTACGCACGGTGAGGAGGTCAACGAGATACTCGGCCACCTCATGCTTCTGTTCAACAGAGTCTGGGACTTTGAATGCTGTTTTGTGGTGATTATCGATGATGTACAACATGGCTGGATCTGCGCTGAGCTTATTGGTCAGCTCACAACTCTTCCCGTGTCAATAAGCTTCCTGCACAGGCATTCGACGCTAGCACGTGCAGGCTGATGAGAAGGACAAACCGGCAGATATCGGCGTTGAAGGGAATCAAGCAATCAAGCCCGCGGTGGCGGATGAGGTGACGTGGCCTGCAGGCTTGGGCGGCGGATGAAGAAACAGGGCGCAAGCTCAGCGAAAGGAAGGCGCGAGGAGCGTCCTTGTGGAAGATCTGACGCTAACTTCAATTGATGGTCAAAGCTGGCAGCATCGCCGCTGCCGCTTTGATGCAGTCAAATAAGAGAAGCATGAGAGCGCCTTCACATTTCGCTCCCGCAGAAGGCCCGCGGTAGGGAGGTGACATCACCTTGCACCCTCACTGTATAGTGACCGGTTTCACTTTATCACTAAGTAGACCTACGTCGGGAGATGAATTAAGCACCCACCAATGTGTGAAGCAATTCAGGACTTCACTACTGTCTATCAACTTTCAATTCCCGGAGGCGTAAAGAAAGAAGAAAAGCTCCGCTTCATAACCTCTTACGTATGTCATCCACCAGCATCTTGCAGGTGAGCACATCTATCTCCAGAGAAAGGTTGAAACCAAACCTACAGCTATACTTACCCCGCAACTGAAAGGAAATGAAGTCGCGAACTGTCTGCTTGGGAATTGCAATTTTCCACCAGACGTCTGCGCCGCAGACCATCGATTCTCCACTTCCACGCCGCAACCCCACCAGCTCTCGTTACCACCTGCACCGTTCCCAAAAGCTCGCGTACCTTGCCATTCGCTGTATCGAAACCGCATCCTTCGTTCAAAACCGAGATCCAGACCACAACTGTGCCTCTCGAAGCTCTCAATGCGGAGGAGCGACACATACTCCGTTCCCCAATGCCGAAGTAACAATGGCACCTGAGTGGTGGATTCTCACACTACTGTTCATCAATGTACTCCCGTCCGCAGGCGCGGGTGCGGCGTATGTACATGCATACATACCCATGTCTCTCAACGGTCCGAAGCCGGCGTCGGGCCACAACTTTGCGTCTCGAAGTAGAACACGCATACAACATTCAGAGCAACACAAAGACAAGCATTAAAGAGCCGAATATACTCCTCCCATTCGAAATTCAAACACCAGGGCACCAAATATCTCCCCCGTTCCGTTCTCCAAACCATCCAGCACACCAAACCCATCCCCCGTCCTCCATCCACCATGAACCACATCCTCAACCTCCTCCTCCTCCTTCCGCTCATCAGCATCCCCCTCTTCGCCTCCACCTCCGCCCAATCCACCACCAGCCCGCCCTCCCTCGCCGCCGACATCCTGACCGAACACACCGAATCGTCCGTCGGCGCGATCCCGCTTCCCACCGTCCATCTCGCAGACGCCGAAGACAAACACATCCCCCACACCGAGTCCTCCGTCGGTGACGTCCCGCTTCCCACCCTCGCCGCCAAAGACGGAGAGGAAGCCACTGCATCGACGCCAAGCGGACGCCGCACAACACCGAACCTTCCGTCGGCGGGATTGGAGACTGGCATCGAGGCTGGACAAACGCCGCGTACCGAGTCGTCCGTGGTGGGTTGGTTGGGCGAGATCCCGGTCCCCCGCGTTGATTGGGAAGGGGAGCGCGGCAGGGGGGCTTTAGGGTGTAATGGGGGGTTAGTGGAAGTGTAGCAGCGGTGGTTGGCGTTGTTGTTGTTTTCTTATTTACCGCTTCTTTCATTTTATTCACCAACCCCCCGGTTGGATGTTTTCTTTTTTTCTTCTTTTTAGCTCATCGATTTCGTCAATTCCCCTCTCGTACGTATCGAACTGTATTCGTCCTCTTTCTCTGAAGGGCAGGCCAGCTGGACTCGTGGAAGTGTGTGGTGGTTGTCGTCGTCGTCGTCGTCGTCCAGCAACTGTCCTCGTACCGATGCAATATAGAGGCCGGAAACCGAACCAACAACACCCACCATCCCAATGCCTTTCCCCCCATCCTCAACTTTCTCAACCGTCTCCATCCCCCTCCCCATTAAACTCTCGCACGCACGGCCCTCTCGCGCCACAGCGGCCGATCCTGTTGCCCGTTGCGGCAAGCGTGCGTGATCAGCCCGAACGAAAGGGCCGAAAGCAGGAGGCCCATCCATCCAATCCATCCATCCATCCATCCATCGTCGCAAAGACAGTGTCAGTCAGTCAGTCGTGTGCAGGGAGCGAAGAGGTAGTCTCGACACATCCTTGTTGGCGGCGGTGGCGGCGGCGACGATCACATTGTTGATCAAGCTTTGATTGTTGGTGGTTCGTAGGTCAGATGGCTATCTATGTGATATGTACATACATACAGAAGAAAAAAAAACATGTTTGCGTCCAAACCCCGATGTATATGTACTGCGCGCGTAAGTGTCATGCGTGGGGGAGGGGGAGAAAAAAAAACAAAGTGAGCGTCCCGTTGTATCTATCCTTCTACCCATCCCAGCTCCCCAAACGATGGTCGTCTATATCTAATCTCCAAGCTCTTTGTTCGGACAAATGGCGCCAAGAAACAAGCGTAGAAGAACAAGCTTACTGGGTCGGCATGCCGGCCTTCAGGTTGTCGTACTTGGAGTCCGGGTACGCGAGGTTGTTCTCGGTGGTATCCGCCAGACTGCCGTTGGCGGACATGCTCTTGTAGACCTGCGTGATGAGAAGAAGCGCGTCTCGTCAGCAAGAAGCTTTTTTTACTTCCAACGTCAAACGAAAGGAAAAAAAAAAAAGGCGACGACGGATGAATGAAAGCCTTACATTGCCGATGATGCTTCCGTCCGTGGTGTTGCGATCGCCGGACGCCTCCCACCACATGGCGCCGCCCATGGACTTGCCCTGGAGGTACGTCACCTTCTTCAGCGCCATGTCGACCGTGTCGTACGACACCATCTCGCGAGACGAGTTGTCGTAGCTGTACGTGGCCCCGGCTTCGCTGTCGTAGTGCTCCGTTGCGCCCGCCCGCGGGAGGACCTATCCGCGACGGAAAGCCAAAAAGTCAGCTTCTCAACTAGGTACAAAATCTTTACCGAGCGCGGGCCGGAACGAGAGTCACCCACCTTGTAGTCCCAAACCCCATTCTCCCAGCTTCCCGACCCCACGCCGTTGTAGCTCGTCCCGGGCCCGTCCGTGTTCTCAAACGCGCGACCGTACAGCGGCATGCCGAGCACCAGCTTCGCGCTCGGGATGCCGTTGCCCGTGTAGTAGGTGACGGCCTGCTCGGTGTTGAACGGCGTCTCGCTCGGGTTCGACGTCTTGTTGTACAAGTTCGCCTGATGGCCGGCCGTCGTGTCCCAGCTGCCGGCGTAGTCGTACGCCATGAGGTTCACGAAGTCGAGCGAGGGCTCCATCTCGGCCAGGCGCAGCTTCTGGTAGTTGGTCGGGCCGGCGGGCGCGGCGATAGATAGCAGGAACTGCGGGCGCGTGTAGCCCTCGGTGGCCAGGCTGTCGGCGTACGTGTCGAGCGCCGTGCGCGTCGCCTGCAGCAGCGAGACGAAGTTCTGCGCCTCCGTGTCGTTGGCGGGGTACTCCCAGTCGATGTCGAGCCCGTCGAGGCCGAGGTCTTTGACCAGCTGCACGGCCGACGTGGCGAAGGTGGCGCGGTTGGCGGCCGTCGCGGCGGCGCCGGGGAAGTTGGACGAATAGGTCCAGCCGCCGATGGAGAGGAGCACCTTGAGCTTGCGGTTCGCCTTCTTCAGGAGGTAGAGCTGCTTGATGCAGCCGTACACGTTGGTGCCGACGTCGTTCCACGAATCGCCTTCGTAGTGCTTGTCCGTGTCCGCCCAGCTGTCCGTCAAGTACACCTCGCCGGTCTCCGGACGGACGTTGGCGAAGGAGTAAAGGACATGGGTCAACTGATCCGCGGGCAGGTTCTGAGGGTTGTAGTTGCGGCCGTAGATGGCCTGAGAAGATGTTAGCTGGGTATGCCACGGATTCGAGGAGTACAAACCCAGTTGACGAAGTAGGCAACAGTTCTGTATCCGTTTCCGCCGCCCATTGTTGCTGTAGTGTTGCTGCTGAGTGCTGTAGGGACAGGAGAAGCATCGGCGGGAGCCAGATATATAGACAAGGCAAGGATCGTGGCGGCCGCAGCCGCTGAGATGGAGGTTGACCAACGCATTGTTACGAGTGTTACGCAGGATTGCCTGAGCTCAGCGCAGCTTCAACATGATCAAAGCGACCGGCGGCCTGAAGTTGTTATACGGCATCTCGCCGCGAGAAGGACCACGCTGGCTTCGGGCTGGACAAGGCATCGCGTCGTGTGGACAGAGCAAGCGGGTCAGTTGTCGCTTCCCATCTGGTTACGACGCCACTTAATACCGCTTGTGGAAGTAACGTGCCTGCCCTTTCGCTCTGCTGAGCACGAAACCTGGCGGCCTGGCGACGCGCCGACAAGGCGTCTTGAGACTTCAGTCATTTGAGCGGCGCGGCCTGATGGAGAGAGACAACTGTGGTGGTGGACGTGTTGGCGGGCCATGGTCGCGACGACGGTTAAAGGTCAGATGGGTTGTGGCACCCTTGAGGCGCAGGGCGTTGGAGCTGCCCTTCTGGGCGACGAGCCTGGCGGTCATGCTCTTCGACGTTACATCCCTTGCTCTTTTAGCCAGGGCAGCGTCGAGGCCCCGCGGCTCCAATCACAGCCAACGTCGCACCCACACGCTCTCGCCGGAACACCACCCTCACCACCGCTTGTCGACCAGACCGCCGACATCACCAGACACGGCCCGGCGCAGTGCTCGGAGCTCCGCCTTCGTCGGGCCATCTTCCCCCACGCTCGCCCGGTGCAAACACCAGTCGCATGCTGGACTGACTTGCTCGCGTGGCCCGCACGAATCCTTGCATGGCCGTCGCGATAAGACCGGGACGCCCCACACTGACGCTGCTGAGGTCTGCATTGTCTCTGCCGTGCACGAGCCGAGTCGCGTGCGTGGTCGAGTTACCTCGTGGAGTCCGCGACGGCTTCGAATGACGGAGGAGTGTCCGTGTCGAGTTTTTAGAAGGGAAGTGTCGAGGGCGCGCGAGAGGGTTGCATTGCCGAGTGCGTCATATCGATAAGCAACCCCTGCTGAAGATATGCTACAAGACTTTGCCGTCACACCTGAAGATGCTGTCACATTCTTTTAGCCATCTACGGTTAGAAAGAGATGTCCAGCTCAGGACGTGATCAAGGAGCCTCTTCATCCCGTGCGGGCCGGCTGCGAAATGACCGCAGGCTCCATCACGATCAAGACATGCAGATGATCCAAGTATTCTCTACACAATCACTGCGCGAAGGACTGTAACAGTGGAAATATGGATACCCTATATTTGTGGGTATAGATATCTGGGCAAGAGCTATGATTACAGCCCCTTCGCGCAGCCGATGGCTAGCGTGCATCTGTTTTTTGCTCATGTCATGGGTAGTTGAAGCCATCGTCCGGACGTGTATGTAGAATTTTTAATTCGACATTCTTGTCCGGACGATAGCTTCAGCTACCTACTACTTATTATTTCTTCTTTAAGAACGAGCTAAGGCATAGTTACGCCATGTTCTGCTATTCTTCGCGCTAGCCATCGGCTGCGAGAGGGGGCTGTACTCCGACACTGTTGCAATGTTAAGCGAGTCGATCTTGGAATGGAGAGGAATCAGAAGCGATCGCACAAGATTGCGCAATAAGATCTTGGTCTCGTTGGAGCCTCTATTGGGAGAGTCTTCTCATCCGTCGGGAAACCTTCCCTCCGCCTCCACCTTCTCGAAATCTTTCCCGTCATTATCCATTATTACCCGCCTCCGCACCAGCGACCGTCCCCATTAGTCGGCCCGCAGCCCCACGGCAACCAATCCCACCGCTTCCGCCAGCCAAGAGCGGACCCCCGCTCAATTGCAGCACGAATCTCGCATCTCGGGACCCCTGGCACGTTTGAGGCCACGGTCAGCGCACCCCATCAATTGGATCGGAGAGCCCCAAACGGAAGAAGCTCGAGGGAGGGGAAACTTACTCAGCACCGCTGTAGTACGTGTCCCACTGGAACATGGCGGCGCCGAGGAACGCGCCAATGAAGATGCAGATGATGATGTAACCTGCGCGAGGAAGCAAACAAAGAACGAAAGCGTGTCAGCCCCAAGTCGTGCGTCGCGACGAACGAGAACAAACAATAGGTAAACCGGCCATCCGACGTACGTCCCCCCTGCTGCTGCAGAACGCACGAACAAACACTGCAGCGCGCGCGCATCCCGACCCTCGCGCACGCACGTACGCACGCGCCGCGTGTAACCACACACCACGACAGGAACGCGTGGAGCTCGATGCAAGGGGAGGTGGAGGGGGAAAAGAGCATGATGCAGGTTCGGAGTAGTCGGAAGGAAAAAAAAAAACAGCAACAGCAACCACTCACCATTGTAGTACATGGCCAGCAGCATGACAAAGTACCCGACGGCGAACTGCACCATGAACAGCGCGCTCCGCACCAACTGCTGCCACCACTTCAGCGGGCCCACCACCGCCGCCGCCGCCGCCTGCATCCCGCGTCCACCCCTTCCCGCCACCGCGGCAGCAAGACCCTTCCCGCCGCCGGTGCCGCTGGACGAGGCGCTGCTGCCACCGCCGGACTCCTCGCGCGCGGCGGAAGCGGAAGCGTGCGAAGGAGCAGACGTGGTGCTGTTGACGCGGCGGAAGTGGCGGTCGAGCTCGCGCTGGGCGCGGCGCAGGCCCTCGAGCGCGACGACGAGCAGGACGACGCCGATGCACGAGCCGGCGAAGGCGCCCGCGCTGCGGACGTGCCACGAGCGCGCGATGAAGCACGAGTCGACCGTGTACCAGTTCCAGAGCATCTGCCCGTCGGGGCGGGCGTTGCGCCCGCACCCCCGGTCAGCGGCTTTTCGGGTCTGTATGTACGCGCATCTTGGGAGGGTGAGGGTGAGGGCGGGGGGTTGGGGTTGTGGGGGTGCGGGGGAGGGATGGGGGGGATGGGGCCTTAAAGTGTGCAGTGCCCGTGCGTGGGAGGTCGTGGCATGTGGAAGTGTCGTCGTCGCGACGGGAGTGAGGACGGATGACGTACGGAGATTTTGCACGAGCTGCCGCCGCCCATGCCGCCCATGCTCATTTTGGCGGTGCTGGTCGCCGTGGCGGCCGAGGTGGTGGCCGTGGAGGCCATCGACATGGCCATGGAGCTGGCTGTCGAGGACATTCCGGACATGTCCATGACGGCGGGTGCGGGGTGACGTGCCAAGCGGGGACGATTGACGGTGAGAAGAATGGTCCGGTGAGGATCGAGCTTGGAATAGGGTTTCTTGCGAGGCGCGGATTCGAAGGGTGGTAGCGGGCTCGGAAGGCGGGAGCGGGCGCGAAGGGAGAGTGCGCGCGGCGGGCGCCGTGTAACGGAGGTGTAGATCGGAGGCAAAAGTGAGGGCGCGAGTAATGATGCGGATGAGGACGGCTCTAGGTTTTTATGGATGGAGGTTCAGGCGAGTCGCCGCCAAGCTGTCTTGCTGTGCAGCCGCATGGTCTTTCATGGGCGAGTCACCCAATGGGCTCGCTAAAGTAAGTAATGTGCTCACCGCTGCACGAGGGAAGCGCCCGGAAGAGCGAAAGGGAGGCACGGCAGGCCTTATCTGGTCGCTTGCTGACGATGCTGCACCACCCTTGATCCCGGGTCGAGGTCGAGGTCACACTTGCCCCAATGGAAAAACGTGCTCAAACCCGAGCGTTGGCGGAAAGCTTGGCGCGGAGGGTGCCCAAGAGCGGGCGTGGCCCACTGCTATTGAGCAGATTGAGGACGGGAATTCATTATTTGCATCAGCAGCCATTTTCGCTTGCCATATCTTCAAAGAGAAGCTTGAAACGCCCCATATCGCCGTCGGGCGTTTGCACAGTTATTTTGGTATTTAGTCTTCCCGTCACGAATTCTTGTTCTCCGCCCCTGGTCAACCGCATCCGTCTAAGCGCGAACCGTCAACACCGCCGATGCCTTTTCATGTGCGCCTAAACAAAAGCCTCAAAAATACCAACACCTCCCAAGGGAGTTTTCCTGGGGAGAAATCAGTTCAGTGAGATATCTCACGGTGATCGAACGAGAAGTGAAGAACATCAAGCCCGCCATTTACCTCCGTCTCGGTGGAGGAAGGGCAATTACTGGAATAAAGTCTACTATATATGTACCTCTCTCACAACACTGATACCTGCGTCGCTAAAGAACAAAAAATAAACAAACGTCAAGGCATGCAAGAAAGACCGAGGAACAAATCATGCAGAAACCCAGGTCCACCAAGCACCGCCCATCTCCAGAATATACTCGGCCGTCCACCTCAACGGCAGATATACAAGCGGCAGCATCCTCTCCAGCATAGGATACTCCCGCACAAGCAACGGCTGGCGCTTCTCGACGGCGCTGACGACGATCTCGTCCTGCGCCGCCATGGCCACGGGCGACGGCGGGATCACAACGGCCAAAGGCTGGGCGGCGCGCGCCGTCGGCTTCAAGGCAAAGTAGCCACCGTCGTCCGAGGCGGTCCACGCACCCTGGAGATGACCCTTAGCGATGGCGTCGTGCGCGGCGCGCGCCTTGATGAGGTACGGCGTGCTCTCGCCCTCGACGTACGCGAGGCAGTTGTGCCACGGCGTGGGGGTGTGGTAGTTGTCGAGCAGCTTCTGCGCATCGCGGGTCTCGAGATCCTCGACGGCGACGGCCGCGAGCAGGCGGACGGCGAACTTGGGGCCCGAGTTGTCGTGCGCGTGGATGGACAGGCGCACGTGCGACGGGAAGAGCAGCTCGACGAGGTTCGAGTAGGCGCAGTTGCGCACGATCATCTCGGCCGCGACGGCGGACGCCACCTTCTTCCGCTTGGACGTGCTGAGGCCGCCGGCGAATGCGCGGCTCTGCGACAGGTCGTCGAGCATGAAGCGCGACAGGCCGCGGTACAGGCCGAGGGTCGACGGGTCTTGGCTGCTTATCAGGCTGCGCAGGACGGTCTTGTCGTTTTGGCCGAGCGCCATCATCAGCTTGCGGCAGAGCTCGGCATTCTCAGACCGCTTCGAGTCGATCGGGTGCGTCAGCTCGAGCTGCTCGACCCACTTCCCCTGGAAGAGGCCCGTGACTTCCTTGTTGCCGAAGAAGATTTCGGTGAGGGAGGTGAACTGGATGTTTCCGTTGCACTGCTTGCTGGACTTCATGCGGTAATACATTTGCTTCAGGGACTCGCCGTAAATGTCGACTTGGTCATCCTCAACCTCCACTACCAGGTATTAGCACGTGCATTCGATGACTGATGTTGTGACTTACGTAGGTCTGAGAAGACGTGTCCATCACTGACGATGAGCACGATGGCGCCGGGGCTGTAGATGTCGCCCACGCGACGTGTAAACTCATCAAGTGTCTTGAGAGCAAGGTACTCGGCGCGGTCCGGGTCAGTGCCGCACGTCTTCTCTGCGCTGGGCGATTTGCAGGGAAAAGCGGGAAGACAAAACTTAATCGGCAGGCGACGGGTGACAAAGTCCAGCACACAGGTTTCAAAGTAGCTGCGGCCGACGTTCCACTTGTCGTGCGGAGTAATGTTACGGAGGTATTGGTCGAATACGTCGGCGATGTGAGAAGCCAGCTGTGCATCTTTCTCGTTCGGAGTTGCAGAAGAGCGGCTTGTGGGTGGCAGGAGGCGGGTTTCGCAAAGCACGAACAACTCGGCCCAAGAGACCAGGTCCGCGGAGGAATCTTCTGATGTTGAAGCGGTATTCTTGCTGCAAACCAAGCCAAGAATGCTCTCCGGTCGTGCTGAATCGAGCAGTTCCCGGACACGATATCTCGTGCTTTCGGCTGACAGGTTCAGGGAGATATCGGTCGCCTTGACTTGTTTGCCTGGGGTCAGGACAACACCATCGTGCGGGTTTGTCGCCAGAAGCTGCTCCCGCAGTTGTGGCCAAGCAGCTTCCAGATTAGCGCCGTTGCTGCCGTGCGTAGAGATCAGAGTGAAGTCAGGCCGGCGCCAGTAGAAGGCCTGGACGCCGTGGTAGATGGAAGAACCGCTGTTGAGAGAAGACATTATAAGGATGGAAAGCGGGGTATCCGCTAAACTTCAAAGGGCAAGGTGGGAAAAAAGGTTGATCTTTGCTCGATGGAGAGAGGTTTGTGAGCTGAGTAAAGGAAAATGCTTGGGGGAAATGGGGAATTGAACGTTGGTGGATGTTGACTGAAGTGGTGGTCCGAATGCTGATCTTTTATGAGGCTATCGTCGAGCCTCTCCGCTGTCTGCTGTCACGGTGGAGGAACACTTGGCGAAGGAGTTCTGCGGCTATGCTCCGGGGTTCTGGAGGCCGCAGCGGGAGAAGGTGAGAAGCTGCAAAGGTCGGGTCAGCCACCATGTCAAAAAAAGAGCACAAGCAGCCACAGGCCCAGTTGGCATCTCTGACGGAAACGTCCAGGCGACAATTGCCAAGGCCTCCCTCCCTCGCGGCCTCCGACGACAGGGATGCATGGGCTTATGCGGGTCGGGGAATACACAGATTCGCGCTAGCCAGCCTGCGACCACAGCGGGGAGCCAAGCACCAGGCCCACTCGCACCTGCCCACCAGAGAAATCAGCCCACTCTCTGCCTGTGCCGTCATCGCAGGAAGGATGTCGAATTGTCTGTCACCGCCCGGCTAACCGAGTCTGTGGTGGCGAAGCTCACCAGAGCCGAGTCGAGACCCTGTGCAGCAGTGGTTCCCCGAATTCCGGGTGTGCCTTCCCGTTGGAAACCCAAAAATACGGATGGCCCAGAAGGAGCAGCGTTGCAGCCTTGGCGGGGTTGGCGCAGCTGCATATGCAGTCGTCCCCGACCAACGGAGAGCACGCACGCAGCGCCGCAACACAGCCCTGTCAGCCCGTTGGACGGGTGCCCCCCGCATCCAGCTAATCGTAGTTACGATAAGGCGGCAACACGTCAGGGAGCTTCTCGGGTGGCGTTACACCCGGCGACGTTGCAACTCCTTTCAGCCCAGCTGTGGCCGAGTCACTGCGCCTGCCGGCTGAGAAAGAGGGCGCTCAATCCCAAGCCTCCGTCCGCTTGGCGCTTTTGACCCGACCTTGTTTCGGCCATATCAGATACTGGGCCGTCGGCCGCCTCTCGCATCCTCAATCCAAGCATACCACCAGCAACATGCTCTCCAGTTTCCTTCTCGTCTGTTTCGTCATCCCTGTCGGCCTGGCCGTCGTGGCAGCCGTCACCTTCCTCCTACCTCCCAGAAATTTTCCGAAGAACATTCCGACCATTCCTTTTTACTACACGCTTCTTCCCCTCTTCCGCGACTGCGACCAAGAGACTCTTTATCGGGAATACCTCGAGGAACCGCTGAAGAAGCACGGCGCTGTCAAAATCTTCTTCGCTTCGCGCTGGAATGTTTTGGTTCAGCGGCCCGAACTGCTCCAGGAAGTGTTCAAGAACGAGGACCTGTACGCCAAAAGCGGCAACCAAAAGAAAATCCCGTACAGCGTGATCGCCGATTACACCGGTGACAATATCATTTCGGCTCATGGCGCTGATTGGCGGCTTTACCGCTCTGTTATTGCTCCGGGACTGCAGCGAGACTTCGACGCTGAGCCCGTGGTCCGGAACGCCAACCTTCTAGCAAGCCTCTTCGTTGAGCAACAGAAGAAGTCGGCTAAGGCGGGTGTTCTCGTTCTCCCCTTCCTACAGAGGCTTTCTCTGGAGAACGTTGCGCAGGGCCTCCTGGGCACCTATTTCGGAGTAAGCATCACGACAATCTTACAACGCTATCTCACTGACACGTTTGACAGACTCTGGAGAGCCCGCAGGCACCCATGCACCAGATTCAGATGACAGTAAAACGAGCAATCTTCAAGCCACTGTTCTTGAACTTCCCGTTTTTGGACCGCTTCCCGATTCCGAGCCGGCAAAAGGCACGTCAGCTTGTTGACGACTTCGCCAGCCAGCTATGCACCAAGGTCTTGGAAAGCCACCAACATGCTCACGAGGAGAAGATGGCTAATGCATCCGCCGGATGTCACCTTGTGCGGGCTTACCAAACCGGGCTCCTCACCGAGCAGCAGTTCCGGCACAACGTCTCCATCATCCTGATCGCGGGACACGAGAACCCTCAGCTGCTCTTCCAATCGCTTCTCTTCGTTCTCGGCCAGCACCAAGACGTGCAGCAGCGCATCCGCGAGGAGGTCACCGCGGCCAAAGACGGCGGCGCTCCGGCAATCCTGAGCATCCCGTACCTCATGGCCGTGGTGTACGAGACGCTGCGCATGTACCCGCCGATCTCGCAGCTCATCAACCGGCGCACGACGGCGGCCACGGTGCTGGGCGGCACCATCGCGCTGCCGGCCGACGCGTACGTCGGCTACAACGGCTACGCGACGGGCCACGACCGGGCGTTCTGGGGCGCGGACGCGGACTCGTTCCGGCCGGAGCGGTGGGGCGCGACGCTGGACGACATCAACGCCACGTTCCGCACGGCCAACCGCAAGGGCGGCTTCATCGCCTTCCACGGCGGCAAGCGGGCGTGCCTGGGCCAGAAGTTCGCCATGCTCGAGGCCCGGCTGACGGTGGCCGTGCTGGTGCAGAGGCTGGCTTGGCGCATCGATCCTACCTGGCGGACGCGCATGACGCCGGTGAGTTTGCACCCTGTTCCTCCAGAGTATTGCTGACAATATTGGCACAGGCGGGGCCTCTGAGTCCGATGCTCCTTCGGCTTTTCTTCGAGGAGAGATGATTTTCCGGGGTTGTTGGGTATACGAGGTTCGCGTAGAGAGCGAAAGTTAGAGGCGTTGACGGAAGGCAGAAAGTTTAGGCGTCTTGGTAGCCGGAGGATTTTGGCCTAGTCGATACTTGCAAGCGAGACACATGATGACCACTAGAAACCAACTCTGCCCGCCACCCGTGAAGTGCATCTGCAGATTGGGACGAGATTGCGTGAAGATCCGGTGTGGAGATCTGGGGCCCTGCGAGTGTCCGGGGAACCCTGCAGTGGCGCACAGGGGCTCGGCGAGGCGTGCAATGGCTTCCTGCCCCATTCGGCGCCGTTGGCAGGGGTGGGGGAGCGGGGCGGCCGCTGACTCGGGTGCCAAGGCGAGCGGCTGGGCCAAGGCTGCCTTTCCGGCCGTCGTGGCTGCCCTTCCTCCCGACGCCCAGCTGCGCCTGCAGATGCCCTCGATCCTGCGCCCTACTCGCCATCCTCCCGCGGGCTCGGCCGGCTGTGCTGACCCGGGCGCAGCACAGATGCTACCCGATGTTGGTGCACGTATTTTTGGGACGCGGCTGACCGCTGCGCCGAGAGGCGGTTTGCGCCTGTTGTCAGAGCACGCCCTTGCTGCGGCCATATACGCCCACTGGGTACGACCACCGCACACGATTATATGAAAAATGCATCCTCCGCTCAACCCCCTCATTGCACCACTCGTCCAGGCCTCTCCTCTACTATCCGCCAAGATGGAGAACGCCGAAAAGAAATCAGACGGTCCCACCGTGACGGCCGCGTCCCCCGCATCCACTCTCGCGCCGCCCTACTCTGCCTTCTCGCTCTCTACCCGGCGACTGGTTCTTGGCTTGGTCACTGCCGCGGGCTTCCTCGGCCCCCTCTGCGGCGCCATCTACCTCCCATCACTTCCACTTTTTGAAGACATCTTCCACACTTCAACAACAGGAATCAATGCATCCGTCACTCTTTACATGGTGGTTTTCGCCATCGCCGTAGGTTTTTGCTCTTGCTGTAAATCCAGGTTCCTGGGCTGACCCCTTGCAGCCGCTGTTCTGGGCCGCTGCTGCCGACCACTGGGGCCGACGACCAGTCTACACCATCTCCTTGGCCATATTCATCGCTTCCAACATTCTGCTTGCTGCTGTCCCTGCAAACATCGCAGCCCTGTTCATTCTTCGCATTCTTCAGGCTCTCGGCTCCAGCGCCGTCGCCTCCGTCGGCGCCGGTACGGTTGCTGACATCACCGAGCCCAAGAACCGTGCCTCCGCCATGTCCATCTTCCTGCTTGGTCCCCATATGGGTCCCATTCTGGGTCCTCTTATCGGTGGACAGTTTGCTGCTCCCTCTCGATGGAGGTGGGCCTTTGGATTTCTCGGTACGTCATCCGCCCTCCCGCATATCAACACACGCTTGCTGACCACAACACCACCTCGCAGCCATCGCATGTGTGCCCATCTACGCCGCCATCCAACTCTGGCTGCCCGAGACGCTCCGGACGCTGGTCGGCAACGGCGAAAGCCAGCGGCACTACGGCCTCCTGAAAGTGCAGCCCTTCCGCCAGAAGAACGAGGACGGCAAGATCCCCTCGCAGCCCTCGCGCGTGCGCGTCTTCTGGGCGCTGCTCGTGTACCCGCCCAACCTCATCATCATCACCAGCACCGCCCTGCTCTTCGCCGGCCTGTACGCCATCCTGGTCGACTTCACCCGCCTGTGGGTCGACGGCTACGGCTGGTCCGAAGCCGAGGCCGGCTATGCCTACCTCTGCCCCGGTAAGTCAGCACCATCATCACCACACTCCCACGCCGCACCGGCTACCGCGGTTCTAAAAACGCCCATCTAATCCCCCTCCAGGCATCTTCCTCTTCGTCGGCTCCCTCGCCGGCGGCAAAGCCTCGGACCTCTGGCGCGCCCGCGCCGTCAAAGCCAGTCCGGACGGCAAAGTCCCGCCCGAGAGCCGCATCGTGCTGCAAGCCTTCGGCTACCTGGCCACGGCCGGCGGCCTGATCGCCTTCGGCTGGCTCTGCCAGCACCACGCGCACCCCGCCGCCGTCCTCTCCGCCTCCGCCGTCGGTAAGTGTTGTGCAATGCCAGTAGTCGTCCCCCCTCCCTCCCTCCCTCCTTCCACCCACCCCCACCTCGAACCAACCAATCTCCCTCCCTCCCTCCCTCCCCCTCCCCATCCCCCTCCCCCTCACACTAACACAAACGAAAAAACAAAAACAGCCGCAACGGGCATGTCCTGGGTCCTCGTCACCAGCACCTCGTACCTGACCGAGTCGTCGCCCCCCCACGCCGCCCGCATGGTCGCCCTCGCCGGCCTCGCCCGCAACGCCGCCGCCGCCGTCGCCGCCGCCGTCGTGCACCCGCTCGTCCGCGCGATGGGCTACGGCTGGTGCTACACCGGCCTCGCGTTTTTGATCGTTCTCTGCGTCGTTGGCGTCGCGTACCTGCGCGTGGCCGGCGCGCGGCACCGCGCGGGGTTGCGCGAGAGGATGGTGAGGGCGGCGGCGGTGTCGGCGACGGCGATGCCTCTTCCTTCTTCACCTCCGCCGGCGTGTGGAGGTGGGAAACCGGAGAGGCCGAAGGTTAGTGTTTGATTGCGTTTGTGTTTGCGATGCTGGCTTGGAGAGAGAGAGAGAAAGGTTTGGCGAGGTCTGTAAAGGATTGATTCTGCTGGGTTTTGTTTAGAGCTTGGAAGAGGGAGGTAATTGCGGTTTTGTGGATAGAAGAAAGGGGAACGAAAGACGGTTATGATTTTTAACGACAACGTTGGATATCTGGGCTGGCATTTAAATCATCGGCGCAATGGGGCCTTTATTTCTGCGTACCTAGCGAGCGAGCGAGCGAGTTTGGGCGATCCAGCAATACATAGATGTCTAATGCGATGACGTTGGGAGTCTATTTGCTTCCCTTTTTTTTCCCCACACTTCATCGGCTTCCAATCGCAGCGCTTTCACCTTTGTACTTTCTAGAAAGAAGGAATAGCATTCAGCAACTCACGTGGTTCTCCCTACGTGAGGTCCTGTCAAAGCAATCCTATGCCATCTCTTCGCATGAGCCACGATGCTGACACAAAACCATAGTCCATGCTCACGCCACTAATCTGCAAAATTTGTCAATCTATCCCATCTGGGGACCTGTACGACGGATCTAAACTGCCTCTCCCTCTGAAGAACTATCTCCCTGGAAAGGGTTGTCCTTGTACACGGAGACGACCAATGCAATTGGCTCGTCACCAATATCATCCAAGCCCGCTAACCACAAAGAACCCAACCTGTCGACATCCTTAGTGTTGAACAGCAACCGTAGACAGCTTTCCGGTTGTACTAGAAAGACTTGCATGTGAGCATCGAGTAGATCCGCCAGATGCTTGCTCGTTGGCTCCTCCTCGCTGGGTGTGTTGTTGATTTGGTTTCTAACTCTTTCGCGAAGGAGCAGGTCAACAAGGTCGCGTGCAGTCCAGTCGACACGACCCGGGATAGAAATAGTGAAGTTCAGTGGCCGCGAACCGTGGAGTGCCCCGATGGAATCCCGAAAATCGATGGACAGCCTGACGATGTTTGGATCCATGCTTATCTGTCGGCCGTTCCCAAGGACGCTTTGCTGCTGCCGCTGTTGCTCGGTGGCACCTGAGGTTTCGATTGGCCCTGGTCTATGCCCTTGCTCTTGACTTTCTGCGCCGCTTGTCTGGTCTGGGAGAGGAGAAGGTTGTGATGACATGCTATACAGTTCACGGTGTTCTCGCTCTCCGGATGATGTTCGTTGCAAGGAGAGTTCCGCTCCATCTGGGAACGGATGGCCAACGGGTGCCTCGGATGGTTCTGGCTCTATACGATCTATCGTGTGAGTCTGCTGTGAATTCAGCTGCGGATTTTGCTGTGTGTTGTTTTGCGTGTTCTGCTGCGTGATTTCCATTTGAAGGGCCAGATGCCGCTGGGGAGGATGGGCTTGAATCGTTGTCTCGTGGTCTGTTTCGTCCGCAATTCTGTTGTTCTGAGAGACTGCTGTTGCTTCCTCAATTCCATCTTTTCCATTGTAGTAATGCACTTGGGCTTTCACTGCCCTAACCTCGCGGCCATCTACAACTGCCAGACTGCAGATTTGTTGTAGTGTTCTGCAACGCCTGCATCCCTTATACCCATCCCAATCCCAAGGCTCGCATATCATCCCAGCCTTTTGGCATTTTGTGCATGAGGCTGACCCAAAGGTGTGATGTGGGTTGCTGGGTGCAACGTCTTCCGATAGATCAGCGTTGGCAGCATTAGCAGCGATGTTTGCGTCAGTTACGTTACTTGCGTTGGTTGCCTTGTTATTAACACGCCTTTTTAGATTTGCAATCACGGGTTGGGCATCTTCGAAAGGAACACCGTTCTTCAACGAATCGTTGTACCTGCTCAAGAAGATTCTGAGGCGCTCCTTGTCGTACATCATCTGGATACCGGGCCAGTAGTTCACCATATCCAGACGGATTTTACTGTTGGTTGGCGTTGTCAAGGGCCGATCGTTCTCGTCCTTGTTCATGCAATAGTGAGATACTTGGCAACCGTTGTCCAGCTGCACAGTAACTTTGTTCATTTGCGCGTTCTTGTCGAGGTTCCACTTCTCGGGCACCTTCCGTTTGTTGATAACCCCAACCTCAAACCTACGCTGATAAGGGACCGGGAGCTGATGCGCAAGGAAGAACTTGTAGGCTTTCTCCGCCATCACAGGATCCAAGTCTTCCGGTTGGATCATGATCGGATTATTGACATCAGAGCCAGGGGCGCCGTCCGGGACGGGGATGATGCTGGCTCCAGGAAGTTGTTTTGGGGTGTGTTCGACTGTACACGGAACACGCCGTTAGTAATAAGTTCAGGGCCGTTGTCTGGAGTGGACTGTAACGTACGAGAGGGGAGACCTGGCCGAGGAAGCATCGACCTGAGGTTGTTCGACCCGATGGACTCTCTTGCAGTGCTGGAAGGAAGGTCTGCGGCAATTGTTCTTGCGCGTTTGTTGCGTGAATTTGCGCTTGCTTGGCTTTCAGTAAGCCGCTTCGTCGTTTGGGCATATTGAAGTGGGCGAGAGGCGGTCGGACGGGATTGGTCAAAGGCAGATGCTCCCAAGGAAGGGCGTGAGGGTCCTTGTCCAGTATGTGGATGATGTGCTGGGGCATGAGATCTACTGCCTTGTGAAACTACGGCCGCGGTCGCCGTCCGTCTAATGTAAGAGCTTGTTCCGACCTCAGAAGCGTGGTGCGAAGATTGCTCCCGGTACGAATCTATGGTCGCCATAGACCTACCTACATCTCGTTCGATGGATTGTGAAAGACTGACAGGAGTCTTAGGTAGGTGCGGAGTCGGATTGTCGGTTTTCGGAATAAAACAAACGTAGTATTCCAACCTGGGGTTCGACTCGGAGAATAACGTGTCCAGTTCAATAAAAATGTTGAAGCTGGCAGGCGGAACATCGTCAGACTTTGTGCATTTGCTCTCGTAGTGAATGTGAAGCTCGTAGTCCTCAGACGGCTTTCCGTAGGCTGTCCTAATGAATTTTTCCAGCATCTGACGAACATCGAGTTAGTGATCCGGCCAGTACCGAAGGGTAGGACTGTGGCCGACGGCTTACTTGGTAGCTTTTGTTAAGCATATAATCCGGGATGCGGTGTTCTTCGCCACCCGGGGCAACGGTATTAATAACAAAGAGACCCATGGCTTTTGTCAGACGAGATGACGCATGCTGGTGTGATGAGGGGTGCGATGCTGGACAAGGAGAGAGTGAGGGACGGCTGACGGCAGAAAGATAAACGGGTGTAGGCAAGCGTCGCTGTCGGGAACGGCCACCCGGTTTGGGTGAAGAGGTACTGTTCGTTGAGACAGCTGGCCTCAGCGGTGTTGCGTCCGTCTCATAAAGTGTGTGCGTGTGTGTGTGGATATGGTGTGGATGACGGTCTCAAGATAGAGTGCAGATGTGGAGATTGCTGAGAGATTCTCGATGCAGGCTCGTTGACGGTGACTGAGGAGGAAAACGGCAGAACGAGCAGTCGCGTAAGGAAGTCGCAGCAGGAACACGCTTGCACACGTGCGAACAGTTGGTCTCAGAGTGGAAGGTCCCATTGAGCACCGATTCAACGCGATGCTGCGGCGATGGAAGGTACGATCCATCAGCCGGTCAACTGCAGACAGGGTCGCGTGGTAAGAACAGGCAAGCACGAACCGTAGCAGGCCGCAAACCAAACGCACGAGACTGATGCCAGTGCATCTGCTGTGGCTACCCACTGAAACAGGAGAGCGGCTTCTCTTAGCAATCACATGGGCTAGATGCCGTCGCGGCATCGTCTGGGCCATACAGCGCCGTAGGATCCTACAGCTGCAGGCTATCTTATTACGGAAAAGATGCTAGCCAGGCATTCAGGATGTACGAAAGTTGAGTATGAACGCGAAGAATTGAGGCGTGGAACAGGCACCGCCATTCCAATACCTTACGATACGGAGAGCGGTGTAGCAAATTCGCGAAGGAGCCGTGGGCCATGTGCAGCTAGCCGTCGCCCAAATACTCACCATGGTCGCAACCCTCTACATGCTTAGAATACCATGGATCGAAACCGGACTACATGTCTGTCAGTATTAAAAATTGTGCGGCGAGCGTTGCTTTCTGTGAGGACAGTGAAGATGCGGCCGGGGTTACGCTGATACTTCGTGTCGCCCGGTTGGCTGGCCGCTCACCGGCACCACGGCAGGCAGCAGCGCCTGAAGCCGAGAGAGACACGCACTCGCTGTGTTGGCGCGCGCCCAAGCGGTACATTCCCGCTACCTTGCCCGTTTCTCTTTTGAAAGACGTGCTACCTGAAGTTGGGTATCGACGGATTGCTGAGGAATTTGCCGACTATTGGAAGGCAGAGGAATGCTTTTGAAACGCCTTTCGTGAAGAAGCCTGAAGCCGGTTGGGTACCCACCAACAAGAAGAAGACACTGTATAGTTCCGTCGGTTGTGTAACAACGCCAAGTACGAATACATCGGCCTCTACAGACTGCAAGCAGTGGGTGTCGCTGGCTTACGAAGTCGGCGGCGATGATGTGAGTTACGAAGGATAAAAGTCATTTCCAATAGCAGCGTACGAGGTAGTTCAGGATGAATGGATGAATTTTCAGGAAGGCAGCCAGAAGACCACCTCGGTTTCGTGGCAATATTAACGCGAGCCAACCGGCGTGTATTTCAGTGCTGTCGAATCGGAAGGGCATCGCCGGGGCGGCCAATGAGCAGGCCGCGCATGCGAGTCACCGGGCAAGCTCGTGGGGATCAGCGATGGCATTTTCGGGCCAGCGAGACAGGACGCGAAAGGGTCGGGCAGAGCAGCATCGGGCGGCGGGCGCTTCCATGATCTCGTGCAACTGCTGGACGGGGCCGATTATTCGCGAAACAGGGACGAGGGCTGGACCGGCAACCCTATAAGAAGCGTGGCATGATGCGGAGATGAAGAGCGCAAGAAGGCGGCTGGCCGGCGAGAGGCTGGCACGCTGCATGACGTCGTCATCGCGCAGATAGGCCGCCATCGCCCTCACCGCAGACGGCGCCTGTTCTGCCTCCTTCACCGGCCTCGTGCTCGGGCAGAGTCACATGCGGCGGCCATGGCTGCAACTAATCTCTGACAGCCGCTCGCTGCGCAGGAGCCATTGAAACAGCGGATGGGCCGGCGTCTGGAAGCCGGGGAAATACCACCAGTGCCGGCACCCAGCCGCGAACCGGCAAAGATGCGTTGGGCAGACAGCGGGCGCTGCGGGAGGGCTAGGCTGCGGATCCAAGGCACGAGTCTGCAGGGCTGTCGCTGCCCGTCGCGGCAAACAGACACCCAAGACGCTCCGCAGCGCCGGGCAAGCGAGGGGCACAGCTAGGCGAGGCGGTGCGATTCCATTGTTGGCCGAGCAGAGGCTGCAGGCGGCTGCTGGCCGGGCCTGGAGAGGCCGGGCGCGTGCGTGCAGGTGTGAAGCTGGCAGCAAGCCCGTGCCAGCCACAGGAAGATGACGTTTTCCGCGTGGTGCGGGCAAGCTGGAGCCCGCCCAAACCCCAAAACCCAAGCTAGCCCACCACCTGCCCAAAACCTGCACCTCTGCTCCTACTCCGGGGCCCGCCTTTAAGCTACGGGTTGCTGCGTCTTCGCCCGCCAGCTCGCACTGCCCACCTCCGCATCCTCGTCTCCCTCGACGCCTTCTCCACACTCTTGCAGCTCGACGCCCAGCCAACCACAGCCGCCAGGCCTGCGGCCGACCATCGCTTGATCCGCCCGCCCGCCGATCCCCCTCACCGGTCCAACCACCATGGGGTCCCGCCGCGCATATCCCACCGCCGAGCTCTACGACGAGCGCGAACGCGACTACTACGGCGGCGGTCGACGCAGCCAGAGAGACTACGAAGAGCTCGATGCTGAGATCCGGCGCCCACGATCCGAATTCGGCGGACGTCGCCCCGGCCCGCAGCCTGAGTTCCTGCGCGAAGACTATGGCCGCACCTCCGCCGGCCCGCTGGTCGTGTCAGACCGTCGCACCGTGAGAGAAGATGACTGGAGCCCGCCTCCTCCGAAGCCGCGCAAGGACATCGAGCGCGAGGAGATCATCATCCGCGACAGGAAATCGGAGCGCCCTCCGCCCAGTCGCTCCAGCCAGGCAGACCGTGACGACTTCATGTACCGCCGCGGCGACCCGCCTCCTCCCCCCAAACCCCGCCCCGTCGAGCGTGAAGAGATCGTCTTCAGACATGAAGAGCGCTCTCCCCCAGGGAGGCCGAAGCCGCGTGACCGCGAGCGTGACCGTGAGGAAATCATCTTCAGACACGAGGAGCTCTCGCCCCCACCCCCCGCGAGGCAGCGGCCGCGCGAGGTAGAGCGCGAGGAAATCGTCTTTCGACGCGGCGAGGGTGCACGATCCAGACCCCCACCCAGCGAGGTGGATCGTGAGGAGATCAGGATAAGGCGCAACGAGGGTCCTCCGTCGCATCGGCCTCGTGAGGTTGAGAGAGAGGAGATCAGCATCCGCAGGTCCGAATCTGAAGGACCGTCTCGCCACAGATCACACTCCCGCCCAGGCGATCTGGTCGCCCGCGAAAAGGAAGAGTTCGTGATTAGGAGACGTCCGCCTCCGCCTCCTTCCCCACCGCAGGAGAAGCAGCAGGAGATCATCATCAGGCGCACCGAGAGGTCACCAAGTCCCGAGTCGCTCCCTTCTCCACCTCCTCCACCCCCGCCACCGGAACCAATTATGCGGCCGCCGATCGTTCAAGAAATCATAACACATCATCGTCACATCGATCATGGTAAGCGAACTGTAGATGTTCTCATCAACCGCGAAATTAGCTAAAGGATGTAGGCGTCGAACGCGCCCGCTCACCCAGTCCTCCCCCTCCTCCGCCGTCTCCGCCTAAGGACGAGACTCTTGAGATCTCCATTCGCAACCGACGGTAAGGTTCCGCGATCCCTGTGCGGCTTCAGTGCTAACTTACGCTCAGTGGAGAGAACGGGAGGTACGAGGAAGACATCACCTTTGAGCGTGATGTGCGAGAACGCAAGGCTCCAGCCGATGACTTCCAGATCAGCCGACGCCGCTCCGTCAGCCTGCCTCGCAGGAAGCATGCAGATGGCTGGGACGTCGATGACGAAGCCGATTACTACAACCGCAAAGTCATGGAGCGCGCGTACATGGGTGAAGCCCACAACGGTGCAACTAAGGATTGGGCCATCGTCGATGTTCCTCCGGGTACGAATCGGGTTCGCATGGAGGGTATGGGAGGAGGCGCTCAAGAAGTGACCTGGCAACGTTACAATGGCGTTCGCCGGTCCAAGTTCCTCTCCGACGATCGTGAATATGCGACCGACTGGGGTGCGCCAGCGCAGGCGCCGCCACCAATGCCAGCACCATCAAAGACCAGGCCTCCAGACATGTGGACAGAGATTACCAAGGATCTGGTGTTGAAGGAAGCGATCGATGCGATGGGTTACGATTACGAAGAGACCGACTATTTCTTCTACGTGATGGATTATTTGCGCTACGTACGTCATAACCAACTGGCATATCCCTACTTCGAGCTTGCTGCTAACTTTTCAACAGGAGGACGTCCTTCATCTGGTTGAGATATCTGACGACATTCGCCGTGAGCGCAGGCAGCGTATCCGAGAGATTGAGTATGAACGCAAAAAGATTGAAGCTCCACCGCCGAAGAAGGAGTATGACTACTACGAGCGCGAAGTCATCTACGAGCGAGAGCGAGAGCGAGACGACCGCCGCGGTCGGTACCGGTAAACACGCAAACGTTGGCAATACTGCGATCACACAGTTTGTCTGTACTTGTTCGGTACCACTGGCCTCCAGATGGCCAATGCTGGGAAAAGCCTTGACATGTGCCGACTTCTCTGAACCCGTGGCCTACTGACGGCTTCCCACCGGTTTTGGCGAAAGCCATGATTGCGAACCGGCTCCCACGTCCAATATGCTGTCCCATTAGACTTGCTTGGCGTGCCGCACCATGCGGACTATCTTGCTCTTGTTCTCACAGTGTCCTTTCCTGCACCCTAATCGACAAGTCCGAATCGAGAACACGAAAAGCCTTTTGTTCTTGCGGTCAAGATGGCACAAGATACCACAACCCACGATAACGACCTTAACGACCTTTCTTAATGAAGTACACGGGAAATCTTCTGACTGGATGAATCTTCTTTGCAAGCGAACCGGGAAGAACGGAATGGGCGAGCTAAACGGCAACACTTTCGGGAAATTCGTGCTGGCAGGCGATGTAACGGGAAGGTCTTTTCTTTTTCTTTCTTCTCAACGACTAACCTTCTGAAGACCTTTTTGTGCTTTCTTCTTTCAACTTGTTCGCATTATATTTCTGCATCGGGCGGGTAGCAGTGATAAGAGAGCTGAAGCAAAGTTGAGGTGGTTTGTTCTTCTTGTTCCCAGTTGTGGGATTTAGCTTTTCTTCTTCTTTTCTCTTTTCCTTCTCCGCGCTATCATAGCCAGCTGAACAGTTCTATACAGCTTACTTTTCCGATTGATGGCTTCTCAATCAATGAGTAATGTCGTGCTCTATCTTCAGGGTGTATGCATGATGAAAGGTTGCCCTCCCGATCCCTCCTACAAGTCTTTACTAGTCAACATCAGGAATGACTGAGCCTGACTCTTGTATGCCTGTAAGCTTTCCAAATCCATGGATGGACCGAAATAGCCCCATTTCTATGTTGAATGGCTTATCAAACCAGCCTGCATTGCCATGTCCTTCTGTCGCCCTAGTTTTCTCATTCGCACCCAAAACCAACATCTATTCACTGCACGAGGACGAAAGAACAACATACAAGTTCAAAACACATACTATTCCAGCGTCCCGCTCTCACAGCAACGCAGTAACGACCACGGGGGAAAAGAGCGCGTCCCGACCCGCCTGCTTTCCACAATCATCACACCCACTCCGCCGCCGCCACCGCCGCCGCCGCCAATTTCCCCCCCAACTACCGAGACGCAACACTTCAACAGAACACACGAGGAAACACCTCTCACGCCCTTCTCGTGACCTGAACCCATCCTGGATCGTCGCAGCTCTTTCCAGTACACATGCTCGCTCGCTTCCGTTCCCTCACAGCCGCAGCCCCAAACCCGCGGCTCTGACAGCGCCTGCATTCAAAAAGTCACAGTCGGCCTTATCTCA
This sequence comes from Diplodia intermedia, assembly GCA_021495925.1. NCBI lineage: Eukaryota > Fungi > Ascomycota > Dothideomycetes > Botryosphaeriales > Botryosphaeriaceae > Diplodia > Diplodia intermedia. Next base: position 224,297 of record JAKEKT010000015.1, on the reverse strand, counting down.
CAGGTACCAATTAATCAATCAATCAATCACTCAGTCAATCAATCACTCAATCAATCAACTAATCAGTCAGTCGGCCAGTCGACAAAATATACAGCATCTCTCATCTCTCCATTCCTCTACGAAAAACGCTCTTCAGAACTAGAGATACTCAAGGATGCCTTCTGACCTAGAGGGAAAAAAGACTCCGTTCCCATAACCCCCCTTCTTTCTCAGATTCGGAGGAACTATGCAACCATCTCGCTGATGCCTGAGAAAACGCTCTTGTGTTGTTGTGGTGGTGGTAGTAGTAGTAGTCGAGTGAGGAGGAGATGAGAGAGGGCGAGGGAAAAGGGGGGCGAGAGAAAATGCTACCATAGAGATTTCTTCTTTATCATAGTTGTTGTGAGGGAAGAAGCGGCCTCCACCCCTCCTCCCAACAAGGCAAAGTGTGGCGGGAAAAGAAGAAGAGAAAAACATCCAAATTCCACTTCCCCCCCGTAGGCGGTAGTACCTTCCCAACCCACACCGAGAACAAGTGCCCTCATTCTCTCCATCACCACGAAATTGTCTTTTCTCGGCTATCCGCGAGCGGCAAGCTCGGTCCCTGGTAATATGTGCAAGCCCGTTGCGAGCGGCGAGGATCATGCGGAAGCAGTGGATGACACGGAAGCGAGCTCGTCCCGCATTTCCGTGACTACGGCCTTGACTCTGTCCTCCTTGCTGATCTGTTCCGCACGCACAAGTGCCTTCTCAAAGTCAAAGACCTCCTGAGCAGCCGCACGGAAGTCCTCTCCAAGAGAGAGCAGCGTACCAGCACCGACGAGGGCGCGGTACATGGCTTCAGGCTCCTCCACAGTGTTGATGATGTTGGTCAAATCATCGAGCAGCGTCAGGGCGCGGTCAGCATTGTGGCTGGGTGATGTGAGGAGGACCGCGCAATTGATGTACAGGGTAGTTATAGCCACAATCAAGTTGCGGTTACTGAGGTGCGAGCGGATGAATGGTTGAATGAGAGGGTGAAGGACCTCAAACGTGCCATCCATGATGGTCCGTCCTTCCTCCGTAGTGAACATGTTCGCGAAGACCCGGACGCCCAACATTACGTTGTTCGTTGGTGAGTCGGGAGCGAACACGCCGGCATCGCGAAGGAGATGGACAATCGTGGTGTCTCCAGCGCTGGTATGCGTGGCAGTAGTTGCTGATGCTGCAGCAAGAAGACGCAGGAGATCGAGACCAGGGAGTCGCTTATCGGACGGCCACGTTGTCGCGATCTTCACAGCGACATCAATTCCGGCTGTCGACGCGGTCTTCGCAGTTGATGCCTGTTGTAGCTGCCTGCAAATTGCAGAAAGAGTTGCCAGATCGCTTTCATTGAGCGAGAGGTCTTTAGAACCTTCGTCGAGAAGCTGTTGGTTCAGCTCTTTGATTTTCTTCTCAATGATGGCCAGGTTGCCTGAGTCAATCTTGAGGTATGCGGTCTGGGGCAGAACCTTGGGCTTGGAGGCAGCTGGGACATTGCTCGGCGCTGCTGAGCCTACTTCACCCGGGCGATACCTTGACTCAGTCCCCCACGGATCGGAACCTGGGGGTTGAGTAGCACCCGAAGACTGTCCTAATGTGGCGCCCTGGGTGTTTGTGACAATGAAGTTCGTGACCTGGTCCAGGTAAGAGATAGGAAGCTTGTTGTCCTCAATAAACTTCCGGGCTGTCTCGTAAGGGTTGCTGGACAGGTTGTACGGGAGTTTCAGCGGAGGCTTTCCGTCCTCAATGTCAACATCAAAAACGTAATCGTAATCCTTTCCGTTGAAAGTGATCTTCTTTCCGCTGCTGCCAACAGCGTCGACAACCGTGCCAACATTGATCCATTGGGAGGCTGCCGTGGACCATGTGTAGGCCGCAACGTTTCCGTTGTCTTCCCTTATCATCTGAACCTGGCCCTCCTTCGTGCCCGACTTGGAGGTCAAGAAATCGGTACCCGGAAGCTGCTCTTTGTTTATGTTTCCAACCTGCTGTTGGGGGATAGCAGAGCCCTTGACGGCATCTTCAAATTCCTTGATAGTGCTGGCTTCGGCCTGGCGGTCTTGAGCCCGACTGAAAACGCGGACAGCGCGGTCGCTGGCACCGGTGGCGATGTCTCCATTCTGCTGACAGACAGCCACCGACCATACCGAGATTGCAGGGTGTGTGATGGTCTGCACACATTCGGTGCCCTTCCATATCCTCACGGTGCGGTCCTCCGAAGAGCTTACGAGCTCACCGGTGGGTAGTGTCGCAAGTGCGTAAATGAAGTTCTCGTGTCCGAATAGTTCCGCAACCTGCTGTCCTTCAATGGTCCATAACCGGATGACGCCATCGTTCCCGGCAGACGCAAACTGGGCGCCGGAGGGATGACCTTCAGGCAACCTGCATAAGGCTCGAACGACGTCGGGGCCGCCCTGTATCGATCGGAGGAGCTTGCCATCGGTCGTGAAGAATCTGATCTGCTTATCGGCGCAACCTGATGTCAGAGGCGGGGGTCAGTCGATAGCCGCGTTACACAAATCGCCGTTCCAACACCACCTTTTTGGGGATTAACGTACCGGTGATGACGATTTTGCGATCGTAAGCCAGAACTGCCCATACGCTGGCGGTATGGCCGCGTAGTACTGTTGAGGCCTCCCAGTTGCCAACCTGCCATATGCGCGCCTCGGTGTCCCAGCTTCCGCTTACAATTGTACGACCATCCTCGGCCACGTCCAATGCGCACACATTGCTCTGGTGGCCCAGCAGGAGCGCCTCGGCGTTTTCCTCCGGCGCCTTTGAGGGCTGTCGGACCTCAATGATGGTGTCCTTGCCTCCGGCTACTATCAGACCATCCGGGTAGCTGGACGAGGGGGGGACGTAGGCAACGGAGTTGACGAAAGCGGTGCCGTGCGAGGCAAGGGTGCAGTCGTAGGTAGGCGGGGTGTTGGAGAGGAGCTTCCACACCCGCACGGTGGCATCTCTAGACGCAGAAAGCACGAAGCTTGGATCCGGGAAGGCAACGCTGCGGACCTGGGGGACACTGGTTTAGCATTGAAGTGCAACAGCTGCACCGAGACTGAACGGGGCGCTCACGTCGTCCTCATGGCCGGGCAGCTGGGCGGACAGCTTGAAGTCGCCCATGGTTGCCGCGGAGCTAGGCCAATGATATGGGGCGCTGGCGGCGGGCGGGAGAAACGATCAGGCCCAAGAGGGAGACAGCTGCAGCGCAGGATCGGAGGCTGGACGCGGTGTCAGCTGGATGAGAAAGTGCGTGTGCTTGCTGGCAGCTCTGGCATGTTCTCGTTGCGACGTTCTGACGTCCTTGGCCCGTGTTGTCCATCACGTGTGGCAGGAACAACCCCGCGGTCGGTCGGTGGCCACGTCTTTCCAGGCGCGACTCTGCCAGGTTACATAAGCACGTAAGCAAAACCACCAATCGGAGCATAGGAGAGGACCCGCTGCACGGCTCAGCACGCTGCGAACCTGGGTGATGGTAAGCTCCCATTGGCTGTTTTGCTGGAGCTCGTATCACCGTACTGCGCTAAACCGAGATTGGCGGCACCCAGCCTTGACCGGAGGGGGTTGGAAACCGGTGCCCGGGCTCTGACGCGCCGACTGCTGTGCTGCGCCCGCCCAACCACGCGCCCGTTCTCACTCCGCTCGCACGAGCGCTCGGCTCTGCGGAGAGCAATTCTGGGCCCAGTGAGGCGGTGCGGGCTCTCGATGCTTGCTCTACCGGGATGCCGCCCGCTTCTGCAGCGCTCCCGAGCAAGGCTGGCCGTTACCAAGGCGAGAAGCGTCGCGGCCGGCGTCTCGTGCAGTGGCGGCGGCAAGGCTCACCCAAGCCGCGGCCATGTCTCTAGCCGCAGGCGGTACGCGCGGAGCTGCACACGCGCGGAGGTATCCAGGCAGTGGCTTGCGCCAGCGACTGGGCCGGCCGCCAGCCCTGCGGCACCTGACAGACGTCTGGCCAAGGGTGAAGGCGGGTGCCGTTTGCTGCCGCCATCACACAGCATGCACGCCCACGGATGGTGGTCGCGTTACAGGCAGGCTTACATCGCCTGACCGCGCAACCCCATATGTCACGCCGCCCAATTCATTGCGCAAGCTAGCTGCGCCCGCCAAGAGGGGCTCGGTGTGATGGTGTTTGCAAATAAGAAGCGCGAGGTTCTGCTCCGGCGGTCTGTTGGTCGGCCGTTGTATCAGCATCATCAAGTCAAAGCTATATAGCGTCTTCAGCTCTTACCCGCACCGTTCCAGCTCTACCAGTTCCAGCTCGAACACCTCCTGGCTTCCGCGTCGCCAAGAGTGCCACCGCGCCGTTATTCGATTTCCTGTGGTTTTTGCCTGATTGAACCGCCCAAGCCACCACTGGTCCTCTGGCATACAGACGGTGCCACTTAGCTTCTTCCAGCTCCCCTGCGACCCTGTCGATCCTACCGCCCAGTCTCGAATTGCAGCTGTTGGCCACATGGTCGGAATAGATATATCAAGGGCTCCCGTGCAGCCGTCCTTCTTCAATTCACACCTCCCCCGGGACTCCCAAACAGACCTCAACTTCCACACTCCCCCAATGCCGTACATTCAACAGCCTCCGGCTCTCAAGTTAGACACCAAGATGGACGCCCCCAGCACCGAGCTTCTCACCGCATTCGCCACGTATGTGCCCCCGTTGCCGACCATCGTTCGTTCCTGGGCGTGAGTTCTAACTTGGGTGCAGGCTGTTCTCCTCGGGCAAATACTCAGACCTCACGGTGCGATGCGGCGAGCGAAGCTGGTCGGTTCACAAGGCGGTCATCTGCTCGCGGTCAGGCTTCTTTGACGGGGCCTGCAGCCTGCCGTTCAAGGAGTCGGGGACAGGAGTAATCGACCTCAGCGAGGACGACCCCGAGGCCGTTGAACACATGATCAACTGTACGCATTGCAGCAGTCCGCAAGGGGGAGGCGCGCAGCTAACGGGGGCGCCAGATTTCTACCACCTGGACTACCTCTCCAAGGCGCCAAAGTCGCGGCGCACCACGCAGCCCTCATCTCCGGCCTCTGGGCCTCGCGCGCGGGCCCAGCTCAGCGCCAGAGCGGCGGTGCGAAGCCCGGGGAAGCTGGACCTGGCCCTGGTCGAAGATCCGCTGCTAGCGCAGGCGCACGCGCAGTCCGTGCCCAGCGCGATCAGCGCGACCGAGATCCCGTCGAGCGTTCCCGCGTCACCGCTCACCCCGCCCCACACTAATGACCGCATCGACTACTTTTCGTCCATCGACGCGAAGCTGCCCCTGTCGCCGGTCGATGCCCAGGGTCTCGACGACGACCGCGCCGACCTCGCCTCGTACGAGAGTGAGAGCGAAGATGAGGCCAGCTCAGACGACGCGCCCTCGCACCTCATCGCCCACGCCAAAGTCTACGCAATCGCGGAAAAGTAAGCTCATTCTTTGTCTTGTGATAAACCGCCCCCCGCTGCCCAATGGCGAGCCGCCAGGCCCTGCGTCTGACTGCACGCATGCCCAGCGTCATGAAACGCTCACCCCCGCTATTCGCGCGCCCGCTGCTGGCTGCAGTCATCTTTCTTGCCTTGTTCGGAAACTCGCTGCCCCGCCATCAATCACGTCGCGCGCTGCCTCAACCCAACATTCCTTTAAGCTTCCGGGCCAACGAGCGGCCCTGCCAACCCACAAAAAAGAAACGCTGTCGTTTGCTTTTCTGACGTTTCCATGGCTAACCCAACCCCCGCTCTGTAGATACGCCATCACCGGCCTCAAATCCCTCGCCCGCCGCAAGTACGCCGGCCAGCTGTTCGACGACAACCATTGGTCCTCGCGGACCGCCGACTTCGCCGAGTCGATGATCGAGGTCTACGAGAGCACGGTCGACACGGACCGCGGCCTCCGCGACCTCGTCATCCAAGCCTTCCGCCAGCATCCCGAGCTCGCCCGCAGCAAGGACATCGAGCTGGCGGTGCGGGACACTCCCGACGCCGCCTGGGAGCTGTTCAGGCTCGGTTGGGGTCTACCAATCTGCTAGAGTACCGACCCAGCATCATCCCCACGCCACGCCGCACGCCCTTGCCCCTTTGTTCCCGCCGCCCGCTTCGTGTCCCGTTGCCCTCCCTCGATTATTGTTGAGGGAAAAGCCAAGGCGGGAGCTGCAGATGTTTCTGCGAAACACGGCAGCCGAACTGCAAAGGCGCCGTATCCCTGCAGCTCTCGGACGTATCGAAGCGGACGCCCTCCCGACAGACACATGCGACATGCAGGGCAAAGACAATACTGCAGGCGGTGGTGGTGGCGAGGCGCGGGTCGAGTGTGTGCTGTGCACGCATCGCTTGCGCGTTCGCTTCCATTCACGTTGATGGATTGTCACTTTTTTGTGCAAGGCGACACAGCTGGCGCCGCGGCGTTTACCATGTTTCTTCTCTCGTTTTTTGGCACATGTGGCGGCTTCCTCAACCGGGCCTTAGTGCTCGTTACGACTTGTAGCAGTAGACGTACAGCGAGATTGTTTGATTATTTTTTTTTTCTTCGTGGTGTTAGGAAAAAGGGAGAAGGGCGTTCATGCAAAGAACTGTTTTGCGCAACGGCGGAAGGTGGGCTTGTCGGGGACCTCGATTGTTCCCACAGCCTTGTACAGTACCAAATTCAACAATGAACCAAATACCAACCACTATTCACGACCTCTGTTCAGCTCTGCTTCCACCGCGTTTCCATCTTGGTTCAGCTCAATATTGGTTTGCTCAGCCTCGAGCCCCTTTTTCCTTCTCCATTGTTCCGACATGCTGGTGTAGCTGCACCGCCCCTCGGTGTAGTTACGCCAAACGCGAACCACGACAGCACGACAGCAGAACCTAGCAGGTGGGTGACGCACCATTTTTCCCATCAGCGGGACCGGGGGGGCTTATCAAAATAATGGGGCGGCGGGCAGGCAGGGCAGGGGGGGCAGAGCCAGCAGACCCTGGTCGCACGAGAACATTCGCCGAACAACGCCAAAATTTTCGTTTCAGCCCCACGAATAAACAGTAAGTTGCTGCTGCACCCCTTGACTCCGCAGGGCTGCAAGCTGCAGGGCGGGGCAGGGCAGGGCCCCAACAGCGTGCTGCTCGACGCGGGCTGGCGGGAAGAAAAACCGCGATCCAGGGCCAAAGAGACACACGGCGGCGCGTACGACATGTTTTGACTGACACAACGAACGGGAGACACACACGCACACACACGCACGCTTTTCATGCAATCCAAATTGACAGGAACAACCCTACAATACATACTACTTGTGCCCCCCGCATTTGCCAACTCGACACATCTGTAACCGGCATCGTTCGATCAGAACCCTGACACCATGTCGTTCGATGTGGGAAAAAGAAAAGGGAGAGAAGAAAAAGAAGCGTATTGCTGGGGTCGCACGCAGGGCCATCAACACCCGGGGAAAGTCACCACGCGTGAGAGAGAGGAGCGGACGAAAAAAAAAATGTATTTCGGCTGCAAGGAATAATAGGTGATGACGGCGGGCGGGCGGTTAGATGCATGGATGTGGCAAAAAGGAGAGAGAGATCGGACTAGACTTGGACCTGGACCTGGACCTGGGGACGGGATCCCCCATGTCGCGGTGCTACGTGATACGAGATGGAGGGGAGGGGAGGGGGGGAGGGGGAGGGGGGCTGGCAAGCGGGCAAGCGAGCGACATGAAAGGAGGATTGCGGGATGGATCAAGAAGGCTTGGGATGGTGGAGGAGGAAGGGGAGCGAGCGGAAGGCTTTGGCCCCCGCGCCCTTTTTCGTATAGGCGGGTTGGTGCACGTGAGGATTTTGTTCCATACTTATTCCCTTTACAGCTCGTCAGTCGATTGAGTTTCCGCCTAGCTGAAAAGTCTCGCCGGCCGGCCCAGCCAGCCCAGCCAGCCCCCGGCCAGGCTGATGAGAAAAAAGTGGCGATATCCGCGCGTGTCATTGGACGGGCTGAGAAGAAAGCCGGGATGTCCGTTGCTTTTTTCGGCCCAGCCGAGCACCCTTTTTGATTGCCAAACCATTGGTCGGGTGGTCTATTATTATTGACGGACGTCAGAAAACGGAAGTACGCAATAACGAAAAGCAAGCTGGGCGGTGCAGTGCAGAATGACGGTTGGTGGTGGCTTTTCTACTTCTCTTCTTTTTTTCCAAATGCGGGGCCCGCATTTGGCTGGTGGAAAGCCATACCTAGTGTTCGGCAGTTGGGAAGGCTGACGACGAGGGCCCGCCAGGGCAAAGCAGGCGAGCGGTAAGGTGATTGTCAGCTGCAGCTGAACAGGGGAATTTCCCCTCCGTCCTGCAATTTTCCGCTCTCTCTTTGTTTCCGATGGAAGTTTGGTAGGAGGCGTCCATGCTTTTGGAAGCGTGGCGAGGATCAAGGAAGAAGGGTAAGCTTTGGGCGAGACGGGAGAACCGGGGCCGCAATTGGTCTAGATTCGGCGTCGCGGACACTAATACGGACCAGCCGATGGCGAAGTCTGCAAACGGCGGATTATTATTCAATCATTCGTCAGAAGCTAGAGCAAAGAGAAGAAGCACATGATAAGTCGGTTCGTGGCGTTGTCTGGAGGGGAAATTGTATGAAGAACGCGCGGTGCAGTCTTGGAAGGGCCCAGCATGCATCATTGTCTCTGCCTTGCTTTTCGTCTTGTTCTCCCTGCCTTTCATCGCAGGATTATTTTGCAATAAGCATGTTGCCTCTGTAAAGTGGCCTGGGTCATTGAAATTCAGAGTCAGCGCGCTGCACGGGAGCGAAAGCATGAGGGGCATGAGGACAGTCATAGTGGAAACTGGGGGGTGCCTGGAGGGCGGGACGGGGAAGGGGCGAGGACAAACGAGAGCAGGTTGCGGTGTGCAAAAGATGGGACCGATGGGAATGGCTGGCCAGCTAGAAGGACGGTAGAAGTTGGAGGCGTGGGTTTTGCCAACTGCCCATTCGCAGAAAGCCAAGCGGACCGGCCGGGCGGGCGGCAGGCGCACCGACGGTGGCACAAGGACACGCAAGTCTCGAAGTCTGGCTCTCTAGAGGAGAAAGAGAAACTTGGTGGATTCTGGACTAGAACCACTGCCTTACCGGCCATGTTCACTCCTCGTGCCGCACGCAATCGAAAGGATGGAGGGATCTTCACCAACAGTTTTCTTGCCCCCCATGGTTCGTCCGCCGGCCTAGCACCACGAGGCCCGCGTGGTCATCAAGAGCGCCACTGCTACTGACAGGCTCTCGTTCGCCTAGCTGTCGGTCATCACGAGCTGCCTTAGCTTCCTTTGAGGTTAAAACCTTCTGCAAAACCGTATCTCGCGGTGCTGCTGATCAAGCCTCCTACGTACCTCTGGCAGCCAACCCCCTCCCTCGTCTGCGATCGAGAGGTGAGCGAATCCCTCCGTCTTACTGCCTGCCCCTCTTCTACCCCGCCAGGAGCAACAAGCACGCTGTTGACGCTTGCGTAACGTTCCGCTGCCCTGTTCATCAAGGAGCAGCTTAACGCCCGCGCTAGCAGCGCCGTTCGTTGCGGAGTGCTCACGTCGCACGCGCCTACTCACGCGTTGATCGTGGAAGTGAACGGTGGGCGACCAGCCGCGCGTAGCACCGCCTGCTTTCTCCTTGCTTTGCTTTTCGACGCAGCGCGCCTGATGATGCGCTGGCTGGGCCGAGCAGAAAGGAGCGGTACGCCGAGATAAACTTTGGCCCTATCCTCTCCGGCTCTGACGTGGAGGGGTGTCAAAGAGCAGGCGGCGGCGCGTGCTCCCAACCGCCCCGGGATGAAGCGCACAGTCCGAAATTGCCGACTCGATTTGCATGATCTTCGAACGGGCCGTCCGGCGAGTCGGGCGGGTGCTGCGCCGGTCGGTGAGTCGGGGCGGCTAAATTGTCGCCGCTTGGCGCCGTTTTCGTTGTCGAGACGCGCAACATGGTGTGCGCGTAAGAGTAAGACCAGGATGGCGGGCCAAGGGGTGATGTGATGAGACGAAGCACGACGATTGGGAGGCATGCCAGAAGCGCCCAAAGGGGAAGTGATGTGGTGGTTGGGAACGTTGCGGCGAGCAGCTCGGCCGGGGACACTTCGCTAGCCTCGCACAAGACCTCGGCCGAGGAGGGGTGAGCGCGTGGGGGCGGGCGCCCTGCCGGCGGGTCGTCATGCGTGCGAGGCTAGCTGGCTGGGCAACCCAACGCTGGCTGTGATATGGTGGAAGAATTCAGGGGCAGAAGAGGGAGTGATGGCCGGCGACGCGCCGTGGTGTGATGCGCTCTGCGGGGGTTAGTGGTGGTGATCACCTGGGGGTGAGCCAGCTGTCGGCGCGCATGTTTTGGGCATGGCCGTGGCGGTGCTGGCGGGGAGTGACTTGCCGCCAGCAATGTCGTGGCCAGCCCGGATCAATCCTAGTCCTAGCCGCCACTCGGCCTGACCCCGCCGGACGCCTCGAAGCTTTCCATCTCTCAAGCATCACGTCGTGGCCGCCCGTCAGCACCTTCGCTACTTGTGGTACCAGCTAGGTTCGCCTGATCTTGCAGCTGCCGCCGAATGCTTTCCCGACCTCCGTCCTCCGCTTGGGCCCCAATGCACGCTACAACCGCGAATTCGCCAGCTCTGGCACTGCCACTGCCACTGCCGCAAACGGCGAAAAGGAAGACCCTAGCTCGGTCTAGATCTGACTTCTACAGAGACCCTGATTCTTTTTCTGGGACAGGGTCCTCTCGATGAGCGCTACGACCGCACACGCTTTTACGTCCGATGCAACAGTTACATCTTGGTACCGTCGAGATCTGACAACTACGGACACCTCGTGCATTGCTCCGGATCTTATCTGGGAAAGCGTTCGGGATATCTGGTGGTTGACCGGAACCACGACCATCAGCCCTGTCGTATTGACAAACCTGGTCGACTCTTCACGACTAGATCCCACCATCAAGTCATTCAAGAGCTTTGGTAGCAGCACTTGAGCTATCCCGAGCGGCTAACGCGAAGAGGCAAAAAAACCATCCGGGCTCGTCAACGAATGACATCTTCCAGTCTGTCTGGGGTTTTGTATGTTTGGCACCCCCCTTTTGCCTGGGCCTTGGCTATATCGGTCTCGTAAGCTCACAGACTGCATACCGATATCGCAATGATCATTTGGGTTGAATTGATTCTACCTGAAACTTTAATGCCGGAAACTCCACTTTTGCCGTGAAGATCACTGCACAACAAACTCCAATTGGAGATTTGAAAATGCCTCGTTCTGAAGACAATGGAGAAGACGGATTGCAGACCTGACGTTTCCACAGACCCACCCAGCAGATGATCTCAGGTGGTCCCACACTCAGCCCCGCGGCACTTAGGCAATAGCAACACTCCCCTTTCCCACTTTTGTGGTTGACACGCAAATGCCGAACTTCTCTGTAGCAAATTGCCAGATCTACCAATCGGAAGACTGCGTCGTTCATCCTGACCCGCGGCAATTAATGTAAGTTCCATTTCCGTTAATGACTACAGGGTCTCTCAGCACTTGTGTGGGGCAAGGCGGGGAAACGGTATGTCACAAGTGCCTGAATGCCCCGCATTGGAAGATACAGGGATATGCGTGCATTGAATAAAAAGTGCGATGGGAGCCCCGATAAGAACATTCGAATCGAATTGATTGCGTCTCTGCTCCCTTTGACTGCCAATGGCCTCTACACGTCCTCTCGCTCTACCCCCGGGGGTTTCCGAGAGTGTTTTCCACAACTTCATCGAGCGGATCACCAGGACGGCCCCGGATGTCACGATAGTGCAGTCGAAAGACCAATTCCCGGACGGCGGGTACCTGGAACCACCTTCCAGCCATGATCCGTTCTACGTGCAGGACAAAGATCACTTCATTGCCTCTGCATTCATCTGCCCGAGGTCCGTTGATGAGGTGCAGGACATTGTGCGCGCAGCGGGAGACTTTGAAATCCCCATATGGCCAACATCTCTCGGGAGGAACCTCGGTTATGGCGGCGCTGCTCCGCGCGTCAGGGGCAGCGTGGTGCTCAATCTCGGCAAGCACATGAACAGGATCCTCGAGGTCAACGTCGAAGGGGCTTACGCGCTCGTCGAGCCGGGCGTCACTTTCGAGGCTCTGCATAACTATCTGGTGGAGCACAATTTGAGGGACAAGCTCTGGGTGGATGTCCCGGACTTGGCCGGGGGATCGGTTCTGGGCAATACTCTTGAGCGGGGTGTGGGGTACACTCCTTACGGCGGTATGTGAATTTCGTATTTCTGCACATGACGGCACCTGTGTTGACTGTCTTTTGCAGATCACTTCATGATGCACAGCGGTATGGAGGTGGTTTTGGCCAACGGCGAACTGCTCCGCACAGGCATGGGCGCCTTGCCTGCGCCGAAGTCCGAGACGGAAGGCATCACGAAACTACATGAAGAGCCTGGAAACAAATGTTGGCAATTATTTCCCTACGGATTCGGCCCGTACAACGACGGGCTGTTCTCGCAAAGCAATCTCGGCATCGTGACCAAGCTTGGTTTGGGAGTAAGTAACTTGCCTTCCGCCCCTTCGTCCCGCATAGGTGCTAACAACTTCTTTCAAGCTCATGCCCAATCCCGGAGGCTATCAGGCATACCTCATCACCATCCCCGGTGACGAGGACCTGCACAAGGCTGTAGAGATCATCCGGCCCCTTCGCCTGGTAAGCACGGAAACGGCATACCATCTCCGAACCACCACACCACGCCCTAACACAAACACCAGAACAACGTAATCCAAAACGTCCCCACCCTACGATACGTCCTCCTCGACGCCGGAATGATGGGCCACAAATCCGACTACACCTCCTCCACCGACCCCATCGACGACGCCACCACCGACGCCATCGGCAAGAAACTCAACCTCGGCCGCTGGAACTTCTACGGCGCCCTATACGTAACCCGCGCCCCCTCCCTCCCCGCCATCCTCCTTCCAACTCCCCCCCTCCCGCTAACGAGATAAAACAATGACGCAGGGCCCCGAAGAGATCCGCACCGCCACGTGGAAGCTCATCAAAACCGCCTTCTCCTCAGCCATCCCCGACGCGCAATTCCTCTTCCCGGAAGACGTCCCAGACGCGCGGGCGGTGCTGCACAACCGCGCCAACGTGCTGCAAGGGATCCCCAGCTACGAGGAGCTGCGGTGGGTCGACTGGCTCGGCCCCGACGTCGGCGCGCACGTCGCCTTCTCGCCCATCAGCCGCATCTCGGGGCGCGACGCGCAGCGCCAGTACGCGCTGGCCAAGCGGCGCTGCAGGGAGGCCGGCTTCGACTACATGGGCACCTTCGCCGTCGGCATGCGCGAGATGCATCATATTGTTGAGGTCGTGTTCGATCGGGCGGATGAGGCGCAGAGGAGGCGCGCGGAGAAGCTCGTGAGGGGCTTGGTGGATGAGTGTGCCCGCCTGGGCTGGGGCGAGTATCGCACGCATTTGGCGTTTATGGATCAGATTGCTGCGACGTATGGGTGGGGTGGGGGCGCGTTGATGCGGTTCAATGAGACGGTGAAGGAGGCGTTGGATCCGAAGGGCATTTTGGCGCCGGGGAAGAGCGGGGTCTGGCCGAAGCGGTTTGTGGGGTTGAAGGGGAAGCTTTGATGGTGTTTTGTGCGTGGATTGGTTCGTGGATGGAGCATTGAGGAGATTGAGCTTGTTTGCTGTCCGGTTTCTCGTGGTTTTATACTCAGATGGATGCTTCGATGCTTGGTGAGACAGCAACGGGCGGTTGTATTCGAGTGCAGTCTCGGCGATCATTGGTACTTGGCGAGTGAACGGTTACGCAAATGTTCTTGCATATTGGGGGCCGGGGTATATGCCATGCATGTCGAAGCGAGCGAGATCAGCCGCTGGCCGTCCCAGCCTCGTTCAACTCCAACACATCATACCCCACTCCATCCTCTCATCTTCCTCGCCGTCCAGATGCGGCACAAGCACTATGGACCCAGTTTCTGCGCTGTCGTTTGCTTGCAACATCATCCAGCTCGTGGAGCTCAGCACCAAGGTCGTGGTCGGTGCTGCGGACATCTATCGGGATGGCACGAAACAGGAGAATGCGGATCTCAATGACGTAGGTGCTCGCATACCTCATATGGACTCTCACTAAGATACACGAAGGTCACGACAAGCCTCATCAAGTACACCGCGACAGTGAAACGTGGCTCATCCGGCTCATGCGACGACGAGTTGCAGGATATTGCGGACAAGGCTGAAAAGGCAGCAACAGAGCTTACAACTCTGCTGGAAAGATTAAGCGTACCGAAAGATGCGGAACACCGGAAGTGGAAGGCTGTCCGAGTGACGGTCAGAAGCTTACGCAAGCAAGAGAAGGTGCGGAGCTTGGAGAGTCGGCTGCAGAGCTTACAGGCGTTGTTGAACTCGTGGATGCTACGAGCAATGAGGTAAGAATACGCTGCATGAAGCTTGGCCACATACTAAACTTTCTGGTCAGGGACGAGACATCCACAGTTCAGAGAGACATTGCAGATCTTGGCACAGAGACGGCCCAGTCACTCGAGCACATTAAGCAGACGCTCAGTAGGATCGAAGAGCTGATGGCACAAGACCGGCTGAATGTGCATAGCCAGTCTTCCACATTGACGCCGGATCCTCCAGAAGCAGTAGGCTTAGCCGCAAATTCTGAAGGGTTCTTGAGCGCGATCAAACGATACCTTACGCCTGGACCCATTCAAAGCCTCAATTCCGCGGAGGAAGATGAGCTTCAGAACAAGCGCGAAATGCAGATGAAGCAAGCGATGCGCCACTGGCCCGAAGTGCATGAGCAGATGATGATAATCTCAAACGAAGCGAAGATGATCGCGAAAGACCATGCGTTGCTGCTCACACTCCACCACCCTGATTTGAATCGCCGCTTCAGTGACGTGGAGGATGAATACCCCGAAACCTGCCAATGGATCTTCGACAATCAAGACCACGGATTCAAAGACTGGCTTGCTTCGGGTGAGGGCACCTACTGGATCTCCGGAAAACCAGGCGCGGGAAAGTCGACACTTATGAGGTTCATCTTCCATCAACAAGAGACAAGAGACATCCTTGCCGAGTGGGTCGGAGAGGGTGAAATTTTGGTCGTGAAGCATTTTTTCTGGGTTTCAGGCACTGAAATCCAAAGATCCTACGAGGGTCTCCTTCGATCCATGTTGTTGCAGTACCTCCTGCGATGGCCACGTCTCATCTCGCTCATTTCCGATGGGAAGTCAGATCCATTCAACCAGCGTTTTGACTCATGGACCCTGAAAGCCCTCTCTCAATGCCTGGACCGCTTGCTAGCCCATCTGCCCCGCAAGGCAAAAATACTCGTGCTTGTCGATGGACTCGACGAATGCGAGTACGACCATGGCGAACTCATCAGCTTCCTCGACCGATTCGTTTCTCCAGGTCAGAGTAAACTTTGTGTTTCCAGCCGTCTTTGGAACATCTTTGAGAGATCATATCGTCCTCGAGGCAATCACTTACGCGTTGAGAACCTCACCAGGGAGGATATCAGGCTTTTCGTGGAAGGAAAATTTCTAACTGATCCATTTATGGGGCCTCTCTTGGACTCTGAGAGATCAACGGATGTGACGGTGATCGATTCCCTGCTCGATCGCGCAGAAGGCGTATTCCTGTGGGTCAAATTGGTGGTGCGGTTGTTGTTAAGAGACGCACCAAACGAGCCCACGATACCAGATCTTCACAAGCTAATCACGGAGTATCCTGTAGACATTGATCAACTCTACGACAGGATGCTGCGGATGATTGAAAGGTCGGGATTCATCCAGGAAGTAGCCAGGATTTTCCTCGTCTTCATGGATGCACCGTTGATCCAGACCATTGATAAAATTTGGTTCATGGATATGGAGAAAGAAGATCCCAACTACGCAATTGCTAGGCCAATACGTCCGTATACAGACTTTGAACGGATTCAGTTCGGCAAGGCGTATTTGCGGCTCAAGGGGCGATGCATGGACTTCCTCCAATCCACAGAGATAGAGAGATCGGGGGCGGATAGTGGACTGCTCCTGGACGGAACCGAAAAGGTCGATTTCTTTCATCGTACCGCTCATGACTTCCTAGAACAGAGGGAACAATGGCTGAAGAGCGCAGCGGGGGCAAATTTTGAACCGTTGCAAACGGCATGCAAAGCAACGCTCGGATCACTCAAGAGCTTGGAACTTACCCTAGATGCTTCCGGCAGCGTCTTTGAAACTTTCCTCGACGAACTCTATTGTTTGTTTCGAGCGGCTCATGATTCTGAACATTTGAACAACAACCCTCTGCTTGCGGAGCTTGACGAAGGGAAGAAATGTTTCATGCTGTTCGGACCTAACTTAATTGTAAGTCATTTTCCCTGGGCAATTATCAAACACCTCACGCATGGGATATCAACGGAATATACTAACATAAAAGTATTGTGATAGACTCACTATTCAAGGAAACACGATCCATGCGACCTCTCATACCCCTACAACGACATGAACATCGCTTTCATGGTATTGACAATAAGATTCGGCCCCATTGCTTTTGTAGAAAGGGAACTACAAAGATCAGACGACAAGTCTCATTCAAACCGTGTCCCAATTCAACACATGATGGATTTCGCATTGAGACCGGACTCAACAGATCCAATTTGGCGTTTCTGTAAGCACAATATCGATAGGCGGACCGTCCAGATGCTTCTCGACAGGCACGTTGATCCTAACGATATGAGCATTATCTCATCGGACAGAACTCTCTGGGAAGGTTTTCTGGGAGAAGTATCAGGACCACGCTACTCCAAACCGATCAGCGAGAATTTCAAGGAGGTAATTAGATTGCTTCTGGACTACGGCGCCAACCCGTTCGCGGTGATTGACTGGATAAGTCCAGCCAACGATGTTCGATCTGGTCCCATTGAGGAGCTATTCCAAGAATTACTTCCTCCAGATGACGCGCTCTTCGAGAAACTGGCACAAAGCCACAGGCGAGCCAGAAAGGGCAAGATCTGGGGGCGGCTCAGGCGGAGGCTGCGTTGAAGGTGTGCGGATGTCAGTATGGAGCTTTCAGTCAGCGCGAATGTTTCCATAGGACCTTCAGGTCCAGCCACTGTCGTTCTCAGGACAGAATATATCCAGGGTATGGCTCATGAAGGTTTCGGGAAATGTTCTCTGATCCGGCCTACCTTTGAAGACCACCGTTGTAAATAATCCATGAGAAATTTATTTCCATAATCCTTTTTGTCACAGCCTTCCCGGAGCCAGACTTCGCCATGGATTTGCCAACGTTCCAGGTACGCGGAGTGGCAGCAATACGCCTTATGGCAGGCCCCAAGACCAAGTCCAAACCATATGCCCCACATCCACAATATGTCAGCGGAGCCACGCAATCACATGTATAATGGTTCCCTCATCTTCTCCAAGATCTGCAAGCCTACGAGCTACAAATACTTACCATGAGAGCCGTGTGAAAGTCCTTGGCTTCATTATACCGACAGCCAGCACAAGCAGACTACTTGCTGATCAGTCTCACGCTTCGCCAGCTCATATACGGAGCCGGTGGCCATTTGACGCGGATTACTCGACGAGGAGAAACGCCGATGGGGTGGGTGCTCGCAAGTCTTGCAGCCTCAGCGCCTGCCAATGCAACACTGATCGGATTCGTCGCTTGCTTGTGTGTCAAATGTGGCTGCTGCCCAGAAATGCCGCAGAGCAAGGTCATACCCACTTCCGCCAACAGCGTTAAAGTGGATGCTCGCTGTAGGTCCTCGCGTAATCAGGAAGCCCTCGACTGTGTCGATTTATACTAGCAGGGAGGCTGACGGTGCCCACTGTATCCGAGGTCTATGATTGATCAGAAGAGGAGCTCGGGAGTCCATTTAGCAGGGTGCAGGGATGGCACTCTGGAATGGAAGTAGCGAATTCCGCGTCATTGGCAGGATATCAACCAATCCCAATCGGGCAACTCAACAAGTAGCAGACATCACGAGGGATCAGCCAGCCAGCAATCAAACCGTGTACGTTCATAAGCTCATAATATTGGTATCATCACTGCAACTTCGATTTCCTTCCCCCCTCTCCGTCCACCCATCGAACATCGAAGGCGTGAACGTTTGGAAAAGAAAACGAACAGAAAAAAAAAAGGTATCATCGCAAACCACCCCCTCAAAATAACCCATTTACTGGGGAGCATCGCCAATGTTCTCCCTCTGCTTCTCAAACGTAAAGACCTTCTTCCACCTGAACGCAAGGATATCCGCCGTGGTTTCCTTGACCTGGGCCCAGTTCTCCGCCACGATCTCGCGGGTCGGCTTCTGGAAGATGAGGTCGATCTCCTCGAGCGTCTTGTCCTTGGTCTCGGGCATGAAGAACAGCTGGTAGAACCAGCCGAGGATGGCGATGCCGCCGTAGAAGCCGAGCGTGAGACCGATGCGCGTCATGGCCTTCATCATGCGGTCGAAGTTGTACGTGACGATGAAGGACGACAGGAAGAGCCAGCCGTCCGACGTCGTCATGCCGTACGACCGGAGGTAGGTGGGGTAGCATTCGCTGGGAACGACTGAAAATTTTGTTCGTTAGCATTGTGCGTTTTTTTTTTTTTTGAACTGATGTGGGAAAAAAAGTTGTCCGACTTACCCCATGTGAGGGTGGCGTAGGAGCCGAAGAAGCCCTGGTAGATGATGATGCCGGTGAGGTACAGACCCTGCTGAGCAGTGACGCTGCCGCCGTACTCGGACACGCCGCAAAGGATGAGACCGATGAAGAAGCCGGGCAGCATGGCAATGGCCCAGAAGCGGCGACCGCAGCGCTCCATGTACAGGACGGCGGGGATGGTGCCGAGCAGCAGCGAACCGCCGCCGACGAGCGACATGTAGTTGGCCTGGATCTTGTCGAAGCCGATGTTGCTCATGAGCACCGACATGTAATACATGATGGCGTTGATGCCGGTGAATTGGCCGAGGAAGATCATGATGTTGGCGTAGATGATGGCGCGGCGGGCGCGCGGCACCGTGATGAAGTCGAGCCACGGGAAGCGCCTGTTGCTGGCGCCCGCGGCGACCTCGGCGTCTTCCTGCTCCTGCGAAGCCTTCATGACGAAGAACTCCTCGCGCGAGTCGGCAGTCTCGACGCCGCGGATGCGCTTCCAGACCTTGAAGGCCTTGAGGGTCTCGCCCTTGTGCATGTAGAAACGGGGGGACTCGGGCATGAAGAGCATTCTGTCAAAGTGTTAGTCATTGCATAGGTGTAAGGTTGGAGAGGCGGCTTACCCAATAAGCATGATGGTGGAGAAGACGAGAGAGGAGCCAAGGATGTAGCGCCAGTTGCCGGGGACCTTCAAGAAGATGGCCGCAACGACGTAACCCAGGACCTCACCGAGAGCAATGTTGAACTGATACAGGGAGACCATGTTTCCACGAAGCCTCCTCTCGACAGTCTCGGCGACGTAGACGGGGACGGTACCACCCTCGAGACCAACACCAACGCCGAGCAGGAGACGGGCGACGACGATCATGGCGAAGTTGATGGAACCGGCGCAGAGCGCGCCACCAATGGTGTAGAAGATGCAGGAGATGATGATGGACCAGCGACGACCGAACCATTCGTTGGCGGGCGACAGCAGCAGGGCACCGGCGACGGCGCCGAGCGGCATGCCGGCGTTGACCAAACTGTTCTGCGAGTCGGTAAGGCCGAGATCCTCGGGCAGGAAGAGGTTGGCGCCGGAGATCAGCGACTGGTCGAGGCCGGAGAGCAGGCCACCCATGGAGGCGAAGGTGACCAGCAGCCAGGTGAAGTGCTTGGGGTTCTTGAACTCGAGGTCGAAGACGCCCTTGTGGTAGCCCTCGGCCTTGTGGTCGTCCTCCAATTGGCGAATCAGAGCGTCGACCTCCCAGCTGCCGTTCTTGGCCTTGGCAATGGCATCGGCCTCGCTCTTGACGACCGGGACGCTGCCGGTGCGGACGGCCTCCTCGATCAGCTCCTTGTTGTCGGGCGCGTGCTTCTCCACGTGGGAGGCATCGGCGGCGATTTTGTCCTCGGGCTTGATCTCAGACATGGTGGAAAGAGCTGCCGGATCAAGGAGGGCGGGGGGTGCCAGGAATTGGAGGCAGGAGTGAATGGGGAAGGAGGAAGCGCCTTGACTGCGGGCTCGGGAGGCTTTATGGGCGCGGGCTCTGGGGACTGCTGTGGAGAGCACGAAGCTGGTCACCCCGGGCCCCGCTGGCCGGGCTGCGGAGGACTGGAGAGCCCCGTCGTTCGCTGGACGCCGGCCCGATTTGCAGAGGATGGTCGCGCGGTGCTGGGGGGCTAGCCCCGGAGCTGCGAGGCGTGTTGGTGGGGTGCTCCGGCTCTGAAGGTTGTGACTGCGGCTCCGGGCGCCCAATGAGCCAACCGTAGCGTGATGTCGGCGGCTGGTGATGGGCGCTCAACGCCTCTGCACACAGGCCAGCCCAGCCCGCACACGACTGGCCCCGTCGTCGCCGGCCGTGCCGCGTCGGCAGCAAGGCGCTGCCACCCGCGCCCGTGGCTGCTCGGCTACTGCGCCGTTGCCGACACCACGCCCGCCGCCGATTACCCGCGCTTTTGTTGAGATGTGCGCCTGCGCTGCCGTCAGCCAAGGGCGGGAGGCGTGCTTGACTGACTCTTGCGCACGCTTGTCCGCTGCTTGTCTGCTGCCGCGCGCGCTTGGGCCGGGGCGGCGACGCGATCGCAGCGGTCGACGCGGCCCACATCGCGGCCTGAGGAGCGCGGGCAATTATCGTGGCGTGAAGGGCGCGGTGGTGGTCGTGGATGGCAAGTGCCGGCGCCGTGCGCATTTCTGGACGCGAGGCCGGCACTCCAGGCCCCACTCCTGCTCTCCAGGCGGAGCGCGGTGAGCTCCCCGTGGCACGTCGCCGGAGAAAGTGCGGGCGCGGAGAGAAAGGGGGGCTCCGCGCTCTCGCCTGCGCCTCCCCACGGGAATCAGCCTGCGACCGCGGAGATCATGGGCCTCCAACACTTACCCGGACGAACAACATCGCGCATTCCACCACGACTCTCTGGCTAAACTCGCGATGCTCAGCCTTACCCGTCACGATCTCCCGCACGCGGCAAGCCAAGCAGCCTTTCCCGCAAGCCATCCCTTGGCCGCTGCGACGTCCGGAACCTTAATCGAACCGGCGACGCTCGGGGCCATTTCAAGCCCCCCAAACCGCCAATTCCTGTCCTTCTGACCCTTCCTGCGCCCCTAAAGGGAGACGCTCCCCTCCAGTGCTTTTCAAGTCGTCACCACTGCTCACTGTTGTCGGCGCTGCGGTGCACGTGATCCCTGCCGCATTGAGAAATCCGGAGAAGAAATCCTGGGGAAGCACCGCTTCACTGCTTCAGCTGCCTCGATCGTATGACGTCGTGAGACATTTTCTGCTCGAAAAGCCCCTCTCTTCGAAGCCTCTCTCTCGCCTTGCCAAAACAGACTTGCCTTGCTCGAAACGAGTCCAAGGCCGTTTGGTGTTCGCCGCTGTTTGCGCCCGCAATGGAAACGCAATCCCGACATTTGCCGGACTGATATCCAAAAGCGGTGAAAGTTGTACGAAAGCCCAGACGCGTGCCCGGCCCACCCCTGCACCATGCAACTAAAACTCCGTGGAACCCTGCTCTTTCGTCCCTTCACTCTTCGCGCTTGATGCTTTTGCCGGCCGTTTTCGAGTTTCGCAAGTGGCGATCCTACGTCAGGTAGGTTTCTTGGTGTCAAAAAAAAAAAAAGCCATCGGCACTTTTCGGCCGGCCGGCCTTGACTGTGCGCCAGCCGGCCAGTCAGTCAGTCAGCCAGCCAGCTCGGACGGGATCCCACCCGACCCCAACTGCGGAGCCCCCGTATGTGAAAAATTTCCAAGATGAATGATGAGCAGGCACGCGCCCACTGGAGATCCGGAGACAATCTCTGGCGGTCTCCAGTAGTTCTCCAGTTTTCCTGTTTGACCATGGGGGGGACGCGCCAAGTTCCGTGGCTTCGGAGGCGCGGCCATGGCAACATCTTGGCAAGGATGACCTTCCTTGCATGGACGCGCCCGACAACCTGGTTCCCACACCGTCGCAGCCGATGATTGTCGTCTCCCCCGCCCCGATGAAGAAAAACTTAACTGCCGCTCGCGGGGGGGACGAACGAACGACGGACATACGGACGACGGGGAAAAAGGGCCCTGGCCGATTGGCAATATGACCTCAGCGACGTTTCGCCGTGCCCGGCATGCTTGACTCGCACGCCCCGAACGCGCTAGAACGTACGCAGCCCGTGGACGAGGCAGCAGGTGCGTGTTCCCTGATTCTTCGGCGTTTGGGTGGTTTGACGGACGAAGGTGGCGTCCGTTCCTGATCATGACCCGAAGGAGGCCAATCCCTGCTGCCCGCTGCATCCGTCTGCTCACCAGAGCCCGATTGCCCCGCCCTCGCGTGTTCCCACGTTCCCGTGGCCTCGATCGAACTCTCGCATCCAGTAGTCACGGAATTTGCGTGGTCGCATGGCCAGCGCCACCACCCGCGGTACCTAGGTGGCCGGTGAACAGATCTCTCGGAACCGAACACGTCGACCCTAACCCGATTGAGGTGCAGAGGAGCGCGGGAGCAGGCGAAGGCCGGCGACCGGGTGACAACCGCGAGAGAAGAGACAGATGCCACGACTGAGAGTGCAAAGCCAACAAGGGGTGTGATCCTTTGAAGGGTCTCCCGGCGATGGCCTGATGGAGTTGTTCTGGAATCTGTGGGGTGACTGCGGGTGCCATTGGTGGATCATTCAAGCGACGAGTAAGCCCGTGTCCCTTCCTCAAAGCATGACCATTTCGAAGAGGCGCTTACAAGAACGTTGGAACTTTTTCTCTACACAGACGACGTTCGCATTCCCTCGCACCGTGAGACGTCGCTACCCCTCGCCAACGAGGACCATCGCATTCCTCCATTTTCAGCCTCCTACATGTTGTTCCAGAGACTAGGGGCATCGCTGGAACACTTAGGCACAGCTGCGTACCACTTGAATCTGGCATAATCCTGAAAGTGGGATCGCATCATACTGTGAACACAATGCCTCTCGACCAATCTTGCTGTCGGAGCACCACATGCTACCGACGAGGCGCAAATGATGTCGCCAGTTGCTGGCCTGGCCAGGTGTACGTTCGTGTAGGGGTTTGCTGGCGCAAAATCAAAGCCGAAATATGGTGACGAGAGTGATAGACCCGGCCCGAAGCGTTTGTGAACCCGTGTTAGTACAAGGCATCGGCCCGGAACCGGAAGGACTACAGCTGGGTAGCCGGGTAATTGGACCAAACGTTTCGCGCCGAAAATTTCCAAATTGTGCAGGATTGCGTGTTTTGATCGTCTTTCGGCTTCTGCGAGCTCTCGTGTGCCAGGTGCAATGGATGTTCATGTCATTGAAGAGCAAATCGACTTAACACGGCCGGTAGGGAGTTCGTGCACTTGTCCTATTGGCATGGAAACAATCACCATCTGTGATGTAGCACTGCCGATGAACGCATTAGAAGGGGTTCCAGGTAAATCGCAGTTTCGATGAATTCATCCACTGATGTTAGCGAGTCCGGAGCATTCAGGTATTTCCCAGCAGATTGCAAACTTCTGTTCGATTAATAGTATGCAGCAGCGAGTATGAGAGCACGGAATTCTCTCTTCAAGTGTAAACGAGGATAGAGTTGCAGGGATCGATTGTCTAGACTGTACAGGCGCGGATGCTCAAGGTTACCACCCGACGACTCCCGGCCGCGGATTGGCGCTGATTTAGTACCAAGTCTTCTTGCCCTGTAATACGTCGTCAGCATTGGTCCGCGGACGACTATCGAAGAACAAACGTACCAGAACCTGGCGGAACATCATGTACATGCTGGCGGCGAAGCCACCCCAGAGCATGATGTTGTAGGGCATGAGGATAGCCCTGCTGCGGGCGGTCTGGCGAAAGATGTCAGCCCGGGATACAAAAAGCGGTCCTGCCTCCTCTTCATAATGTGATTTAAGGTATGCGGGATGACGTATAATTCGGCGTGGGGGTGCGGTTCGGCGGTGTTCAGCGGGGACATCCGGGGGAGCTCACCTTGTTCCACTGCCTGACGCCGTCGTGCTTCTGGAAGAGGCGCTGGTAGTAGGGAACGCGGTTCTCGCGGTTGACGAAGCTGCGCCGGAATTAGCAAGCTGCGGGGATACGGAAGGGACAGCCAGGCTCGGTCGAGTCCCAGGGCGCGGGGGGCAGTGGGCGCGCGCGCATCGGGAGCATCGCGGAGCAGCGGGGCGACTCACCCGGCCATGGTGATCGAGTTGGTGGAAGCGGAAGAGCGGAGAGGGGTGCAATTGGATGGGCTGTGAGCTTGGGAATGGCAGAGTCGTAGTATCGACTGATCGCGAAGCGCGCCAAGCCCGGAGCCCGGATCAACCGCCCGTCCGGCGCGGATGCATCAAATGCCTTGGCGCGGATTTGTCCATGGACAAGAAGATTCGTCTCTCCCGCCGCCGCCCTTTTGCGCCCTTGTCGACCGTTCCGATGTCATGTCGGAGGGCGCCTTCGTGAACCTCGACCATACCAGGCAATGCGCACTGCATTGGACCGGCTACTCGCCCGACCGTCGACCTTGCGAGTTCTGCGTCTGCTCATAACCGAAGAACTCTCCGTCTCGCGCGCGCAATGCCGATTGCCTCCTACGAAAGCCTCGACTGGACAACAACGCGTTACTTCTTCCAGGGCATACCAAGAGGGGAATGAGCATGGATCGGGCGCAGATCCTGGTACCAATGCCTTTGGCCACTGCTCGCCCCCAGGTATCGGCGGCGAAGGCACTCAGGATGGGGTCGATACCTCTTTCGACAGATGGGTCGAATCGCTACATTTCAGACAAAGGCTGCATGGAAGCGACGGAGTCCAGGCCGTCTGGAAAGAGCTGAGGCAGAGCAACGTGGACTTGCCAACTACCGGCCGTTCCGCACGAGCCCTGTGGGAGATTTTCCTCGGTGATGACCGATTACTTTCTGATGTGGTCGCGTATGCCGAGGACTTGAAAGAGAGGACAACTCTTTTCTACATGCCGCTGTACGAGAGTATCATCGGTCGTTGCTTTCACGAATCAAGGTTCCAGGACATTCAAAGGTGGCATCACAAGTTGTGCGAGGCTTTTCCTCCCCGAGATGGTGCAATGCGTCGATTTGCCTCCAGAGCCGACAGCAATGCCTTTGTGGAGGCCTTCACTTACATTTATACTCGGAATCACGAACGTGATGTCTATGATGTCCTGATCCCTCGCCTTTGTAGCAGAAACCTCTGGCGCAGGGCGCTCCGGTGTCACAAATGGCTGATCAAGATGAAAGACTTCCCAACTGGGACTTCCATGGACTCCTCCCTAGAGCTGGCGGTCCAGGAGGTTTTGCTGGCCAATGGGCAAACACAGAGGACCAAGCACAAGACTGCTGCTGACTCTCAGGACCATGACAACATGAGATTTTCCAGGGAAAGCATGAATAGGGTCCTTGGAGAAGTACATGGGGTTCAACCGAAGAAGATAGATGATCACTTCTGTGCCCGGATCTTCGCCACCAAGGCATTCTCAATAGACGTCATCATCCGCGGGTTGGGCATGTTTGGGGTTGACGAGGTGGGCCCGCTGGCGTTGCGTGAAATGGCTTCGAGGATTGTAGACCCCGAGCAGATATCCTATAACATTCAGAGGTTGAATGAAGCAGGGATCTCTATTGGCCAATCCGTCTACTCTCAAGCTCTTCGGAAGTTTGCTGACACTCGCCGGCACGATCTCATCAGGGCGTTGACTACGACGGATCAGCATCCAGATGCTTTCGAGGACCATGATCTGCAGCGCAAGCTGCTTAGTACCTTCATTGAGAGAGGGAGTTGGGACGAGGTGCATAGGACTCTAGCCATTCTAACCGTCTTCCACCACGATCCGGTCAGGGAGCAATGGAACCTTTTGGTGCGGAAGGTTTCCTCTCTGCGGCTACTAGATATGCTCTGCAAGATTCTTGAAGACATGTTGTCTCAGAGCATCTCCCTCACAGAAGCGTCTCTGAGTGCACTTCAAGTGTACCAGCTCCGTCCGAGAACCAAAGGAAAAGCGCCTGTCGCAGGTGCCCTAGACCACGACGACACGACGTTGATCGGAAACATCATGCGCAGCACGCTCGTGGCCGGCGGGCATGTGGGTCCCCAGCGCTGGATCGAGATCTTCAAGCGCTACGGCATGACGGAGCGTTTCGCTGAAGTCGCCAAGCTCGCGCTGTGGCTCGCCGACTGGTACTCGCCGGACCGCTTCTCCGCCAGCCCGGGAACGCTCCAAAGCGTGCTCCAGCGCAAGCGGGAAGCGTCGCAGCCAGTCATCGAACGCGCCCTCGCGCCAACCAACCCGCTCCATCCCCTCCGCCAGATCTTCACGAACCAACAGCTGCGCGCCTTCATCGCGTGGGGCGTCCGCCGCGCCCTCGTCCTCCCCGCCCCGCTCGATCCCGACAAGAGCCAGAAACCGCCGCACTACTGGGCCCAGGGGCTCCGGCTTTGCATGGCCCTCCGTAGGCGTGGCGTGTACGTCAGTGCGAAGCTCATGACGGTCGAGCTGCGTTTGCAGTTGAGCCATCTGTTCGGGCGCTACCGGAGCGTTCGTGTCTACAACCGCCGCTCGGCTGCCAACATCCCTTACTCCATCTTGGAGATGATCGATTATGCGAACCAGATGTGGGAAGAGGAGGCCGGCAAGCGTTTGATGGATTCGAGGGAGCTGATCCGAGGACCGGCGGACCATTTTGGTGCCTGGTGGGTGGCAAGGTTGAGATGGGATGTGCTGCGCGGGGTTCAGGCGACTCTTGGGGAGAAGGAACAGTCGTCGGTCTTGCTAAGTGAGATCGATATGGCCCCATTGCAGGAGGTTGAAAGAGAGCTTGAGAGCAGTGGCGTTTGGGAGGATGGTGAGAAGTTCAATATCCAGCAGACGCAGGACGCAATCGAAGCGGCTGCGTCGACATCGGAGCAGGATGGCCTTGCCTCGGGTTCGACTCTGGAAGATCCTTCGAGAATACCCCCTTCCGAGCCAGATAATAGAGAAAAGTACGGCAGTGATGGTTGAAAGTGGTGCTTGGATCATGGTATCAAGGGCGGAGACTTGGCGCAAAAACATCAGCCATATGGACTGAAGACTTGGAATTTTGTTGAACGCACACTGATATCCGCATGTAATTAAATGTCAAGACCTCGTGTACACCTTACTCTCCATGCTCGCTTCCAGTCCACGTCATCGCCGCATGTCCTCTCGCAACCACCCTCTCAAACCTTCGACAAAGCCTTGAACACCTCATACCCAAACGCCAACCCAGACAGCGGTTCCGGCTTCCTCGCCTCATCCTCATCAACCTCGTCCCACTCCTCCTCGTCCTCCTCCTCCTCATCCTCCCAATCCCTCTCCCCACCATCACCATCCCCACCATCACCATCCCCACCCTCCTCCTTCCACCCCCTCCTCCTCCTCTCAACCGCCCTCCTCTCCCTCTCCATCGCCCTTCTCTCCTCCTCCTCCCGAAACCCACCACCAACCTCCTCCCACGCCTCTCCCGCCGGCACCGGTGCCCGCGACCGCCGCCGCTCCGCATCGTCACCATCACCATCACCATCACAAAAGGCACCACCACCCATCTCCCCCACAACATCCACCCATTCCCCGCGCAAGTCCCTCTCCGCCCTCGCGCGCCGCCTCGCGCGCCGCGAAAACGTCGTTTTGGCGCTGACGTAGCTGTCGTCGCTGTCGTTGCCGTCGCTGTCGTCGTTGTGGTCGTGGTCGTCGTGGTTGGGGGTTTTGGCGGGCTTGGTGGTTGTGGGGGCGGTTGCGGTGTTGACGGCGGTGGTGAGGCGGTGCGCGGTGCGGTGGGGTTGAGGTTGAGGTTGAGGTGGTGGTGCTGTTGTGTGGTGGTGGCGGCGGCCGGTGCTGGTGGAGGTTTTGGTGGTGGTGGTGGTGGTGAGTGGAGTCGGCAAGGAGGAGGAAGAGGAGGATGTGGTGGACGATTTGCCCGGGGGGAACCAGGGGGGGCGGCGGAGGAGGAGTTTCGAGCTTGGGGGTGCTGGTCGTGCTGGCATTGGTGGTGCTGGCTGTGTCGATTGTCGTTGTTGTTGCTGTTGTTGCTGTCGCGGCCGTGGTGGCGGCGTGGACGTGGCGGCCGGCGTCGTCGTGGATTGCTGGTATGATGAGCGTGTTGGAAGCTTGCAGATCGGGGCCTGTTTGGTCGAGCTGCTGCTGGCGACTGGCGCTGTGGCTGCGGCCGAGGCGGCGCTTGTCTGCTTTGCTTCTTCCGCGGGCATTGCTGGTGGCCGTGGTTTGGTGGGGTCTGGCTCAGGCTTGCTGTTGTCGGCTCGGGGTGGTGGGAACCAAGGTGGGCGGCCGTAGGTTGTGGGTGTCTCCTTGGCCTTTGAGCTCCCGCTTACTGACTTGGCTGGCTGCGCGTGCTTGTCTTTGGCCGCCTTCTCAGGTGTATCTACGCGGGGAAACCACTTTGGGCGGGGAAGACGGCTCTCCGGCGCGGAATCCTTAGGTGGTGGAGGCATGTTCGGTCCTTGCAGGTTACGGGCTGCAAAAACGAGCCACGGAAGCATAGAAATAGCAAAAACAGTCGCAAACAGAAAGGTCAGGGTCTCCAGTATGTCCGGGGTAGAAGATCGGTCGATTCAGTTGCGTGGCTATTCCCAGCTGTGGTGGCAGACGGTGGTGTTCGTGCTTCGTTGCGCGCCGTAGAGCGTGCTGTGTCATATATCCTTTATCGTTGAGCTGAATCGACCCACCAAGGTGCTCAAGTGTGACTGAAATGCTCAACCAGGGTCTTCTCAGGGTTCATGGTACCATGGTCAAAAGTGGTTTTATGGAGTTTCGACGCTGCCAAGAATTCAGCAATACAAGAATCGCCACTGTATGCTCCTGGCCACATAGCCATCTTAAGTGAGAAAGTCAACAAAGGTTTGTACGGTAGTTTCAGCCGAAGTTGGACCAATATCATTGTTTTGAAGCCATGTCGTGGCCAGTAGGATTAACATGCCATGTTGAAAGAAAACAACACCACGTCTCGGGATCATAGTCTTGATTATTGATCTGGTAGAGGAAGACTCGTTGAGTTGTGACGGTGAAAATAGAAAAAGCCATTCTAATTACTCTTCTCACTTTCTTTTTTTATAGTTTACGAACGCCATTTTAAGCCATCTACTTTTGCAGCTTTTCTTATCGATACAACAAGCAAAGAGTAGTTGGATTGCATGATTAGACAATGCCTCTATTTCACTGAAGTTAAGAACTCGAGGTTTTGTGGATACGCAGAACGAGCGATCAGCATCCAATCGGGAACGCCGAAGTACGAGCTTCACTGGCGCACGGGCTTCGTTGGTTGTACCTATCTTCACTAACATTGGGATTGGCAAACATGCTTACTATTGCGAATCTACAAGTATTCAGGACAAGTTGGGATTTTGTAGCGCATGATGGAGAGAGCGACTGATGCCATAGCCAAAGGGTTTGACTAGTAAAAATTACGCAAGATCTAGAAGTCAATCTGTTGCCAAGCACTTATGAATGACTATGCAGTGCTGAGCTGGTGCAGATTTTGAGACGAGTTGTTGTGGCATGTGGACAAGCGCCAGTCTCGATTGCTTGCGTGTCCTACAGCGTTCGGGACGCGTCCCGGCAGAGAAAACGTGGCGACCGTTGAAGGCCGCCGGTAGCGCGCAAGTGTGGAATGAACGCAAGGTAACTGGTGGACTGGTCTAGAAGGCTCGTCACATGCGCTGCAAGTGTTGAAAGATGCAGCGAGGTGAGGATTTAAAGTGGGACAATGTTTCGGATACAAGCCGCGCCTTTGAAACGGCGTTCCGGGTCACTGGGTGCCCCTGCAGCAGGGATGGGGCGGTTCTAGAACAGCTGTGGAACAGGGCGCACGCCGAGTGCCGCATGGAGGCCACTTCTGCACCGAAGCGTGTCATGGAAGCTTCGAAGAAGCTGAGGTGAGCGAGCGTGCGTCCGCACGCATCTACATCTACTCACTGCTCCCGCGCAGTGAGGCACCAGAGGCCGAGGCACAGTCACCACGCGTTGTTCCATGCGGTGTGACATACGGAACCCCTTACTACACGTGTGCAACGTCGCGTGGCCGGGCTGTCTGCGTCAGCAACGGAGGCTTGCTCCTTTCTACGCTAGCAACGCGACTTCATGCATCAACACCCTCCAATCCTTCGACCTGGAAGCGGCTACAGGCATTTCTAACTGACACGACAGGCCAGGGCGAGAGAGCAGCATCAGGCCATCGGGAATAGGGGATGATTTGTTCAGTCGCCGGGCCAGGAGCTGCGTGCCTTGAAGTGGAAGCTTGCCCCAACCTGCATGCAGCCGTCCAAGCGGCATCTGCCAGTCACAATTAGCGTCCCCTTTAGCTTGTCCGCATGCTCGCAGTGAGGCGTGGTGCCGGAGACTAGGTTGGATTGCTCGCGGCTCCAGTCCGTCTAATTTCCCTCCGACCTGGACATTCGAGCCCTGGCGGGTTGCCTGTTTGCACGCTGATTTCGACTAGGCCCGCATGGATGGCCCAGCCACATGATTTGAGCCGCAGCTCGGCCAGGCTGCGCTCGCAAACGACCCAGACTGGTGGAAACGAAGTACGGGAAGATGCGGGAATCACCCCACATGGGCAAAGCACGGCGCATGGAGAAGCTGGTTCAGCGGCATTTCCGAATCGTATTCGTCGATCTGCTTAGCCACCCGCACGTGACGGGCTGGCGCCTCGTGGCCTCCCTATGCGGCTTCTCCACAGCGCTGGGAGATTGGCCTCCTGATTCAGAGCCACGCCAAGGTCAGCCGCCGGTGGCAGTGCGGGCTCCTGCGCGGAAGTCGGCAGCGGCCACGTCCCTCGCGATGCTATGCTACTCGGCCGTCTCCTGGTCCTCGGCAAGCAGCTTCTCGACGGCGGCGACCTTGTCCTCGAACGACTGCGTCTTGTCGGTGCGCGAGCCCACGCGGATGTCGCTCTGGATGCGCACGACGCCGTTCTGGTGCAGCAGGGCGTGCGCCTGACCGATGACGCGCATGACGTCGTCCCACGAGCCCTCTGCGCCGGATTGGTGAGCGTCACAGCCTCGCGCGCAGCACGGAGCGGGACTCACCGAGCGTCGAGCCTGCGCTGTGCATGGTGTAGTGGAGCCCGCAGCGCTGCAGCAGGCGCTGGACGGCGGCGACCTCGCGCGACACGGAGGCGGACGCGGTGCCGAGCGGGATGAGGCAGAAGTCGGCCGTGCAGGCGGGCGGCGTGGGCAGCGCGGAGAGGTCAGGAGAGGGCATGGCGCTGACGGGCGGTTATATAGGCAGGGCGGCGGGTGAGGGGCGCTTGACGTGCAGCGGGCGCGCAGCGAGTGCGCAATGCGCGCGCCGCCTATTATTAGGAGAATTGGCCGCGGGGCTGCGGACCCTGGTCGTCTGACGCAAGAGCTGATCCCCATGTAGGGCTTACCCATGGAAGGCGCCCGCACAGATCAAAACACGCCGTGCCAATTCTCTGCCTCTTCAACCACATTCCTTGCTGCTCCGGCCGCCGACACCATCGCGCCTGCTCCGCGCCCAAAATCCGTCACACCACCCGCTCCCTCCCCCAGACCCAGCACCATGTGCAGCTCTGCAAGGCCGCCCACAGCACAGCATCACTACCACAACCCCACCGCTCCACCCCGGCCACGCAGACCATGGTGATCCGCGCCCAACTCGCGCGGCAGCCGCCTTGTATGTCTTCAGTTCTACCAGCTTCTCTCAGCCCGATGGATGTCGAGCTCAGGTTCCGCACGGAAGTAAGACGGTGCAGACAGGCACGCTCCCTCGACCCCGCTGACCAGCCCAGGGCAACGCGAACGTCATCTTTAGGATCGCGGCGCTGCACGCCCCCCGCGACGCCTGTCTCGACGACCCCCAGCTCAACGCGCGCGATGCCGACGTCCACGGCGTCCTCGAGCCCGATTGGCGCCACAGCGACCGCCCGCTCGAGCAGCGCAAGTTCAATCGCGAGATGCGCAAGAAGCGCCGCGAGCTGCTCGGCGCCTACGCCGACACCGGCCACCTCCAGCGCGCCCACGATTTCATCCGCGCCGTCAACCAGCACAACCTGACCGGCCAGGGCGACACCCTGCTGCGCCTGAAGAAGGAGATGCCCTTCTACCAGGACGACGAGACCACCTACAACTTCTACATCAACACCGTCGCCGACTGGATCCCCCCGCGCCACCTCGTGGAGCAGGACCTCATTGGCATTGGCAACGACATCATCGACGAGTGCAACAGAGAACTGCGTCTCCAGGAGAGAACAGGCAAGCGCGACATGAACCGCCGCGGCACTTCGCTGCACGCGACCAACAAGGCGCTGGTGCTGCGCGACATGGAGAGCGACGACCCGCAGATGAGCGTGACGCTGGAGTTCAAGCCCAAGTGGCTTTGGCAGTCGCCCCACGCCCCCGAGGGAGCAACCCGCTGTCGGACCTGCGCTCTGCGCGCCAAGCGGAAGAGCGAGGGCAAGAAGGAGTCCAAGACCCACGGCGTCCAATGCCCCCTATCGCTCGCCACCGGAGAGCCCTCCCTTGTCAAGGACGCCATTGAGATGCTTGTTGATAACCACGAAAATTACGTGGGCTGCAGGCCCGGGTGGCTGCAGCCCCAGAGGACCCGCCGCAGCTCGACGTTTCCTCTCCAGAGACCCGCACCAAAGTCACGCGAGGATCTCATTGCTATTCTGCACGATCATTTCCAGAAAAAGCCAGATGGCACAAAGGGCGAGGGCTACCGCGTCCTGGAAGGCCTGCGCAATTTGCAAAGAATGTTGGACCCACGTGGCATCCTAAGCTACGAGGGAGACCCACCAGACGACTTTCTCCTGGCAATGACGCTGCGCGACTGCTCACTCTACGTCCAGGTCCATTGGGACAGTCGGCGAGTCGAATCACGGCTAGGCGACCTCGATCCCAAGGTTGCCAGGGGCGGCAAACTCGAGCAATGGCGCGAAACGGAACGGGGGTTGCTGGACGGACGCTGGTACTTTGCGAAACCAGAGGATGAGACGTGTCTTCTGAGCAGGAGAGACCGCCCGTCTCCCACTCGCCGCCCTTCACGCGCTCCCACTTGATCCATTGGCTCATCTTACCCACACCCACTCATCATTGCCTTCCCGTTCCGGTCGCGTATATTGTACGTCCGTGCGCATAGCGATTTTTGCTTTTTCGCCGATGTTGCGCCACACAGAGAGCTCGAGCTCCTACGCCTCGTTCTGCGCTTCCCCGGACATTACTCCTGATCATCTCCAAATCAAACTCGCACCGCATCAATCCTCCGGCATTACACCGCCACGCTAATCTCGTCAAACACGCAGCGCCTCTTCGTTAACGTGGCTTGACGAGCATTGGCTCCCTCCGGTGGACGGATTCGACCGAATATCGCGGTCATTCCCGACTGACCCGACCAGTCATGGCGGCTTACGTTCAACATTCTAGCAAGGGAAGCAGAGTACCTGACACGATTCGGTCCTCCTGACAAATCCTCGGGACGATCCTTCGTGACTCGGCCCCCGTCTTTCACATGCACCACTCCGGTAGTTGTCTTTATGGCCAATACTTCGGATGTACTCTTTGGGCCATGGATGATGCGACTAGGGGCCATGGAGCCAACCGATTATGAAAAAGGGATGCATCAATATCGCTACATGGGAACGCATTAGGAGGTTCCCTTGCATCGGCGATGCGTCACGAATTTCGCGCGAATTTCACCAGGATGATTCGCCGCCGCTCCATGTGGAGCAAAAATCCGGAGAACAGGTGCCAGCATTTGGTGCGTCGACGAAAATCTCCGGATCAATAACGCCACGATGAAGTTTGCCCTGAGACTTGAAAGTGCATTTGATGACACGGGATGGCTTAAAGGTGAAACCTTGAAACACGGTCTCATAGTGGATTGCATAAGATCTTGTCTTTCCGTGTCGTACAAAGGCTACTGCGCCTTTTTACGTGGGCAGTCGGAGCAGATGTCTGGACGTGGTTGTGAGTTTTCGAACTGTACACATATGTCCAGGCACAGCGTTCAACTATCCACGTAAGGTGCAAAATCTTTGGTATCGGTTCAGGAAAGCCGAATCATTTTGCTGACCACTGCTCTTACGTTCGACTTGAATGAAAGTATGATTGGGCAAAAGGATGGGAACAGGATATTGTTGAGGGTTGGTTGGACAACAGGTGATGGGGCGCCTTTCGGCTTCTTAATTTTTTACACAGCACCCTTTTTGGCTGGAACCGGACATGTTGCGGCAGCTGATCATAAGACTAATGCTTTGGGTGCCATATATTATGTATGGCATTATGGGATGTCCTCAGAGTGTGGGACTTTACGACAGCATATGCATTCACACAGAAAGAAAAGGCTAGGAAACGACCAAAAAAAATTCAAAAAAGATATATCATTGCATCATCAATACCATTATCACAGAGTCAAACAACGAATGAAGCGATCTCGCCAATGCTAACCCACCTCGCGCAGGCGAGGACTACCCTTTCCGGTATCCTTCCGCGCAACTAGGAAAGCCTGTTTTCCATTATTGTGACGAACACGCCACTACCGTTTCGTTACCACGTCGCTGGTAAAGTGGTCGGTTCATAGGCTCTTTTTTTTCTCGCTACTCCCTAGATTCATTACTCATCCGCTTTTTTGTTTTCGTCGCCAAATTATTCCCTCACATTTTGCGTTTTTTTTCTTCGTTTCCGAGTTGGTGGGAAGTCATCAGTTGGCTGAGTGAGTATTGTGTGTGGGTGTGTGTGTGTGTGGATGTGTGTGTGTGTGGTGATTATCGCCACATCCCTATCTCTCGGAACACTTTTCCGCCGCTCCCTCCCTCGCCCTTTGCCCGGTGCCGAGTCCGAGGCGGGATGTGGAGTATGAGGCCGGGATGACGATGACGTGCGGGGGGGATTGATTGTTATGTGATGCCATTTGTGTGTGTATGTGTGTATGTATTTTGATTGATTGATTGATGGGAAGATATGCTGGTTGATTACTCATACCGACGTCGGGGGAAGAGGAGGAGGAGGGGGGGAGGGGGCGTTTGGTACTGTTCAACAACAACAGGGCAGCGGCTACCTACACTACTGCAAACCACGCAGGAGTTGCGCGCAGCGCGCGCGCGGGGGGGGGGGGGTATCGGAGTTGAGATGATGTTGGCTGGTGGTGGTGGGCTACGCGACACGCACGAAACGGTTAAGCTCGACTAACTACTGTCCTTCGTCCTGCCCCCCCCTGAGCGCAGCTGGAGAGGAGAGAGTGGATTGGTGGCAAGATAAGGCTGGCCGGCCGCCGCTCGATACCTGTCTGCCTACCTACGCGATATAGAATAAGATGGTACAACAGCAAGGTGTTCGGCTTGACCCCACGAGAGAGAGTAGTTCGTCGTTGCTTGCCTGCCTGCCTGCCTGCTTGCAGGCCATTCACCACTCACTCTCCCCCCCTTAGCAAGGTTCACTTTTGGTAGGGGGAGGGGAGGGGAGGGGAGGCCTCATCATCTCTTCCTCCCCCTTTTCTTGGGTTCGTTCGCCCCGTCTGCCCGCTCGCCTCACGATAATCGAATCCATCATCATCGTTATCGTCATCGTCGTCATCGACATCGGCGAAGAGAGGGGGGGAAAAGAGATAATTATTGGCCCCCCCACTCTCCGCCCGCCCCTCCGAGGAAAAAGTCATGGCAGCACGACTCAAACCGATGACATGTCGCGGCGCTAGAAGTGCCGAACGATCTCCGGTTGGGTAAAGATTGTCGGTTTTTGGAGCGTTTACCGCGCTTAAAATTTGGTGTTTGTTTTCCTGTTGTATGATGTTGATGTTATTTGCTGGGGCCATAATCTCTCTCTCTTTTGCCGCTTTTTCCATTCTAACACGTCCCCCCCAGGTCGGCGACTCGTTGCCGAAAAGCAAAAACAAACAAGTCCCTATCATCGTCGAAGCTAAGTTTCTTCCCCCTGAGTCTCTCTCCTCGTCGGTTGTTGGCCTGATGCTTTCCCCCCCTCCGCCCGCTCGCTCACTCCATCCCTCTGTCCACGCACTTTCGTTCGCCCCCCATCTACACTGGACATCAAACTGTTTTTTGTCTTCTCCTTCGCACGAACCTTAGTCCCTCCTCAGCATGTCCGCGACATCAGCATCGATGCCATCGTACGCATCTCCCGTCGCGAAGTCGGCGAAATCCTGCTCCGCGACCCCGCTCCCGACCCTCCTCTTCTTGGCGGCGCCGGGGTAGTAGCCTCCTTCGTAGCCGTTGGCCTGGCCGTCGTCGTCGCCGCTGTCGTCGCGCTGGGTCTTCTGCGGCAGGATGTTGGCGGCGGCGAGGGCCTCGAGGGCGGCGGGGCCGGGGGCCGGCTCGTCGTGGCTGGGCGGCAGCTCCGGGAAGAAGCCTGCCGTCGCGCCGGTGGTGGTGGGCGCCGCGAAGGCGGGAGGGGGCGTGCCGACCGGGGTGATGGACTCGACGGGAGGCGGGGTGAGGCCCTCGACGTCCGGGCGCTGGGGCTCGTCCAGCAAGCCGCCGTTGGCGTTGTCGGTCGACGCGACGGCGGTGGGGAGGCGGCGGCGGGGGTCGTTGGCGGCGGGGCCGGTGGGCACTTGAGGTTGTTCTGTCGACAAGCCGCGCATGATGGCGTCCTCGACCTCGCGCTTCTTGGTCTCGATGCCGGTGCGGCGCGTGTCGAGCTCCTGGTGCGCGGCTTCGTCCTTGGAGAGCGTCGCCTTGTGGCCCTCAAGCATCTTCTCCATGGCCGTGATCAGTTCCCGGCGCGACTTTATGCTCTCGGCGACGGCACTTTCGGCGCTCGCGAGGTTCTTGAGGACTTGTGACAGGCGGGCGGCGTGGACGGGCGGCGTCGGAACAGGGTTGGCCGGGTCGATCAGCTTGTCGTATTCATTGTAGGCGTGCGTGACGTTGGACTTGGAGGCATTGTCGGCCTTGGTGAGGGCGGTTTGGAGGGGCACGAGGGGCTGCAGCTCTTGCGGGACTGAGGAGCCGCTCGAGAAGAGCGAACCGCCAAGAGTGGCCTTCTTGCCAGGAGCGCGGGTCTTGTCCAGCTCTAAAGACGGGCGTTAGCTTGTGTTCTGGTGGAGTCCCTGGTGGGGGTGGACTAACCGTCCAAATTCCTCTCAATGTGGTCCTGGACCGGGGGTTCGAAGATGACCCTCTGACGCCAGACCTCAATGACGCGCCGCAGCTTCTGCTGGATGTCGTAAGGAGCTCCCTTGTACGCAGCGGAGGTCGACTCGGCGATGATCTGCGAACCGTCAGCTGTGGTCGCGTGCGCTGCGGATGCAAGTACTAACCGGCGAGAAGGCGGCGACAAACTCGGTCTTCTTGCGCGCCTTGGACTGCTGGACAACCTCTGCAAATAGTCAGAGGACGGTCGGATCTGGGTACGACACGGGCTCGGAGCATACCGTTGGCTAGGTAGATCAAGCTGAGGCGCTTGTTCGGGGCGGAGTCCTTCAGGCGTTGCATCCAGAGCTGGGCGGTACGGTCGGCATGGCGCCTGTGAGCTTCGGTGAGCGGGGAGTCGCGGGAGCAAGCATGCATGTACGCGGTACCTATGGAACATGATCCATTGGGCGACGGTGACGATGCCCTCCTGCGTCTCATTGAGGGCCGACAGCTTTGCCTGGACGGCGTCGTCGGTGTATGCCATGTTGGCTTAGGAGCAGCAGCAGCAGCGCGCTATGGGCGGCACGGGTTCACTCAAACGTTCTACAGCTCGCGCAGTGTCGCCGGGCAGCGAGACGGGCGTGGCGGGCAGGAGAGCACTGCGTTGAGGTCAGGTTTGCTGGCGAAGCTCGGTGCTGCAGCTCGCGGCGTCACAAATGGCCGGGGCAATTGTTCCGCTCCGGCGGGCGCCAAGCCTGCGCGTCACGAGTGTCCAGCCAACGTTGCCAGTGCGCTCTCCTGTGCGGCCAGGCCAGCTTGGAGCTCCGCTGCATGCCAACCTGAACACCACAACCGCTAACCGCCCAACCGCGATCCCGCTCCCGTAGCCGCACTCTTCCATCACCCCGACCCGCTCCCGCTCCACACACTCCGCCGCCATGGCCGACAGGTTTCCGTCGCTGGATGAGATCGATGCCGGTAAATTCCACTTCCATGTCCCTGAGTGGACTGCCGTTGCCTGCACGAATTGGCTGTCCCGGACATGCGCTGACGTGCAATCCCGCCAGGCCAGACCGAGGCCCGCGGTGAGGCCGACTTCGACCTCGTTGGCGGCGCCGCAGACGAGGGCGACTTCCTCAGCCGCGAGCGCGCACTACTAGGCGAGGATGCCGACCAGTTCGCAGCACCCGCCGACAACGCTGCTACTGTCGAGGATGCCGGCGATGACGACCTTCTGGGCGGCGGCGGCGACTTCCCCGCCATCGATGACCAACAAGAGATGTCCGGCTTCGAGAGCTCTTTCCCTGCGATAGACACGTCCAACGAGGT
Organism: Diplodia intermedia; assembly: GCA_021495925.1. Lineage (NCBI taxonomy): Eukaryota > Fungi > Ascomycota > Dothideomycetes > Botryosphaeriales > Botryosphaeriaceae > Diplodia > Diplodia intermedia. The sequence continues at coordinate 185,875 of JAKEKT010000015.1, read as the reverse complement.
TAGTGTTCTGCACCATCGCTGCCCAACTGCGCGACAATAGTGCATATACTGACGAGCGCACGTAGCACATGGCTCCTGGCGGTACCATTACCGGCAGCACTGCTCCCTTCCTCCCCGGCGCGCCCCAGCCCTCGTCGTTTGCACCGGCCGTCTCGGACGAGCCCGAGCCCGAGGTCATCCGCGAATGGCGTGAGCGCCGCGACCTTGCCATCCAGCACCGCGACCAGATCTCGGACGAGAAGAAGCAGGCGACGGTCAAGTCGGCGCACGAGGCCATTGACGACTTCTACGACAACTACAACAACAAGAAGGAGAAAGGCATCGCGCAGACCCGCAAGGAAGAGGAGGAGTTCCTGAACAGCAGGGACGACACCACGGCGGGCGGCACCAGCTGGGAACGCATTGCGAAGCTCGTCGACCTGAGCGGCAAGGGTGCGCGCGGCGGTGGCAGCGGCAGCGAGAAGCAGAAGTTCAGGGAACTGCTGCTCAGCTTGCGGAAGGACGAGAAGGCGCCTGGCGCAACCGGCTACTAGATACCCCTGGAATGTCTGCGCTCCAGCTACGGCTAGGTATGCAGATCTCCCGGGTCATGCGTATCTTCTCTCTCTCTGCGTTTTGTATCATACACGACCATTCTGATGATTGGGTCCTAGGGCGTGGGAAAAGTGACTGGTGCTTGCGTCTTCTCCCGGTGCGGCGGATCAGCGAATCATGATTTGAATGGTTTATGGGGATAGAGGTAATAAGCAAAATTCGTCTTACCGCTTTACCGTCTCTGACCGTTATGATACTTTATGATCTACGTCCCAACTTATTTTTTTCGAATAAGACCAGATTTAATTCCCATTGAAAAGCCCAATAGATGGGAGCAGAGCTCACACATTTATAAATTCGGTCCTGCTCTTAGATTTGTGAGTGATTGTGAATTGGCAATGGTAGATGCTGCACAAGATTACGGTGGAATCAGCGTGCAGGGCAACCAAGGTAGTGCGGGTGCCTGCCGCTTTAGTTTCGATTTCTTGACCTCTCAACCTTAGCAACACCACTACTCATCCTCGTGCATCGGCAGCTTCCCCGCTATCGGCATCGGCGCCGACTGTCACGGCGGAGCGGAGGGTTCCGCTCGGGATGGAGAGAGAGCAGCCGGAGTGGCGCCAACGGAGCTCCGCCGGGTGGCCATCCGCCATGACTCAGGCACTAAGGCCGAAGCCGCTTCCTTTCCTTTCTATCTTTTCTTCCGGGCCACACGCGGTGACTCTTTTGCTCCTGCCCTTCACTATAATTGTTTCCAGCTTCTGGATCGGAGTCCGCTCTTTGCGTAACCTTTCGTTCGTTTCAGCTCTGCTGCTTACTCGCCACTCGCCTTTGTCCTGCGAGCAAAAAATTTCCGCTCGTGCCCACGGTCCCTTTCTGCCCTGTTTCCCCACACTGTAATCTTTGCCGTTTTAAGCAAGATGAAGGACGACCTGGAGCCCCGGACGGCGGCCAACCCGGAGACGGCAATGGGTCAAGATGTGGAGAACGACGCGGCCGTGTACGACCCCAATCAGCCCTCCAAGCGCCATCACAACACCACGGGTCTGCTGCGACGGCTGACTTCGTGGGGCGTCGAGGTGCGTGGGATTGCGCCGGTGCCGGAGAAGGATCAGACCAAGACTCAGTACCACAATGTCTTTTTCCTCTGGCTGAGCATGCTTGTCAACCTGCTGCCGTAAGTCGATCCCACCGAGCAGAAGCCGTCTTGTTCTGACTGGATCCGTGCAGCATCATCACCGGCATGCTCGGTACACTGAGCTACGGCCTCAGTCTACGAGACACGTCTCTCACCATCATCTTCTTCAGCCTTCTATGCTACATGCCCACCGCCTACCTGAACGTCCTAGGCCCGCAGACCGGCATGCGCCAGATGATCCAAGCACGTTATTCCTTTGGTTTCTTTCCCGTCACCATCGTCGTCATCTTGAACATGATGACCGTGGTCGGTTTCACCGTTATTGCGGGAATAGTTGCGGGGCAGTAAGTCCAACGGAAATCCACACTGCCCATGCTCTCGTCCTGACATCCACCAGAACCCTCTCTGCCGTTTCAGACGGACGAATCTCAGTCGCCCTCGGCATCGTCCTGACGTTCGTCGTGGGCCTGTTCATGTCTTTCTGCGGCTACAAGGTCATCCACGTCTACAACCGATGGTCGTGGCTCGGCGTCCTGATCTGCTTCGTCATCATGACCGGCTGTGGAGGGAAGCATCTCTCCCAACAGGTCGAGGCCGAGCCTGCGGACGCGCCCATGATCCTGAGCTTCGGATGCCTGATCGCCGGCTTCTCCATCGCCTTTGCCGGGCTGATGTCCGATTACTCCGTCTACTACAAATCCACCGCTCCAGCGTAAGCCACGCCAGACACATGTCGAACACATGCCGCATGCTAAGCCCCGCCACAGCACCCGGATGTTCCTTTACCCTTACCTGGCGCAGAACCTGTCCACAATCCTGCTCATGGTCCGTCCACCCCGTCCCTCCCTCCGTCTCCACTCCCATCAACATCCCCCCAAACTGACAAAAACCCCCCTTCCCATCAAACAGATCCTCGGCGCGGCAATCGGCGGCGCGGTGCCCAACGTGCCGGCGTGGGCGGACGGGCACGCGCGCTTCTCGACGGGCGGGGTGCTGGAGGCGATGCTGCGGCCGGCGGGCGGCTTCGGCAAGCTGGTGGCGGTGCTGCTGGCCTTTTCGCTGACGGGCAACGTCAGCGCCTCCATGTACACGGTCACGCTCAACTGGCAGATCCTCATCCCGTGGTGCGCGCACGTCTCGCGCGTCCTCTTCTCCGTCGTCACCACCGCCGTCATGATCCCCGTCGCCATCGCCGCCGCCAACGACTTCTTCGACTCGTTGGAGAATTTTTTGGGCGTCGTGTCGTATTGGTATGTTGTGTTCGCTCTGTCTCTCTCTTTCTCCCTCTCACTCTCTCTTTCTCCCTCTCCCTCTCTCTTTCTCCCTCTCCCTCTCTCTTTTTTGTGTTGCGTGCTGTTGTTGACGTGTGGTGGGGATGTAGGCCCGCCGCTTTCGCTGCGATTGTCATCGTCGAGCATCTCCACTTCCGCAAGGGCGATTCGGCTTCGTACGACCGGGATATCTGGAAGGATGCCGCGAAGCTTCCGGCCGGTCTCGCGGCCATCACCGCCGGCGTCGCCTCCTTTGGGCTGGTCATTCCGTGTATGGCGGCGACGTGGTACACGGGGCCGATTGCTGAGCACACGGGGGATATTGGGTTCGAGGTTGCGTTCGTGTTGGCTGGGTTGCTGTATGTGCCGCTGAGGACGTTGGAGATTAGGGTGCAGGGACGGTTGTGAGGGAGTGATGGGGTTTGGGTGGAATCGCTTAGATGGGGTGTAGAAGTGTTAAGTGAGAGTCTGGCTGTCTACACTAGGCTTGTGCTGTTTTAGAGCGATATCAGGTTAAACTTTGCGGCAATGGGCCTGCATCACATGTCTGTGTCCGTCCCGAAAGTGGCTCCCGCCGGACACTTTCCTGGTATTTGTTGACTCCAGAAGGAAAAGGAAGTCTCGAAATTGCCCTCAGCGAAACGTCAGCAAAAACCGCGGGTAGAAATACTACGAGGATCTGTTCAGGCTCACGAAAACTCATGTGCAAACAAAGCTTCGGACCGCATCAAGAGGCGAGTAAGCGTGCGGAATGATGACTTCCTATTGCACCGTTATGGCAATTCCATTTCCAGATGACATTCCAAATCCTTGTGCGCCTTACCCGATCCGCAAATCAACGCCCTGTATCACCACCCTCTATGCCATGTTCATCGGCCTCCCACTGGCATCGCTCGTACTGGCAGCGAGATACGCATCCCGCGTCAGCTCCGCAACCCTAGCATCGGCATTCTTGGACGCGAGGGCGGAATCCTTGTCGAGACGGAAACGCGTGAAGTTGGAGGGCAGGTAAGCGCTCGGGTGGTAGCAGTTGAAGAGGACGAAGAAGACTGTGCGAGCGCCATTTGTTTTGTACATGGGTAGCAGAAGCTGCCTTGCCAGCTCTTTCGTGTCTTGAAACATACATCGCGCGATGGTGCTAGCAAAGTCGTGGACTACCAACATCCACCAGTGTCCGATCAGCCTTGCTCTTTTCCATTCGCAAGGGCTACGAATGAGACCGTATTTCCATCCATGCTTGGTTTTGGTCATGGCTACTTCAGACAACCAAGTCCATACGCACGATTCAACTGCCCATCTCCAAAGTCGGCCTACCCGGAGATTCTACCAACTAATCCATCTTTCTCCTCCTTGAGAACCGCACGTTAGCACCGCCTTGTCTTTGTTGCGCTACTTGAGCAGGCCGAGCGGTTTCAGCTTTGCCTCCGGATCGGGTGAGGTGGCTCTCCCCTCAGCTCAGCCACGTGGCTGCGGACGACTGCCGGTACTGTTGTAATCAAGTGTATATCGTCCCATACTTCATACCACATGAGCGCCCCGTAAATGATAAATGCCGTGGTGCCAATGTGTAGCCTCGCATTCGCCATCCAGAGGGGCGCATAATGTTGTGACCCGCACTTGGAAGGATGGACATGGCATAGAGGGTGATATGGGATGTATATTGGTTTGAAACTTTTAAGGGAACGACGGGCATTTATTACTTCGCTCTCCGCCAGAAACACTGTAAAACATCTGTTGCGGTCCACTAGAAAGACTCAAGTGATCGTGCGGTGCACGGCCACGAAGTGTTGCTGGCAGGAAGAGATTCGAGCCAAAAAAAAAAAAAATTAAAGGTATCAGAGAAGCTCTATAGAAGTGCAATGAAGACAGCATCATCCTCTGGCCATCAGGCACAATACATACAACCGTCGTTGCCGCCACGCGCACTCAAGTCGCCGTCGCGCTCATGTAATCCGCACTCAAACCAACCACCACGCTAACCAAATCGAAAACTCAACACCACGCTAACCATATCCGGCGCAACATTTCCCCAATCCAAATCGAACGGCAAAACCTCGGCCGAGACCGGCGCGCCCGAGCCAAGAATAGGCCCTCTCGACACCTCACGGTCGCATCATGCTCATTCCAACTCTCTCATCGCCGCCAACGACCTACCCCCAACGACTCCCGACGACACCACGACGACGACGCGTCGACGACCGGACATACACACATACGGCAATAATTTTTTTTTCTCACTTGACGACGACACATGGACATAGCCTTCTTCGACCCGGACCGCTCGCACGCGGACCACCTGCGCGCCGCGCTCGAAGCGACCGTCGCCGCCGACGCCCGGCGCGCGGCAAGATACGCCGCCGACATCGTCAACGCCAACGTCAACGGCGACGATGACGATGACGATGACGATGACGTTGACGACTGCTGCCACCACCGCTTGCTGTGGCCGCGCGGCGCCACGCCGGACGACGTGCGCGCCGCGTACGACGATCGCCTGGATGCTGCGATGAGGGAGTTGAGGGAGGCGACGGCGGAGTCGGAGGAAGAAGGGGGCGGTTGCGTGCAGCCGTTGCCTCGGGTGGTGGGCGGGGGTGCTGCCGCTGGTGGTGGGAAGGGGTGGGAGAGGAAGGGGGAGTTGGTGACGCCGCCGTCGAGTGGGGATGAGGGGGAGGGGGAGGGGCGGTTGGGGAAGAGGAAGAGAGGGTGTGGTGGGGAGGAGGAGGCGTGCGAGGGCGGTGGTGCGAAGAGGATGCGTGTGGATACGGACGTCGCGAGGTGAGTGGCGATGGTGGTGGTTGTCCGTGCTCTTGTTTGAGAGGCGTGCTGACGGTTTTGCGATAGGTTTGGCCGGCATCTTGCCACGCCGCAGTGTTCGCCAAAGAGGAGGGCGCATGCGTCTAGACGGATCCTGAGGGGACGGATGTGTAACACGCATGCGATGACGACTCGGTCGAAGGCCAGAAAGAGTAGGAGTTCGGGGTGAAGGGAGGACTTGACCTGGTTGTTTGAACCACTATTACCACCCCATGGTCAACCCGGATCAGCCACCGCATCCCTCGGGTTCCTGGAGAGCGACGGCCACATGCCTATTTCCCTGCTTGTCATCATCCACCCACGTTGATTGACAGCCCGGAAGTTGCAATGGCGGTACTAACTGCGACGAGATGGATACGACGCCCGCTATCGCAGCATATTCACCACGTACCACGTACCACTGGCCTTGAGGCAAACACCCCCAAGGGACCACGTGTGTTCGCGCCCGGTTCGCGAGCACTGGCGGCTGGAATGCCGCCTCATCGTGCCTCGGATACACTGGCCATCCATCTGATGTACCAAGTAACCCATTTCGAAGTTGTTCATGCTCTTGTGTATTCAGCACACAGGGGATAAGATCCACGGCCTCTTCAAGGACTTCTGCTCGAGACAGCTACGCGAGAATTGTCGGTCAACTCGAAGGGCTTTCATACCTCGCGGACAGATGGAGAAACACAAGCTTTTGCGGGCCCAGTAAATACCCTAAAGACGAGGCGAAAGGAAAAATGCAAGAAGCTGAGGTGCTTGGGAGGCTCTTGATGCATAGGTACTCATATCCATGTGCACTCGAGCGGGAATGACAGCTCTTTGGCCGTTCACGTTTCTGAGACGTGGCGCTGAAGGGAAGGCGCTTGGAAATGTTTTGGGAGGAGGGGGATGTACGAATGAAGGAGCTACTACTATATTGTCTGAAGCGCAGCCCAAGCCCACCATGCTTGGTTTCAGGGTGGGTAAAGGGTAGATTGATTAACCTGGAATGGTCGGAATCTGGAATCAATTCATAGTTGCATCCTGTATGCATGCGAGTCCTGTTCTTGCGAGTTCTGCCCTTGTCTCGCATGTTTTCATCGCCGCAACGGTACACCATGCTTCCTACTTCCACCCATGCTCCATTTGGACTGATCATGGTGGGTTGCTGCCTGAAATCGGTGAGCTTAGGTAACCGACGGTGTGCAATTCGATTGGCCAGAACCCCCCGCACCCCATGTCGCTCATCCGCCGCCGCAAAACAACATGGACACAGACCATCCCCACATCAACCTTATTACCAAAGCTACTCTGGACGCCTTCTAATGCACGACCCCACGCATCCTCTACCAGCCAGCCTCACGCCGACTGAAGCCGATGAATCTTCCACCTCGTCGCACCACACCGTCAGCACCGACACCGATCAGCCCCCAGCCACACAGCCCTCGGACTCATGTGACTGCTTCGCCCACCTGCGGCCCGCCAACCTGGAGGCCTGCCTCGCCTTCGACGAGGTAGCGTCCGAGATCAAGAACGCGCCGGACGCGTTTCCCTACCACCGCAACTTCATCTCCATCGAGACCATCGTGCCGCTCGGCTCGCTGCAGCACCCACCGCGGCCAGCGGGTGACGATGACAACGACGAAGAGGATCCGCCGCTGAGCCAGAGCCAGAGCCAGAGCCAGTCCGGCTTCTTCCCGCCGCAGGCCAGCGCCACCGAGACGGAGACGGACGAGGAGACGGCGACGCAGGACCCGCGCCTCGTCTGGACGGGCCACTACCGCTTCTCGCTGGACGCGCCGCTCGAGCTGCCGCCGCTGGGCTGGCGCGTCGGGTCGGGGCGGTGGAAGAAGAGCAACAAGGCGAATCCATCATCCACGTCCGCTCCCACGCCGGTGCGCAGCCACGGCGGCGTCGATTTGCTGCTGGCCAAGACGCGGGTGCCGGCGTCGGGGCTGGCGGGGCTGCACGCGCGCTTCGCCTTCGAGCGCAACGGCGCCTTCATGCTGGTGGTGGAGAACCCGCGGCGGCCGGTGGTGGTGCTCGGCGACGAGAGCTTCGACGCGGGCGGGCGGGTGCTGGCCAAGCCGCGCTGCCGCATCGGCCTCGGCAACCTGGCGTACGTCTTCGAGTACGTCGTGCGCAGCGGCGGGCCCGACCGGGAGCGCGCGTTCCAGCAGCGGCTGGGCCGCTTCCTGCGCGAGACGTTCAGCAGGGAGAGGGGGGCCGCGACGCCGCCGCGCGAGCTGCTGGCGAGCCCGGCCGAGGCCGACCATCCGCTGTGCGACTGGCTGATCAGGGGCACCGTGGGGAGGGGCGCGTTCGGCACGGTGACGGCGGCGAGGCATCGGGTGACGGGGCGGATCGCGGCGGCGAAGATGGTGGTGCGGACGCAGAGCAGCGTGCGGGAGTGCATGAGGGAGATTGACATCTGCGCGAAGGTGCCAGAGCATGTAAGCCGCCCTCTGCATTCAGTTCTAGCAAAAAGACAAACAACCCATCCCGATGGCAAAGACGCGACTGCTAAGAAAAAGACCGGTGCGAACAGCCCAACCTCTCCACCCTCATCGACACCATCTACGAACGCGGCGAGCGCTGGTACACGGGCCCGCGCCCCGAACGCGTCTGGCTCATCTCGTCCCCCTTCGTCCGCGACACGCTCGCCGCCCACATCCAATCCTCGCCCTCGGCCTCGTCATCCTCCTCCTCATCATCGTCCGCGGCGCCGCCGGTCCTCACCCTCCCCCCGCAACTCTTCCACCTCCGCCTCCACCTCTTCCACCAACTCCTCTCCGGCCTCGCCCACCTCCACGCCCACGGCTTCATCCACCGCGACATCAAGCCCGCAAACATCGGCATCGTCTCCATGCCCCCAATCTCTTCTTCTCCCTCCCACCCCCACTCCCTCGCCGCCGTCATCGCCAACAACAACGCCGCCGCCGCCGCCGCCGCCCCCCACCCCCTCCCCCTCCTCCCCCGCGTCATCATCCTCGACTTCGGCCACGCCATCCGCGCGCCCCGCGCCTCCCCCCGCCCCGGCGCCGTCGGCACCGTGCCCTACCTGGCGCCCGAGATGGAGCGCGCCGCGTACGGGCCGGGCGTCGACGTGTGGGCGCTCGGCGTCGTGGGGTGGCAGCTGTTCGTGCACAAGGCGCTGCCGTGGCGGCGGGCGGTGGTGCCGGAGGAGAAGGGAGAAGAAGGGGGGGCGTGGAGGGCGCGGGTGGAGGCGTTGGGGCGGGGGGAGGGAGGGGGAGGGGGAGGGGGGGAGAGCGTGTATGGGTTGCTGTTGCGGATGTTGGCGTGGGATGAGGGGGACCGCGTGGGCGCGGGGGAGGCGGTGGGGCATAAGTGTTTTGGGAGGGTGAGGGAGGAGGGGGAGGAAGTGGAGAGGGTTAGGGCGAAGGGGGAACTGGGGACGAGGAAGAGGGGGAGGAGGGGGTCGTTGGAGGGTGGGGAGGGGTAGGTGGGTCGCGGGGTGGGGTCACGGATCATGTGTAGAATCTATAATGATGGCGGAAATGTCGCTGCTTCGAAATCCCAGGGCTTCCTGCCAGGATGTCGCTTCACTAGAGGTGACCGTACCGGCCGTGGAAACGTCGCGATGAGAGTTTGAAGTTGATCAACTGGAACCTTCTGCTGCACGGACTTGAGTACGAGGTTTGGAGCGATTCGTACGGTTTCAAGAGTGTGAAGTCACTTGCATTGGCATCACTTCAGAAACAAGACGAATTCCGGCATGCCCGCAGTCTCGCCCTCCATGACGCCGTGCACATAGCAATCGCCAACGACAGTGCGCCACCGGCGAGCAGGATGCAGCCCGCTGTCAGAGACAGAATACCCCATTTCCTCGGGCCCAGGGCCGTCCAGCGGTCGGAAGACGAACGGAACCTTGCTGCCGCCCGGAATCCAGACATCGTCGCCTGGTTCCATGTTGGACGGGCCAAACCCCACTAGATTGTCCCTCGTGATGAAGAACCTGCGGTTGAAGATGTGGCATCCCATGTCCGATAGCAGCTGGTCACGAATGCTTCCCGGAAGATCATCATGGGGAAAGAACACAAACGTCTTCAGATTCTCCATGTCTTGCTGGGTGGGATGCCGCTTGCTCCCGTCCGAGGCTTCAGATACGCAGCGATTGCCGAAGACGGTTCGCCAGAACGCCTCTCGGTTGTCGATGGAGCCGTTCGGGCCTCGGGCGGCGGCGTCGGGACAGGCTGGATATCTCCCCGCCTTTCGAGCGTGGTACCCGATCACGGGCGCGCATTTGGTCGATAAGAAGAGTCGGACGGATTCCGGGTCGATCCTGTGGCAAGCTGCGTCGGTGGTCCTCGCCACTTCGCCGACGTGGACGCAGTTCAGCGAGAGCACCGTTTCCCCGTGGAACGCGACCGAAGGCGGTCTGTCTGCTGACGCGTTGTAGCCTTCTCGGTTTCGCTCTCGGGCTTCCTCGATGGTTTGGTCGAAACGGTCGAGCGTGTGGCTGAAGTCTTTCGCCCATGATGGAAGGGGGCTCGAATTGACATACATTCCGTCTCCGTACATGACGGAATACCTTTTGTATAGTCGCCCTGATGATAGGAGAATGCGTTGGCTGAGTTTTCGATTGAGGGCCGTCATATCCAGCCCATAGTCCACACCTATCAACCTTTCGTCTCGTTTGAGAAGTCCAAGAAGCCCGTATATCTTGTCGCGAGGGTTTGTTGCTTGACGGTGGCCGAAGGAATGGACAAGTTGCAGTATCTCAAGGTTTGCTGAAGGAGCAAGGCTGCTGCGGACCTTGTTCAAAGTTCTGATTTCCCGCGAGAATAGCCTCAGAATTTCGTACGTAGGTTTGCCGTGGGTGGAATATGAAAGGTAGCGGACTATCTTCTCATAGAAGGATGCGCAGCAGCTGGATACACCATGGTGATGTAGCTGAGAAGCTGCCTTCACTATTGTCTCCCACTGTATCTCCAGGGGCCCACATACAAGTGTTTTCCTATCAGGCAGCACCGTTTCTTGCAAGGTCCATATACGCTCCCACCAAGGGCGCCGTATCAATGTCCATAGTGCTTGGATTGGCTCTATGAATTGGCGATGATCGGTGTTGTATCGCGACACGAGATACTCGAATCCGGGAATCTCATGTAAGTGTGGACCCTCTGCCAGAAATTCCGGGAGTTTGAATGCTTCTGACAGCCTTGGTTTCCGTCCATGCCATCCACACCACACAGAAGCATCCGGGATGCTGCTGGAACCCCCGTAACCGTGAATTGCTCTTCTGGGCACGAAGCTGCGCTCCTTGCAGGCCCCAAATGTGTCGAATGCACACCATCTGTCGATTTATTCCGTTTCCTCTCCTATCCAAAGTATCCCTCTTCTGCAGGTCTTGTAGATCTCGTCCATCATTTTGACCTGCGCTGACTTCTCGGCCTGATCTTCCTGGTCGATACAGAGGGCGTCAATCCACAAGGTGCGTGACTCCTTATATTTCCGCAGGTGGGTCAGTGCAGAAAAGAGGTTGACGGTGACCTGAACCGTCTCTCCTTCGCAAAGGATGTCTTGTTTTTCCAACGGATCGCCCCAGCAGTAAGAGAGAGCTTCGAACGTAGCGTTCGCTTTGCTCAACGAAACAACCTCAACCGTAAGCCTTATTGGGTCATCCAAGAATCCGGGCAGCAGATGGACAAGCCGGATCTGTCGATCTTGGATCGGAGTGAGATAGCGGTAAGCAGTGCTTGCAGAAGCCCCATCAGATCCTCGGTCATTCGCTGGGCGCCTTCGATGCGGAAAGCCCGGCAATGGCTGTCCGTTGTTACTTTGCATTGCTTTTGGGGTCGACTGTTGTGAGATGTGTTGTTCTGAAGCGCTTGCGCCACGCGCTGGCTGGGTAGAGAACACACGAAGGGCTTCCAGACAAAATGCGCGAGGGCCGTCTGGCCTCACCAGCTGGCCCGCTTATCGACTTGGCGACCCCGCTCATGCATCAACATTAGTAAGCATTTTGGGCTTTTGAGGCTGAAGTTGCGCAAGTGGCAAGGTAAGCAGAAGACTGTATGTGGTGCAACCAATTAGCAACGACGACGTGGCATTGACAAGCCTCGTCTGCTCGTCCAACCATGACCCGCTAGGCATTTTGAATCATCGATTCTCAACTCTCTCCCATATGTGCACTGTGAGACACTGGAGAATAAATACATTGCAGCGCAGTGTCGTCGGCCTTGCTCTGCAACTCATTGAATTGCGCCTCAGCGTCTGATATGAGAAAGGAGTAGACGCGGTCAACTACGCAAGAACGAAGTTAGTCTGGGAGCTACTGTAGACCGTATTGGATAAGCGAAATGATTGAAGGATTTCGGAATAGGAAAGCGAGCGAGGACCGTGAGACGAATCAAAGAAACCAATATATCGATAAGATCGGAGCCGAAGCGCAAGTGAAATGGTCGGTAGATCCCGAGTTGCCCGTGCTTCCAATAGACGATTAATTGTTGCCAAGAAGAGGAAGGGTATCCTTTGCTTCCCGAATCATTAAAAAAATCCCGCCAGCAGTAAGATCCCAGTGCCCGTTGTAATTAGATGGCGTCGGTGTTGCTTCTCCGCTCAAACATGTTGCCTCATGTCTGGTACGTTCGTTACCAGATAAACGACCAATCATCGCCCCAACCTTCTCGAATAACCTTAAACCGCATAACCTCAACGACCCCCTCCCCATCTCCACATCCACGCGAGCAAAAAAAAAAAACGCTTAGCCCCACCTCATTTCCCTACTCCTTCCTCGCGCCATCCATCTTCACCTCGAACAAATCGGCCGCCAATTTCCGCACGCCCTCGTCCTCGACGCGCGCCAGCGCCTCCTCGATCGCCCTGACCGTCCCCGGCCTCAAGCCGTCGGGGTGCCGACTGTACAGATCGATGCCGGCGGGCGTGAACAGCGTCTTGGCGAAATACGTGACGACCCACTGCCTCCGTTCGGGCGACTGCACCTGGGCGCCACCCACCGCCGCCTGCGCCTCGCCATCCTCATCTCCATACCCGAGCACCTCCCACCGACTGCTCGCAATCACCAACCACCCCTTCCCGCGCCAGTCCCACGCCCAGCCCGCGCAGCCGGCGGCGGGCGCGTCGACGCCGTGGACGGATTTCAGCTTGTCGCCGCCGCCGTCGAGGGCTTGGTACTCGACCAGGTCGTCGAGCTTGGTGCTGTCGGCGACGGGCGTGTAGGTGATGGTGACGTTGCGCTTGGAGCGCCACATGGGCAGCGTGCTGTGCGTGACGTGCCATTTGCCCTGCAGCCAGGCGGGCGCGGGGACGGGCTGCGCGGGCTGCACGCCGGCCGGGTCGGCGGCGGTGGTGATGGGCGGGTGGAGGGTGATGTTGGGATGGTGGTCGGACATGGCTGTGTGGTGTGGTGTGGTGTGGTGTGGGATGCGTTGCCGGGATTGTGAGTCGGCGAATACGTGCGTGGGTGGAGTTGGGGGCGGAGGCGGCCGGGGTGGCTGACGGCTCGAGCGGGCTGTGGTGGTGGCAGTATGTGGGTATCGTATTATTCTTGGGAGAGAAGAGGGCGCTGTTTTTGTGGAATGCTGCTGTTTGGGTACGAGGCTGGCGGCGGCCGGGCGTGCGGGCTGAACAGGGCTGGGCTGGGTGGTGACGCCAGACGCAGGGGCTGCGGCGATGCTGGGGCTGGGGTGTGGGGCCAATGATTTGCACGCGACCCTTTGCTTCTGGAAAAAGACGGGGGCCGGCGGGCTGCAACCTGCGATGCCTGCTGCGACAAGCCCCCAGGGCCGAGACGTTTTGGCGCTGCCTCGTCGCACCCCTCATGCATCGGCACGGCAACGTCGCGCGCGCGGCGGGTGGCTCGGCGGCGACTTGAGCTTGGGCGGTGGCCGCGGCGCTGACGACGCGCGGATGCTAGGCTGCGTCAGGCCCGTTGCCAGCCTGCTAGCGGGGCAGTGCAGTCGACAAAAATATAGCAGCCCACCCTGAGTAAGACACCCACCTGGCCACCCAATCTGCAGTTAAAGACCTCCGCCGTCCGCCCTGACCTTCTTTAGTTATCCGTTTGTATTTCCTGCCACTCGCTATTTGCTTCCACATCCCGCCGGAAAAAGAAAGAAAGCGTCAATATGATCTTCAGAAACCTCGCCCGCGCCGCATCTCTGCTCGCTCTCTCGGCCTCGGCCCAAACCGTCTGCAACAATGCAGCCTCTCTATGCGACAAGACGTACGGCAACGTCACGCTTCTGGGCGCCCACGACAGCGCCTTCGTCTCCGACTCGTCGACCAGCTACTCCAGCTCCGGCAACCAGTACTACAACTCCACCGTCCAGCTCGACGCCGGCGTGCGTCTCCTGACCGCCCAAGTCCACCACTACACCGACGACAACGCCGACGAATGGCATCTGTGCCACAGCTCGTGCACCCTGCTCGACGCCGGCAAGCTGTCCGACTGGCTCGCCGAGATCAAGACCTGGATGGACGCCAACACCAACGACGTCGTCACCCTCCTGCTCGTCAACTCGGACGACGCGTCGGCCTCGGTGCTGGCCTCGGAGTTCAGCGCCTCGGGCATCGACGACTACGCCTACACGCCCGCCTCGACCACCCAGGCCCCCTCGGAATGGCCCACCCTCCAAACCATGATCTCCAACAACACGCGGCTGGTCACCTTCGTGGCCTCGCTGTCCGCCTCGTCCAACACCGCCGCCCCCTACCTCCTCGACGAGTTCACCTTCGTGTACGAGAACGCGTACGACAACACGTCGCCGAGCAACTACAGCTGCGAGCCGGACCGCCCCACCTCGCTCAAAGGCGACGCCGAATCCGCCGCCGCGGGCGACCGCCTCTTCCTCATGAACCACTTCCTGTACGCGTCGTCGGCCTTTGGCATCGAGAGCCCCAACACCACGTACCTCGAGACCACCAACTCGCCCAACACGACCGACGGCTCGCTGGGCCAGGCCGCCGCCGAGTGCAGCCAGACGTACGGCAAGGCGCCGTGGGCCGTGCTCGTCGACTTCTTCAACGTCGGCCCCGCCATCGAGACGGTCGACAGCCTCAACGGCGTGGCCGGCGCGACGAGCGGCCGCGTCGCCGTCAGCGAGGAGAAGGTGACGGCGAGCAACGATCCGACGACCAGCTCTGCCGGCGTCGCCAGCTTCGGGTCGCCGAGGGGCGGCGCCGCGGTGGCGGCGGTGGTGGGTGTCGTTGTCGCCGTCATGGCGCTGTAAGGAGGGGGGGTTGAGTCTACGTTTTCTTCTCCTATTCTCTTGACGGTTACGAGGTCATGACGCTCCTTTCTTCACCTTTTGGGTTGTGTTGTTTCTGTACTTTTATATCGTCTTCCATCGGATTTTGTCACGAGGAGCGAATGGGCCCTGGTCTATGCATAGCCTACGGCGTTTAGATTCTTGTTTTTTTTTTTAGGGATAATTCTCTAGTTGCATAGCGTAGATCGGGCAAAATTGGTCGTAGGAGAGGAGGGAATTGGAATTTGGGATATCATAGCAGCGCGCATACAAGCGCACATATTCGAAGCGAAGCGACCGAGGAGTCACGAGGGTTTCAATACCAAGCATTCAGAGACCGAACAACACTTGCAAACTGTGCACGTCGCAAAGTGAAGTGAGAGGATGGAAATATGGTAATTAGCGCATGCTAGCTTACCAAGCAAAAGAAGAGAGGGAAAAAAAATACGCGTCCTCTCAGCTCATGTCCACGCAATGCCAATTAGCCAAGCCACGCGTGTGAGACCAACAAGCCTTTGATGAACGATCCGCATCTGTAAAATTTTGACGGTGGTCAAAGAGCACACTGCTGCGCCGTCTTCCGCGCGTCGACGAGCTAAGCTTTTTTGATGGGTGAGCTTGCAGCCGTGGCACGTCGATCAAACGTCGCGCATCGTGCAACTGCCGAAGATCCAATGGGCCGGGACGGGACCCACCCACTCCCAGACATTGCGGGGGGGACGGAGATTCGTTACACGAGGTACGACGGCAAGCGTGTCGGCGGGCAACGGGGACATGGCGAGCCGGACGACGTTAATGCTTGGACATTTCGACAACAAAAGAAGACCACTGGGATCTCGGGGTACCCTACCTACCACGACGTGGTCGTCGTCGTCGTCCGCATTGCCCATCTATCCGTCCCACACCCGCATCCTGAGAGTACTCCGATTAAAGATCGAAAAGGAGGAGGAGGAGGAGCCGATTTCGTCTGCAATCCACAATGACCAAGGGGGAAGAAAAAAACCAGATGGAGCATGAGACGACGTGCCATCCCCTCCGAAGCAAAAGCAAACGGAAGAAGAGGAAGAGATCGTTCGTGACCAATCCCCACCGAAGTCATCTACACACCGCAAGCCAAAGCTCCACCCATCCAAAACCCTCCCCTCCCTCCCCCTCCAGTCCAACCTCGCTCACTCACTCACTCCCCCGCCCCCAAAACATACATCACCCCCAGTATGAAGGCCGCCGCGGCTATCAGTCCCGTAGCGAACGTCCACTCGGCCCACGTCAAATCGCTTTCCTGCTTGCGGCGGCCTCTCTTGGGATGGCGGGCTGAGCGGGGAGCGTTCTTGTTGGAAGGTGGTGGTGGTGGCGGGGGCTGGGGACGATGATGGGGGGTTTGGCAAGGGTTGGTGGGCCGCTGATCCTGATCCTGATTCTGCATATACTTCTGCATCTGCTGCTGTTGCTGTTGCTGTTGCTGTTGCTGAACGGCTTCGGGCGGCGGGTGGACGCGAACACTCGTCTGTCCTTCCCCCCTTCCGTGCGCCTCCACTTCTTTTCCTTCCTCCCCTTCCTCCTCGTCCTCCTCCTCCCGTATCGTCTCCAGCATCCACAGGTGACGCAATCGGGATTCTGCTCGTGGTGGTAGTGGTGCTGCGGATGCTGACGGTATTGGCAGTGATGATGGTAGTAGTGGTGCTGGCGGTGGTGTTGGAGCTGGCGCCGGCGGCGGCAGAGCAACAGCAGCGTTATCGCCGTTGTTCCCAGCAGTACGACCGCCGCCGCGCTGCCACTTCATGATCGGTATCTTGCTCCCATTCCTCATCCCCCTCCTCTCACTAACGGCGCCGACGCCCGCGGCCGCCACTGCACCTTTCGCGCACCTGTCATCACCGTCGTCGTCGCTGCTGCCGCCGGACACTTTAGATGGAGACGGTATGGCCGATGCTGGTGGTGATTGTGGTCGTCGTGGTGGTGATGCGACGGGGTGCGACTGGCAGGCCGAGGAGGGGAGAGGGAGAGCAGTCTGGGGGTCGCTGGTCCCGG
This sequence comes from Diplodia intermedia, assembly GCA_021495925.1. Lineage (NCBI taxonomy): Eukaryota > Fungi > Ascomycota > Dothideomycetes > Botryosphaeriales > Botryosphaeriaceae > Diplodia > Diplodia intermedia. The sequence continues at coordinate 168,893 of JAKEKT010000015.1, read as the reverse complement.
GTCCAACTTCATCATCATTATCCTCCTCCTCCTCCTCCTCCTCCTCCTCCTCCGCCTTCTTCTGCTCCTCGTCGTCGTCGTCGTCGGACGCAACAGCAGCAGCAGTTGCGCCATCGCCACCAACACATTCCCCTCTCGAGTCCGACCCGCTCTGCTGCCGAGGTACCACCTCCATCATAGCAAAAGACGACGCCTGCCCGATTGCTTCTTCTTCCTCTTCTTCTCCTTCTTCTTTTTCTTCGCCGCCGGCTAGTCTTGGGATATATTTCCAACGTTGGCTCGAGGGTCGTGATGATTGGTGGGGGGTGGTGGTGCACTCTGGGATTATATCCGGACCCATGGGCGGGTTTGGTCGTTTCGCGGTGATGGACGGGATGATGGAGGGCGAGCGTTGGACCTTTCTATGCAAGTGTCGGGCAAAAGGGAGGGGAAAAGGAAAAAAAAAAAGCGGGAGGAGGAGCCTTGTGCTTGAGTTTTGTCTTCATGTTGGCTGGCATGGGTCAGGCTCCTCTACTCTACCTTGGTTACGAAAGACCCTGTTTTGGAAAAAAAAAATATTCCTTCATGAGTCAGTCCCATCGCGTGATAGACGACAGATTTGTACGGTTTCAAATCGGTCTCCTGAAGATGTCCAGCGCTCGTACCTTATAAGTGTAGGCGCGAGTAAGCCCTTGGGGAGGAGGGCACATCGCCACGTCGATATAAACCGCCCCGTTGCAAGAAGAACGAAAAACACAACACAACAACAACAACCAAAATCACGCATGGGTACGAACGTATGAACAGTCGGTCCCAAACGATGTGTCAATCCTCTCTAATCGAGTCTAATCGCTCGCCCACGCTTCTACAGCCAACAAGCTCGGGGGGTGGGAAAGTGAGAAAGTAGCAATGCCGCATTAAACAGGCCAGCCATATCAACGAGCCAACGAACGTAAAGACCCCTAGCAACCGCATCACCAGTTCGGCGGCAGCCTAATAACAATACCAGGATCGGAATCGCTATCCGACTCATCACGCCGCCACCACCGCGAGCCGCGCTGTCGATGCCAATCGAAACTAGCCTCGGGGCCGCCCTCGAACGGGCCGCCGGGATCGACGGGCGCGGGCTCCGCCCCGCGGCGGTTGGCCTCGTACGCGGCGCCGAGCAGGTCGCGGGCGAAGTCCTCGTGCTGGCGCTCGTCCTCGGGGTCCCACTCGTCGTCGGCGTCCCACGCCTCGTCTTCCGGCGGCGGCGGCGACCGCGGCGGGCTCTCGTAGTCGGCGTACGTCTGCCGCACGCCCAGCTGCCGCTGGTACGCCTCGTCCAGCCGCATGATCTCGTCGACGAGCTGCTCGAACGAGGCGTCGTACTCGACCCATGCCGCCTGCGGCTTTGACGCTTGCGCGCCGCCGCCTCGCAGCAGCCCGGCGACGACGACCGCGTCGGCGTCCTCGTTTTTGTCGTCGTTGTCGTCGTCTTCTTCTTCTTCTTCGTCGAAGAGCGAATCGCGCCGCCGTTGCCGCAGCAGCAGCAGCAGCAGCAGCCGCCGCCGCCGTCTGCACTCCGCGCACCGCCGCCGCCGCAGCCGCCACGGCCTCGACGATGGGCGGGAAGCGGCAGCAGCAGTAGTAGTGGCCCAAGCAGCCACCGACCTCCTCACCTCGCCGTCGGTAGCATCTTCTCCATCCTCTTCCTCCTCCTCCTCCTCCTCCTCCTCCTCTCCTTCACAACTCCCCTCGGGCATCCGTTTCTCACACGCAAAGCGAGCAGCGCCGGGGACGCGGCACATCACGTCGACGACGTCGTCGTCGTCGTCCAGGAGGCGGCCCATGTCGTGGCTGAACGTCCGGACGAAGCGGACGGGGGGCATGGGCAGCGGCGTGTCGGCGGCGAGCCAGGGGGGAGGGCGGTCGACGGCGGCGGTGGTCTTCTTGTTCTTGTTCTTTCTGCGGGACGCGCCGGCGCCGCCTTCTTGAGCGGCCGGTAGTGGTGCAGGGGGGTCGGAGGAAGAGGAGGAAGAAGAGGAGGAGGAGGAAGAGGGGGAAGGGCTGCCGTCGAGGACGGAGTCGTGGCGCTTCATGTGGGAGACGCGGTGCTGGTTTGGTGCGTCGCAGTCGTCGCCTGTGGAGGGAGCGTGGCTGTTCGGGCAGTCGACGGAGCGAGACATGGTGTGGCCGTGGTCCCTGAGTGGGAATGGGCGCCTGGAGCGTTCGAAAAGCGGGACCGGGTTGGTTGGAAGCTGTTGCGAGCGGGGGTGGGGTTCGGTGGATGTTTGGAGCAGTGATGGGTTCGTGTGATGGTGTTGGCGTTTCCCGCTGCTATGCGTGTATATTCGTAGTGATGGCGATGGCGGGTAGCAGTTCGTAAATAATGACCGTGATCAAGCCGGGTAACGAAGATGTTCTGCGATGGGAATATGCCGGAGAGGAGAGGAGAGGAGAGAGCGGACAGAAATGAACAAGGGTCGCCGGTCGTTCACCGTTTGGGAAGCCACGGCATCGCTGCTGCCGTTTCCTTTTCCGTCGTCGTCGGCCTCGTCGTCGTCGTGCGTGGTAATGAGGCCGGGCTTTCCGTTGCCATCGAAGTCCAAAGTCGGAAGGTGCGGACGGTGGGGGTAGTGTGCTCGCCGGGTACGAGGTGTGTCTGGCTGTCGATGAGCAGCTGAACCCACGACCAAGCCCCTCATCCTCAAACATCCTTCTTATACGGGCAGCCAGGCTCGGCATGACGCCATGCTCTGGGCTGGCTGAGCCGGGCAGCCGTGGGCCGGCAGCCGAGCCGCGATGTGCGCGCAAAGTGTCGACAGAGTTTCCAGAAAAAGCCTCCCTCCCTTCCTTCACCCACTCCCGCCCTCCCCCGCCAATGGGATCGCGCGTTGGGCGCATCGAAGGCCGCTCCACATGCGAGATCCACTTGCCGGCGACCGGTCAGTTCGAGAACAAAAATGGTGGCTTGGTTTTGTTGAATCCTGGCTGACGCGTGCATATCGCGCAACGCGCCAGCCGCCGCCTGCGCCGCAGCAGCCTGTGCCGCCGACTGCCTGTTCATGCAGGGCCCTCCGTCCCCCCCACTTCCATGTCTCCAGCCACCAGAGAAGAAAACTGTCCGTCATGAGGGGTATGTAAAGAAAAGAAAAAAGAGAAGGCGCGTCGTGAGACCAATTTCCCCAGCACCACGCCGTCGATCTGTTTAACAACGATTGGTATGATTCTGCTCATGCCTTGTACTTCTCCCGCTTCCCCAGGCACCAAACCATCTCTCCCGTTTCCCCTGCGGCGGCAGCGCGGCGGGGAAATGCGAGAAATCAAAAAAAGAGGCGCGTGTGTGTGAGTGACCTGCATGAGACAGCGGGGCGACTAAGTACTCAGGAACGGTCTCGAACACCAGAGATTTCGAAGATCGCAATCGCTCGCATCGGCCGGCAATCATCCCCCTTCCCCGCTCCGCGCGCACAAACGTTGTGAAAGTGGGAACCACCGCCGCCGCCAAAAAAAAAAAGAAAAGGGAATAATCGTTTCATCACGTTGCATGCACGCACGGCGGGGCGGGTGACATCGGCAAAGATTGATCTGACAACAACCCCACTATCACCACCACCACCAAAACCACCAAAGCCACCACTAAGCCCAGCAGCCCTAACCCATGTCCGTTCTCCCCCAAAATGACAAATCGTCATCCGGGACTTCACGGGAAGGGCGATAGCTCCAGAAAAAGATCGACATACGGGACAACCGACGAACGAAACAGGAAAGAGGGGGAGGGGCAGCCAGTCCGTCCGCCCGTCCGAGTGAGTGAGTGAGTGAGTGGTGGGTCTGTCAGACATGAAGAAGAAGAAGAAGAAAGATCCCCGCATATATCATCACCCACATCACGCTACTCATAGTCGAGACCCTTTCCTCCCCACCCCCCAAATCTCAGGAGGAGCGACGGCGACGATGTGGCAGTAGTGGTGGGGAAAGTTGTCTACTCTGACCGGTCGTCGTGGATTGATGAAACTAGCTAAAGTATGGACGGGAGCTACGAATGCATGTTCGAAGCCGTCGCGGAGAGAGAGATACGTGATGAGGAAATGGAACGACAAAAAAAAAATAAAGCCGCGCCGGACGATAATCACACCACAAAGCCAACAAACATTTCTCGTTCTTACTGTTCAGAGACGTAAAATATCATTTGCCCATCATTAGTTACATCTATGTGTACGCGCACACGTTTTGTTTTTGTTTTGCAATCCCGTAGTCGAGAAGAGAGAGAAGAAAAGAAAATTCCGGAATAATCTCTCTCAATCAGAGACCACCAAACCGTAAAATGCGTGTGTGAACATGGAAAAAGAAAAAGCATACCAGCAGCGAAACATAACCCAGAAAAAAACCGTGTACCTATCATGAACACATGAAAGAAACAAAAAGGGCTGAACCGGCAATTGCCACCGCCAGCGCCAAACGAAAAGAAAAGACATCATCCCCTTCAACACCCAAGACCGATATAGTAGGTATACAGCACACTCATCTCTCCTCCCTTTACGCAGCCGCCAACCTCTTCAACAACTCTTCCTTCTCCCCCGTCGGTAGCGTCTCCAACGCGGCCAAGACGCCCTTCAAGCCCGCCTCGCGGTCCTTCCTGACCAGCTCGGCCACCTGGTACGCCGTCGTCTCGCGCGTGAGGGCCTCGACCTTCGCCGCCACCTCCTTGCGGTTGCCCTCGATCCACTCGGCCACGGCCTGGTCGGCGTTGTCGAAATCCTCGACGGCCGACCACGCGGCGAGCTGCGCCAGCGCCTCGCGCCGGCTGATGGCGCCCGAGTCCGACACCGCCAGCCGCTTGAGGATGTACTCCTCGTTGATGCGGCGGCGCAGGCGCCAGTAGAAGAAGCGGCGCGCGTTCTGCCAGCGCAGCGGCATGCGGATCGCGCCCTTGGCTGCCATGCGGCCCGCGCGGTCGTGCAGGTCGGCGAACTGCAGCGAGATCTGGCCGTACACGGGCAGCAGCAGCTGCTCGCGCTCCGTCATCTCCGCCTTGACCTTCTGCTGCTCCTCCTTGGACAGGCTGCTGTCGGCGAACTTGCGCTTGAGCTCGCCGTACGTCGGGTCCAGGCGCGCCATCGTCTCGAGCTGGCGGTCCCGGCGGAACTTGATGCCGACGATGCCCTCGGGCTCGAGGACACCGCCGCGCGAGTCCTCGTCGGCGTACATCTCCATGAACTTGGGGTTGATGGTCGGGTCCACGACGACCCACGAACCACCGCGGAGCTCGCCGAACGGAGGGATGTAGACGAAGACGGGCTGCTCGTACTTGACGAGAGCGTCGACGATGTAGGAGCCGTACTTGAGCACCTCGTTGAACATGTCGCGCTGACCACCGGAGAAACCACGCCAGTTGGCAAGGATGAACAGCGGAAGCTGCTCGCCGTTGTTGAAGTCTTTGATGGCTTGGGCGGTCTTGAAGGCCGAGTTGGGGTACCAGACACCACCAGCCTCCGACGTGACCTGCTCGATGGAGTCGGGGTTGGCGGGATCGGCAGGAATGACGTTCTCAACAGCGCGCGTCTCGACGCCGATGACACCGACAGGGAGGCCGCCCAGGCGAGCACGACCAACGACAACGGTCTTGGCCCAGCCGCTGAGAGACTCCTCGAAGGAGCCACGGTCAAAGAGACCCGAGAGGTAGCCCTCCTCGTCCTCCTTACCGGCGATGAGCCACCTGACGTCGTAAGGCTGCTTCTGCGGCGGGTAGTAGGTAATGTCGCGGTCCCAGTGCTCGGCAGTGGGGGACAGCGGGATGGGCTGACCCTTGCTGGACGGGATGTAAGACAGCCAGCGGACGATCTTGGACACACCCTCGAAGTCGTCAGAGGCAGTCATGTGCGAGACACCGTTCTTGTACATGATCTGAGTGCCACCGAGCTGCAGGTTAGAGGTGTAGACCTCACGGCCGAGCAGCTTGTTGATGGCGGGAGCACCAGTAAGGATGATGGGCTGGCCCTCGATCTGAATGGCACGCTGGCCAAGACGGACGAGGTAGGCACCAATACCAACGGAACGGCAAGTGACCAGGGTGATGGTGAAGATATCCTCGTAGGCCCTGGAAGTCTCACCAGCGATGAGACCGGAGCCACGCAGACACTCAACACCAAGGCCATCCTCAGCACCAATGATGGTCGTGATCTTGTGCCTGGTCTCACCCTCGTCTTGGATCTCCTCGGTAATGACCTCGCGCCTGTCGCCCTCGTCGAAGGCCTTCTTCTTCTCCTCGGTGATGTAGAGATACTTGAAGCCCTTCTCAGGGTTGGAAGCGTCATTCCAGGCGACGGAAAAGTGCGGGATCAGCTCCTCAGCCATACCGATGCGGGCACCGGAGTTGGCAGACAAGTAGATGCGAGGAATCCCAAGCTTGCGGGCAAGTTCAGAGCACTTGTGGAAGAACTTGTCTTCGGCCGGACCGAACGAACCGATCTTGAAGGTGATGTCGTTGGAGATGATGATGAACTTACGGCCCTTGGGGTACTCGGGGGTCTTGGCCGTGACGATCCAACCCACCATGCCGATGGTGTTGGCACCCGGCTCGCGGTTGACCTCGGCCAGGTTGTCGTTGTCGTCGAGAACAAGCTCGTTGTACTCGATGCACTCTCCCTTGACGGGCTGCTTCTCCTTGAGCGCCTGGACCTTGGCGGTGGACTGATGCCAACAGTTCTCAATAGCCTGCCTGAACAGCTCAGGGAAATCGTAGACGTATTGAGTGCCCATGATGTGGGCCTTGTAGCGCTTGGGCTGGAGAGCACCCTTGGTGGGGTAGGGCGTGGAGACGGGACGCAGGTGCATCGCGCCGATCTTGGTAGTACCGCCAATGCTGTGGAAGAGCCACTGGCCACCCTTCTCAGACTTCTTCTCGGCGTACAGCTCAACGTCGACAACGTAGCCAGCAGTGTTGGTGATGACCACGCGCAGAGGGTAGGGCTCGCCATGCTCGTCGGTGCAGATGATGCGGATCTCAGCACCGGTGACACGGAGCCTCCAGGCACGGCGACCGAACCTGTCGAGGAAGTTGCCAAGAGCTTCCTGGACATCCTGAGGCTGCAGGGGGAAGACGGTGGAGAAGTTGATGAAGATGTGGTTCATGTCAGAGCCGTTGTTGCCAATGATCTCAAGAGCGTCTAGGATGTCGTTCATGAGCCTATCAGCCTCGGAGATCATGAACTCGGCGGTGGGGATACCCTCCCGGAGACGGCCCGGACGAACGACAGCACGCGTGAAGTACCTCTTGTCGTTCTCCGCGCCCTTGCCAACAGCCTCGTAAATGTGGATGTTGCGGTTCTCAGTGAAGACGGGCTTGATATTGAACTTGTTCAGGCGTCCAAGCTCCAGCTGGAAAGCAAGAGCAGGCTCGATGTGACGGATGCTGGCGTCCTCATCGTAGAGGGGACCTCTGAAGGTGTAGTAGCCGGGGTAAGTGCCATCCTTGTGACCGCAGATGAACGTGACACGACGCACACGCCTGGCCAGAAGCTCCTCCTTGTAGTCGTTGACGATGGGAGTAATACGGCTCAGGATCTCGTTGTCATCAAAGCTCTCAGCGTCCCTGACGGCAACGTTGCAGACGGCAGTAAGCTCGTCCTCGCTCTCAAGCCTGGGAGCCGGCTTGCGCTTGCCAGCAAGATCGGCAATCAGACCGTTGTTGCCGCTGGAAGCCCGCTTCTTGGTCGAGCCAACCGTGGGGAAGGCCTCAAGAGCACGCATCAGGTACTCCTCAGCGTCCTCAAGGAAGGGAATGGGTACAACCGCGCCCTTGCGGGTGGGTTCACCCTCCGTGCCACGGCGCAAGTAGCTCATGTCGCTGATGGAGTGAATACGCTTGCCGAAGAAAGAGCTCTGCTCACCGCTGGGAGTCGAGGGCGTAGACGGGTGAGAAGACTCGACCGGGAGGCCAAACTCGGATTCGCCAACCTTGCGGAGGGCAAAGTCCCAAGAGAGGACGTAGGGAGCCTCGGTCTCGATGTGGTAGTCGATCTGCTTGAGCTGGTACGCACGGTAGGCGCGGCGCGTGTAAACCTCAAGAGCAGCCAGAGCGACATAAGGGTCAGAGTGAGCAAAGAAAGTCGGAAGGACATCGAAGACAGTGTACTTCGAGTCAACAACTTCCTTGATGATATCGAAATCAGGCTCCCTGTGGTCCCAGCCACTCTCGCCGTACTTGGACTCGACAACGGACGTGCGGAGGATGTGTTCCATCTGAGAGGTACGCTCCTCAAGGGAAGGCATAGCGCACTGGATCAAGACCTCACGAGCCTTGATGGCCACCTTCGCGGTGGCCCTGGACTCGAGCTCGGTCAGCTTGCGGAGAGGGTCCTTCAGGTACTTGGCAACGTTTCCGACACCAGGCTTGTTGGGCTTGTAGGAATCCAGAATAGCGAGGAGAAGGTTGTTCTTGGACTGAACCCTGGTGTGGGAGAGAACGGTGTAGACAATAGGAATCAGATCATCCTTCTGCGAGTCCCTAAGCTTGAGGACAACCTCTTCATCTCTGTTCTGACGGAAAGAGAACTGGTACTCGACGGCGGAGTATTCCTCAATGAGAGTGGACATAACAGCAAACTCGTGTGCCTTCAGACCCTCAATGTACTGGTTGGCAATCTCGAGGAGAGGGGCCAGCGTAGTGCGGAGAAGAGAAGCATCAGCGGGGTCAACACTCTCCTCAAGGAAGCGGTTGAAGTTCTTGATGAGCTGCTTGGCAGGGAACTCGACATTACGGCTGTGGGCGCGATCCACGATTTGCTCCAGAGCAGCGTCGAGCTTCTGAGGCATGCGTGCGTGCAGGGCAGAAGCCTGAGCATTCCACTGGCCGTAAGGGAGTTCAGGGTCACGAAGGACAGCGATGAGCTCGTTCAAAGTGTCGCCCATGATGACCTGGTTGTCGAAACCCTTGAGAATGTCCAGGCAAATGTTGTACAGGTAGGTAAAGCGCTGCGGAGGCTTGGAACCCATAATTTGAGGCGGGCCAAATTCGGGCAGCTGGCCAAGGAAGAGCTGGGCGGTCTTGACCTTCGAGGGGTCATCGAGAGCCAGGATACCGAGGATGTCACCAGCTTCGAGGGTCGCGCCGGGCTGCTTGATGAGGTTGACGACACCGTCCTCTTGAGCGATCAGGGGCATGTACATCTTCATGACCTCAACTTCGGCGAAGGCCTGGCCCTTGCTGATGTGCTCGCCGTTGGCGATGCTGAACTTCACAAGCTTACCAGGGCTGGGGGTACGGAGCTGGGTGGGATCGTTCTCCTGCTCAAGCAAGCAGGTCTTGCTGTCGACGGAAAGACGAGTCGCGCCGACTTCCTCCTTCCAGTAGACGTTGTGAGACTTGCCGCCGAGCAAAACAAGGAGACCGCCGTCCGCCAGAGCGCGGACACCGACCTGGCACCTCGAGCCGTTGATGAACAAAGTGTAAGCATCAGTGCTGGACCTGGTGGCAGTGAACTTGTAGCGGAAGCCCTCGTAGATGAAGTCGATGGGGAAGACGGTCTTCAGGACATCCTTGGACGGAACCTGACCCTTCTCCAAACCCCTCTTGTACTCCGTGATGCAAGTCTCGCTAGCCACGTGGGCCTTCTGGACCGCACCACAGATGACGGCGATCATCGGGTCAGGCCTCTCGGCGGTAAGCTTCTTCGAGATCAGCTCATCGAGCCAGCCGGTGGTGATGGTGTTGTCCTCAAAGGCCGGGGTCTCCAGAAGCTTGATCAGGTACTCAACAGTCGTCCTGAAGTCACCACGGATGCTCAGTTCCTTCAGCGCAACGACCATGTGCTTCCGAGACGCCGTGCGGTTCTCGCCGTAGGCGAAAATGTGACCGAACTGGCTGTCGGAGAAGCTGTGAATACCACCGGCAGTACCGACGGAGAAGTAACCCCAAACGTTGGAGGAACTCCTGAAGTTCAGCTCGTGCATGGTACCGCTGGAAGGCTTGAAACCCTCGCCGGGATCCTCGGAGGTGATACGGCAAGCAGTCGTGTGACCCTTGGGCTTGGGCTTACGCTGGTTGACGAGAGACTCCTCGGTGGAGAAATCGAAGTCGATCTCGGTGGCGGAGTGGGGGTCAACACCGTACAGAAGACGGATGTCGCGGATCCGGTGCAGAGGGATACCCATAGCAACCTGGAGTTGAGCTGCGGGCAGGTTGACTCCAGAGACCATCTCGGTGGTGGGGTGCTCGACTTGCAGACGCGGGTTCAGTTCCAGGAAGTAGAAGGCATCGTCCTCGTGCGAGTACAGGTATTCCACCGTACCCGCCGACACGTAGCCGACCAATCTACCCAGCGCCACTGCTGATTTCTCCATCCTTTGGAACGATTCCGCGTTTGCGACCGTCACCGGCGCCTCCTCGATGATCTTCTGGTGTCTCCGCTGGACGGAGCAGTCACGGCCGAACAGCGAGATGTTGTTGCCGTACTGGTCAGCCAGAAGCTGAACCTCCAGATGCCGGGCGTTGCCGGCCAGCTTCATGATGAAGATGGGCGAGCCGGGAATCTCGCTCGCGGCAGCGCGGTACATCTGGATGAAGTTCTCCTCCGACTCGACCTTGCGGATACCCTTGCCGCCACCACCCTCCGAGGCCTTGACCATGACGGGGAAGCCGATCGACCTGGCCTTCTCCAGGCCCTCCTCGGGTGAGTGTGTGCAGCCCTGGTCGTAGATGTCTTCGGGCACCGTGACGATTCCGGCGTCGTCGACGATGACCTGGTCCACGCCGGTACCCGACCACGGGATACAGGGGACCTTTGCGTGCTGAGCAACGATTGTAGACGAGATCTTGTCTCCGAGCGAGCGCATGGCCGAACCGGGAGGGCCAATGAAGACGATCTTGTTCGGCGACGCGGCGAGCGACTCGGGGAGCTTGGGGTTCTCGGAGGCGTGGCCCCAGCCAGCCCAGACGGCGTGGACGCCCATGCGTTCTGCGACGTCGACGATGAGCTCGACGTTGGCGTAGTTGTTGTTGTTGGTGCCTCCGGGGACCTGTTGGACGGCTGTCAGCTCTGCGCCAGCCTCACGCGATACTCGGGCTGGCTACGCACCTCAACGTATTGGTCGGCCATGCGGATGTAATCCGCGTTCGCCTGCAGATCTTCCGGCGTGGCCATGACCGTGAATTGGATTGCCCTCTCGTCGCCGAATGTCTCGTACGCCCATTTCCGCACCGATCTGATCTCCTTGACCGCCGCGATACCGTTGTTGGCAATGAGGACCTGCAAAGAGCTGCGTTAGACTACCGCGCGCGACTGCTGCTCGCACGGCGATGCTTACATTCGTGATGACGGTGTGGCCTGTCGCGCATTAGCTGGGCTGTAAATCAGCGCCGAGAGGAAGATTCTTACCGTCATGGCTGGCCACGAAGTCCTTCACCTTCGAAGGTGGTGCGTTTCCGAGGTGGTTAAGCCCAATGAAGTGCTCACCTGCGGGTGGTTAGCACACTGCGCCGCTGGACAGACACTGGAAGCTCGCCGATGGGCGGTTCGCCTGCAGCGCGCCCCGCGCGGTGTCGTGGAGCTTACCAATGTTCTTCTTGGCTGCCCAGCTCGACGGTGTCCCGTTCGGCTGGGCGCTCGAGTCTGCCGATATTCCCATGATGGATTCGTGTCGTATGTGCGAGAGGTTGGGGTGTATGTAGTGCGTGGGTTTGGGAGGGGCGGCGACGGCGAATTCGGCGTCTATCTAGTCTTGGGGAAGGCGCGATCCGGGGTATCGAATGAGAATGAAATAGAAACCAACGACCACCAATGCCAGTCTATCGGAGCTCGCGCGCAGGTCGAGAGGGTGAGAGGAGAAACAGAGTACACGGGGGAGGAGAGGCGTTCAGCTCGGGGCCAGAAAAGCAGCGGCCATTGGGAATTATAAGTCAGCCGAAGCGGCTACGATGTGCCCGAAGCACTCAACGCAACACGGACCAAAGCTCCCTCCGGCGCGCAGGGTTCCGCAAGCCGCATTTCGCACGCCGCGAAAACGTCAGACGGCTCTGCTTACGCCCCATCCTCTGCGCCGCGGTCCCATCGCCCCAAGCCATTGCCCCAGCGCATCGCCCACCGCGGAGCTTATCGGGCTATGATTTGTGGCTGCGTGATGGGGCTCTGGATGCGCTGTGGGGGCGGGCGGACGGAAGTCTGCTCGCTGCCCTGTCGGTCGTTCCCCAACCAGTAGTCTGGTTGAATATTCAACAAGGCGTCGCCCGCCAAAATAATCGATCGTCGCCTCAAGCTAAAACCCGACTCACCGACCCTCCATGCCTCTCTCTCATCGTTCTTGACACGCTCGCGCGCACACGTCCGTCCCGCAGCGAGCCGGCGCCTCTGCTCCAGATGCACTAATCTGCGCTGGCAGCTGTCGCTTCCCCATTCAGACGCCGACCTAAAAATACCCCGGCCCTCCAACTGCTGTCCGTCCCAGTGTCGATGGGTGTGCTCGTCAGGACCCTTCGGCCCCGGCAGCGGGCTGAGTCCGCCGCTCATCAAGGCGCCGACTCGATTTGCGACACCACCGACGCCGAGTCGGGCCCCCACCTTTCTCCGGTTCAGCCTCCGCCCCCGATCATCCGTATTATGACTGTACATACATCGCAGCTGCGGTGTGCTCTCTAGTATTATTGATCTGGGCCTACGCGATCTTGCCTCGCCTCTTTTTTTCTCGCGTCGATCACGGGTGCACTGGGCTCCCCAGCGTCCAGCCGCCCCAAATGTCGGGGTAGAGCTGCGTTCGGGCCGTAGCGTATCCAATGTCCTTCTTCTTCTCCGTCCGTAGCATAACTTCCTGGCTGGTACTCAGCTATTGATCCTTGTCAGCCACCCGGTGCACCTGCGCCCTCCCGGCTCCGCCCTTACGGGAAGCCCCTACAGCTCCTGCGCCCGCCTTATCGCTCAAGCCGCCCAGATCGGGCAGAGCTGAAGCCCAGTATGATGACGCTATGCCCTTTTCAACAAAGGCTCTTTCCGTCAGCTTAGTCATTTTTGTCAGCGCGCGTGCTCGCTGTACGCAGGATAGGATAAGATCTTCTGACTCTCCCCTACTCCGCAAAGTCAGAAAAAGTTGACAGGTACCCAACGTATGGCTTCTCGACAAGCTTCACTTGGTTGACGACTTTGGCTCCATATACATCCACCGCAAACGCCACATGTCGTTGTCGGACTTGGCATCGAAATCCGTGTTTTAAGGTTTTCGTTCGTTTCCTGAAGCGCGAGCTCTCGGGTTAATGGTATGGGGTCGGCGCGTGGGAGGGCGCAACGGAGAAGAGAAGCTCACCACAGCAGGATGTGCGAGTGAACGTGGAATTGGGTGGAAGACGAAGAGAATTTTGTTCGCAGACGAAGAGTATGTTGGTGGTGGGCAGGCGCGCCTTTGCAACGCTAACCCGATTGGGAGCGCAACTTCCCGTTGGGCCAACTCAGCAAGCGTCCGGACATTTCCTTCAACCGCTGACGTAGATCTTCTCTCGTTTGTGGAACACCCGACAGAACTATCGAATTTCTATCAACGTGCTGTGATGGCCCACACATCCCACCCTTGACTGCGAAGTGTCTGTGCAACTCAGAACTGAAGGAGGATCCAGCTGCTTACTGATTGCACTGAGTCCAATGACAGGCGGGATGAAGGTTTGTGTCCAAATCAATTGCTGCCAAATAATGTGTTACGCTGTCAAGTAAGATCATTCACCTCCACGCTTATCCTCAACTTCACTCTGGTTTTTGACCGTACGCAACGTGGCTGTGTTCCAATCAGTACCACCGCCTAAAAGAACGGAAAGGCTCACTTACAACGTGTAGTACGGATGAATCGACTTGCTCTTCAGCTCCTCCCTCACCTGCGCATTGATGACCTTCACCTCTTCCAGCTTCCAACCCAGGACGTTGGTGAACATGCGGAAAGAAAATGCCTCCAACCCATCAAGGTACTGCATCAAGTTCACCAGGCCAACCTCTTTCTACTCTTGCAGTCAGCAACCCGTCCCACAATCCACACTTCCGATACGTACCATTTTCGGATCCTTGGGCCACGGGCCCAGAGGAATCTTATACATTCGAGTTTGCACGTTGACAAACCCCGCATCTTTCAGCCACCCCTCCGCCAGCGGGCCCGGATACAGTTCTTTCCCGAGCTTCTTGCAGCCCTCTTCCAGCGTGGCGAGGAACCGGTTGATGTGCGCGTTGGGCTTCAGCGAACCGTCATCAGATCTGTAATGCGTGTCGAAGAGATGAAGCCTGGGCAAGTGAAACAGTCAGTGGGGGACGACAGGTTTATACACATCGCGCCCCTCGAGACGCAGCAGCCCCCCACTCACTCGGTCCAGCCGCCGGGCCTGGTGCACTTGAACATGTTTGCGATCAGCGCCGGCCAGTCGGAAATGGAGCCGTCCAGCTGCCGGGCGTAGATGAGATCGAAGGGCGTAGCGTGGGTCCACGGCGCTTCGACGTCGTCGACTTCGAACTTGACATTCGGCGGCTAATTTTTTATTCGCGATTCTCTCTCGCGCGCGTCAGCCACGTAAAGCAATTGCTCCAGCATCACCTTCCCCCCGAGCACGGGAACACAACATACCACCCAAGTCGGCTGCACGGGCGAGAGGTCGTTGCCGAGCACCTCGGCATCCGGATGGTCGTCGGCGACCTCGATGGCCCAGATGCCCGTCCCCGTCCCGACGTCCAAAACACGCTTCAGTCCGTCCTTCGTGACGGGCGCGAAGAAGTGCCGCTTGCCGGTGACCAGCATCACCATGTGGTGGAGGAGGTCGAGCCGGTCCTGCTCGTTCTCGTCGTTGGGCATGAAGTAGGCGCCATCCTTGTAGGCGTGGTACCGGCGCCCGTTCTCGACCGGGTAGTCGACGACGCTGGACGAGAGCGATTGCGAGTAGGCCGAGAGCTGGTCCTCGATGCTGCCCACGGCCGAGTCGGTTTCGAACTGTTGCGGGTGCGAGAGAGAGAGCGTTGGGGTCAGGTTCGAGCGCCAATGGCTGGGTATGCGGCGTGGGAGAAATGGCAAAGTGGGACAGGCAAGAGAAAAAAACAATGTGGTGTAACAACGAGCGAATGCATCATGTTACGCAAGCCACAAAGGCTCCGCTCAATGAGGACGTCCACTCACCCCGGTATCGACCTCGATGTGCTGCTCGGGAGCGGTGGACATTGTGATCTTCGAGCGATTGCAGCTGCAGGGGGTCGTGTGATGCCGTGTCACAAGAAGCCGCAGGATGGAGGATCAGAGGAAGTAGTATGTGGTCGGGATCCGGCGGCCACATGGCCGCGTGCGCGGGGCGGGCCGCATGGTTAAGAGAGGGAGCGAAACCACCGTGGTCGTGCGGCGCAGCAAGAGAAAATGCAGCAATGATTGACAGAACAGCCGACGAGCCCCCACAGGGGCCCCGCTTCTCAGGAGACATGGGACCGCCGTTGGCATATGCGTTTGTGTCTGCGGATATGTATGGGCAAGGATAAGTAATCATGCCGGGTACCTGAAGGGTCTGATTGCAGATTGATGAAGATGGGTGCCCAGCCGCTCGGTTTTGATTGGCTAGCACGCTTCGCATTGCCCTTCTTGGATACCACTGGGATCTTGCCGATGCTGGGGACGTCGATGCCGTTCTTCTTGGGGAGGCGCCTTTCACTGATCGAAGGCGAATCTGTCCGGCTTCTTTCCTGCCAGCGCCTTCAGGTCCAGGGTCTTCCTGTCGATTCTTTTGCTCAGCCCGAGCCGGAAGTTGACAGTAGTCTCGGCCGCATTCATCCAGCAGTAATAGAGATAGAGCCGCCAGCGCTCCATCGGCGCCTTCTACTCAGTGGTCGCCTTCTCCGGCGGGAAGAAGATGCTGTCGAAGTCTATCGGGTGTGTGAACGGGTGCCACATGAGCCAGGCCAGAACCCTGGGGTCCTCATCCCAGAGGTCTTCGAAAACGACAAACCTCTCGTTGACTGTCCACTCCAAAATGTCGTCCGAAAGAGTGTCGTCCAGATGCTTCTCCCGGATGCGCTTGGCCTTTTCGTAGACGAAAACATTCAGGAAGTGGTGCTGGTAAGTGGACACGGCCGACGCCTCCGTCCTCGTGGCGACGAGGGCGTCGACAGTAAGCCCCCAGACGTCGCTGAAGATCCCTGCTTGCTATGACGTGCGAGACAGAGTAGCATAGCATCCTGATGGTCACACGGGTCTTTCTGCGGGATGCTGTGACTCGAAATTAGTTGAAGTGTACCCTTTTAGTGAAGCGCCCCGTTGGAAGGCCGGAATTGATATCTCATCATCAGATGCCCCGTCGTTCTCTTTCCTGAAGGCATGGCGATGCCAGCGCTGTAGACTTTATCCTCCACGAAGACAATCTTGCGGCCTGTATCTTTGATCAGCTCGATGCTCTCCTTCTCTGGCTAGAGTTCACCATTATCGACGGCATCCCACTATTTCTTGGTGGCGATGCTGGGAGTCAATAGCTCGAATATTTTCGCACTTGTATCGGATGATGATGGAGCCGGAGGTGGCATGAACAGCTATCACAATGTTAAGGGGGACTCTTTCGAAGCATGGTGAGGATGGATGACAAGTGGGGCATGACGACCGCCTCAGATTGTAGGGGTGAGGTGAGAGATTAGAAGTCGTTATACCTTGAGATGATGCTCACGGAGGTGAGACAACAGTGCCGATTGTGTAACAGCTGCAGGCGGTGTCGAGTGGAAGAATTGGAGCCAGCGAAGATATATATTATCCCGCACACCAAAGACCCCCACGTGCTACTCTACTATTTCAGCACTTGGGCAGCTTAGTTTTGCACGAGGTCGGGGTATGGGACACAAGGACAAGAGGGGTACATCGAGTGATAAGCTGAAAAAAACAAACATGCGCAATTGAAACTTGCACTTACGTCCGGACATTGGATTCAACTGCCCATGTAGGTAGGAAGAGTGGATTCAACAAGCAAAAAAGACACCCTCGAAGCTTCTCTGGACAAGTCTCGAACTTGGCGCAGGAACCGAAGTATGACACCAAGCCCGGATCGAAGCCAGACCCTTGTTAGGGCATTCAGCTCGAACAGGTAATCCTCAGATCACAAACCGCCGGATTTTCATGCTTTAGGGTTCTGGTGGCGATGTATTGGGCCGGAGCCTGCCCATCGCACTAACCATCTATAATTGAAAGGGGCTTTCCCTGTCGCGGTTTGTATGCGGCAGGGTCGGGTATTGTTTTGGGTCAGATCTTCTGCTACGGTAGCACGGAGCGGCGGCGTGGAAGGCTTTCGCGGGCGATGGAAGCGGTTGGAACGTTGGGAGCGTGGTCGCGGTTGCCCGTTTGGGAATCACCTGGGCCAGTGTAGCCGGTCACAGCTTTGGCGGGCGTATATTGGGCCCTTCGGGTTCCGCTCAGCTCGACCACTCCTCCAACACCACCGCGCGTTGTCGCTTCGTTGCCAACTGACCAACCCGTTGCACCACGCTTCCGAACATGTCGGACCCCGATCCCAAGCTCCAGAGCACCCTGGAAGACGAGGAAGAAGACATCGCGTCACTGCCTACGCGCGAGCAGGAATGCCGTCAGTAAGTGGAAACCAACCTCACCCTGCGTGAGCCCCGAGACGTTTCAAGCTCACCCTGCCACAGCGGGCGACCGGGAATTTAAGCGCTTCAAGCTTAAATACTCTGTCACCTGCTGTGTGCGCGCACATCGTACATGTCCTGACCATCGCTTAGGCTGTTACGGAGCAAATATCTGGCCGACGTCACGATCGTCTGCGCGGACGGTCAAGAGATCATGGCACACTCTCACCTCTTGGTTTGCCATAGTGTCTACTTCAAGAACGCCTTCAAGTCTGGAATGCAGGTAAGCGATATCCTGTGGAGTAGTCGCAACCGAGGCGCCGATGACTCTGAACGGCAGGAATCGAAGGGCAAGAGGTTCAAGTTCGAAGACAGCTCGTCGGACCCGCATCTCAACTTCAGCCACGATGCGGTCTATTGCGCATTGCAATACCTGTACAGCGGCTCTTGCAAGGAACACCAGGGCGCCGACGCTTTCTTGGAGAACATCCGCCTGCATGTCGACCTCCATGTGCTGGGAGACTACTTCGGCATCGGAGGACTCCAGGAATACGCCACCGACAGGTTCGGCGAGATCACCAAGGACTGGATCAAGTTGAAGCCGGCTTTGCCCGACGTCATCAAGGTAGTGTACGACAAGCCCCTCGCCACTGTCTCGGGACTCCGGCCGAAGCTTGTCGCCATCCTCGCGCAGCAAGGACGTCGGCTGTCATGTGCGGACATGGGAGACTGCGTTGACACGATAAGGAAGTATAGCGAATGCGCTACGGATGTGATGCTGAAGATTTTCGAGAGAGAAGTGAAGGTACGTTGCCGGCATTGTCGGAACTCGTTCACTGTGGTCGAGGGCGAGCGCAAGAAGTCATACTTTCATTGCCTCTACTGCGGTCATTCGCTCTTATTTGACGAAGTTTATATGGCCGAGTAGGTGGTAGTTCTTTTTGCGTATTAACGAAGTCGTGTACTACACTTTCTTCTGCAAAGGGATCATTTGTCCAGCTATGAGTGAACTCGGAAGTGTTGTTTATTCCCCGCCAACGCCCTACGAGATCTTACGGCGGACGCTCGGTCATGTATAAGCAGTCAGCAATGCTAAACTGTACACATCAATGCTTGAGATACGGCGTACAATGTTGAGCAAAGTCTCAAAGTGAGATGGCCGGTCGGGTACGACCACTGTTGTCTTCCCGAACGGGTAGCTCTCAGCTTGAAGACTTACTCCGCTACATGACTGACTTCCAGTCCCCTCGCATCTGAGCTCATCAGACCTTATGCCACGCATCTCTTCCTAGCTCTAATGCCCATTCAGGGACAACCAAGGCTTGTTTGTCAAGTCTCTCTATAAGCTGCTGCTGAAGCGCCAGTGGACGTGCCTACCAATGGATCGCGGCGAGCGACAAGACGATCGCATGTGGAGAAAGGACCCCCAAACGACGACGGCCTCGTCCCATCATACATCACAACTAGCCGTCACCCAATCCCAGAAAAAACGAGGACCGCCCAATGTAGATTTTTCCAATCATTCCATTTTTTTTATTGGGTTATCTATCTGTTCATATCATTCTAATCTCCACCCACACACCCACCACCACCACATACCCTCCCCTTTTTTCCCTTCGGGTAAAAAACAGCAGTAGCAGCAGCAGCAGTAGCAGCAGCATCTGCATGTTCGCCAAAGCGAAAAAAAGAAAGCAAGCTCAAAGCGCAATTTCCCCTGATGGTGGTGCGGTCCCAAAAACAAAAAACAAAAACCCTACGATTCCCCGCCAACAGCCTTGATCATTTCCTTCATCTCGCTATTTCCGTCTGTCTCCCTTTCCCTGGCTCTCTCCCCCCTTTCCAGCCCAGCCAAAAATAGAGGTTCTGCCATCGGATCATTCCCTCCCTCCCCTCCCTTCTCTCTTTCCCTTTCCTCATTCTCGAAGGAAAAAAAAAACATAACGTCAAACACCCCCCTCGAAAAAAAAAGGCCGAAGAAGCAGGCGGAAATAAGAAGCAGAGCGAAAACAATCTGTGTACAATCGAAACGAATCTCAAATTGAACAGAAGAAGGTAAAAAGAAGAAGAAGAAGAAAAGAGAGAAAGTTGGTGATAGGAAAATAGTGTCTCAGGCAATTTGTCTTGTAGTCGGTCGGTCGGTCGGTCGGTCGGTCGGTTGATAGGTAAGAAGGAGCGAGGAAGAGAGATAGAGAGAGAGAGAGAGAGAGAGAGCAAGGAAGGATTTCGGAAGGACGGTGTTTCTTTCGGTTTTGTTTACAAGGAAATTTTTTTTTCAAAGGATTGAACGTTCTTTTCTCCTGGCTATCGGTCGTGAAAAAAAAAAAAAACAAAATGGAAAGCCAGTTGGTCGGTTTGGATGCAGATGTTTGGATATGCGTGTAGCAGCAGTCTTTGAAAAGCGCAGCAAAAAACGAAAAAGGAAGAGGGGGTATCATGCGGTGAACTGATGATCTTATGTACCCGAAAAAAGGGAGGAAAACAACAACGGTAGTCGTCGGCGAGAAAGCCTCGACTGAGAGTAGCAGGTGGTGCTAGGGTCAAAAGGTCGGCCTAATAGTTGTGGAGGTTTTGAGATGCAAGGAAAAAAAGAAAAGGCAGTTGCGACTCGTGTTTCTTCAATGTGCGAGTCTGTGAAGGTTCTGTGCAAGAACGAAAATGGAAGGATGACGGGAAAAAAGCAGCAGTGAATGGCAACAGCAGATGGAAAGCGCCAGCCCAAGGTTCCGAGATAAACCCCAACCAGAAACGAAAAAAAATATGCTCTGCAACGCCAGCACGCCAAAGACGCCTTGAAATCCCGCTCCATGTCCTCGCCAACAAAACAAACCCAGAGGACAATCTGTGAATTTCAAGCCCGTCTTCTCTTCCCTTCCTGGCTGAAAAGGCTGAACTCTGCTGTGATGGATCGGATCGAAAAAAAAGTCTTGATGATAGGAAAAGCATGAAAGCTTTTGAAGGTCATGTTGTCGTTGTCCGCACGCAAGCGGTGTCCGGTCTGGGGGCAGGGACAGCGCCTCGTAGCCCCACGCCTCGTGGCACTCTATGCTCCACAATCCCCCTGGAATCTCCATCTCCGATCTGGCCGAGCACTTCGATTTCCCAGATTGACCGGATCGCTGCGTCTTCATCTTTCGGTCATTCTCTACCACGTCTCTCCGACCTCGCTCAATTGCCGGGTGTGGCCGGGCCTTTGCAGAATCGGGGGGACCGGCGGGATGCCTGCACCGTGATCCATGCTTGGCCTACGGCTCTTGGGGGCCGAGACACTCTTTCTCCTGGGAAGGCCAGAGGGCGTGGGAATGCCGGTGCCGGGCGTCGGGATGCCGGAGCTGTTGGAGCCAACACTACGGCTGAAGTCGTTGGTCTTGCTCCGAGTGATGGGCGTGGAGATTGAACCGATCCTGTCGCGGGCCGAGTCGCGGCCTGATCCGGGCTCGTCGAGATCGTCGAACTGGGAGCGGGTGTTGGCCCTGTTGCGTGTCCTTGTGCGCGTGGGAGCGCCGTATCTGTCATTGTTCCAGAAACTCGCGCTGGCGGCGCTGGTGCGAGGGCGGCGGGCTTCGGTCGTGTTGTTCGTCGAGAAGTGGCCCAGTGGGGTGCCGCGGCCTGGGTTGCTGCCGCGCGACGGAGGCCGGCCGCTGCCGCGAGAGACGGGGCGACCGTAGCCGTTGCCGTTGCTGACGCCACTGAGCTCACTGGCGCGACTAGTGGGCCGGCTACTGGCACTCAGCGTGTCGCTGGGAGCACTCATGAAACCTGAAATGCTGCCGGTAGTCTTGGTCGCGGATGCCCCAAAGTTCAGTCTCGAGATGCCCGTGGTGTTGTTGTCCTCGCCATCCTTGACAGAGCTGTTAGTGCTTCCGCTAGTCCGTTGCCGGCCGGCTGAGCGGACCGTCGTGTTCGATGGCTGGTGTGAGTGGTTGCTTTGGGCGCTGCCACCGCGAGGGCTGGCGCGCGGAGGCGTGTTGGTGGGTGCAGGTAGCTTGCTGCGCACGTTGTGGACGCGGGCCTCGAGCTTCTGCATCTTACCAATCAGCCCACGAATCTGATACAGCGAGCCCGAGCGAGGGAGTGCTCCATCACGGCTGGGCTTGTACGAATGGCCTTGAGTAGGTCTGCGTGCCCTTGTAGGTGACGAGCGTCCGCTCGCTGAACTCCACGGCATCGACGGGGCCCGATTGTGCCGCGTGCGCTGTGGGCCACCATAGTCTCTGGGACGTGGCGTGTTATCGTGGAAGGCGATGGAGCCTTTACGCTGGATCCCAACGCCACGCATATCCTTGGAGCGATCCATGAACTCCGCAAAGTTGGGGGATGGTGGAGTTGTGGCGCTGGTGCGGTTGGACTTGGTCGGTGGCGGTGTGGACGTGGTCGGCGACGACACGGTCGTAGCCGACGTCGACGTCTCGGACACGGGCGACCGTGACCTGCCGTGGTCAGCGGTAACGATGGCATGAGTCTTCTCCGTCCGGTGACGCGAGATGGTGTCTTCGGCGATGCGAAGCTTCTCCTTCACGATGTCGGCTTCGATGGAGATGTCGGCGAGCTCGTCACGTAACCGCTGGTTCTCTATCCGCAGCTCCTCACGCTCCTGTTCCCCTGCCTTGATCTCCTCCTCGAACATGACTCCGCGCTCGATGGAGATGTTGTACTTCTGCTCGAGGTCCTCCAGTGACGAGTTCTGGTTCCGTGCCTGGCGCTCGAAGTCGTCGTTGGCGACCTCGATGTCGCGGAGACGCAGTTGCATCGACCGGTTGGCCTCGCGGAGGGTGGTGATCTCCTTCTGGAGAGCATTCTGCGCTCCATTGGCCTCGGTCTTGGACTGCTTGTATTTTGCCTGCCACGCGAGGTGATGCGCGTTAGCTGCCGCTCATTGTCGTCGACGACGGGCCCCCCCTGGAACGGGTCCGCCACGGGCCCCACAACCGAGTCACCGCGACGACCATCAAGGCCGGAATGCGCGGGGGCGCGACATTGGAGGTGAACTTACCTTCCACTCCTCGACCTCGAAGCTCATGCCCTCCAGCTTCTCCTTCAGTTGACGCTCGCGCTTCTCCGACGCCTCGATGTCCTTCTCCAACTCCGACTCCAGCTCGCGGCTGGAAGCCTGGAACTCCTGCAGCTCGCCTTCGAGCTGCTCATACTGCGTCTTGTAATAAGCGAGGTCCGCTTCGAGCGAGCCGCCGGGCGCGGGGCTCGACGGGGGTCGGTCCTGTGTCGACATTGGGGTGGTGTGCGTCTGCTTGCGCTACGCTTGCGCGAGAGGTCCGCCGGTGATGTAGGAGGGTGATCGTTACGGGGCGGCGTTATGGAGTCGTCACGTGAGGTCGTTGTGGCGGGGAAGAGGGAGTGTCGTGAGTGTCGTCGTCCGGCGCGATGCGGTGGAGGCGCGTTAGGCGTGTGTCCCTGCCGCAGGCTGTGCCGAGCGGTGTGTGAAGGCCTGGGCGGTTTCACGGGTGGGTAGGAGCGCGGTGTCGTCGGGGGGCGCGCGAGGTCGGTCGTCAAGTCTTCTATTGCCGCGGGTTCGCATTCGCGCCCATGTCCTGGTGTGCGGCGGCGCGTCCGTGGGGTTGCGGTCGGAGGAGGGAGTAGGTGTGGAAGGTGTTTGGCTCGCCAGCAGCAGGCGGGCGCTCGCACGGTCGCGCAAGCAACAGCCCAGCCGCAGGGATCTTCTCCGGAAATCCTTGCACTTGCATGAGCGCCCGCGACTGCAGTCCTAAGGCCGATCGCGTTGAGCACGCCCAAGACCACGTCACGTCCGTTTCGGTGCACAGCGTCGCGGAACTGGTCGCCGGCCATTGGGTTGGCAGGGAATGGCAGGCACGCTCTGCTCTCTTGGGCTCGCATCGCAGCAAGCGCGAGGCGCCCGAAACTCCACCCACAACGACGCACATGACAGCTACAGACGAGAAAAATTCGCCGACGGACCCTCTTCGTTCACTACTGTTAGATTAATTTTCCTGCTTACCGCCGTCCCGCTTGACCATCTCCGCCGCCCGCTCAACGCTTTTGCCGTACACATCGCCCACCTGCGTCGACGTCTTCTCCATGGCGTCTGCCAGCTTCTCCGACGCCGAGCCCACCAGTTCTCGGCCCGCCTCCACCGCCTCCCGCATCTCCTCCTGCGCCTGCGCCGCCAGCTCCTGCGGGCTGGGATACCGCCGCAACGCCTTGAGGATGAGGTAATACAGCTGGATCACGACCACGTGTATGCGCTCCTTCATCAGCATCGTGAGTCCGTGGCTGAAGAAGCCCTTCAACACCTCCCCGCCCAGTCCTTGATACAGCCCCGCCGCACCCTCCTTTCGAGCGATGGCCAGAATCGAGCCAACGACAGTCGCGCGGCCGGCCCTCTTCGTCTGCTTCGCGGCCGCCGTGTTCGAGCTCTTCTCCCGCAGCGGCTCCTCGTCCACCACCACCTCCGTCGGCGCCTGCGACGACGCCTGCGCGCGCGTCTTCGCCATCGCAACCGGGTACGTAATGGTCGACGCGACCACCTTGCTGAGCGCGGCGAGCAAAAAGGTGAGCTTGGACCCGGGCTTCGCGCGGCCCGCGCGCGGCAGCAGCAGCCTCAGCATGGACTCGTGCAGCAGAAACGTCAGCGCCGGGTTGAGCGTCAGGATCAGGGCGGCCGAGTAGCCCGACCAGAAGCCCCGCACGCCCTTCTCGTCGCGAATCTGCAGCGCGATGTCGCGGGCGCTGAGCTCCGGGCCGGGGACGCTGCTCATCGTCCTGCCGCGGCGCGCCGCCGCCATGCTGGCCGTCTGCTTGCGCGTGACGATGTTCTGCACCGGCGTCGTCCAGAACTTGGAAAAGGCCCCGGCCACCATGCCCACGGCGATCTCCTCGAACGCCGGCAGCGCCTTCTTCGGGTCCGCCTTGCGCGCCTGCCGGCTGCTCTTGACGAAGTTGTACGCCAGGAAGAAGAGGAACGAGTCCGCCACGCTCTTGGCCAGGTCCTGCGCGACGCCGCTGTAGAACGCCGGCAGCCCGCCCTCCCTGGCGTAGATCTTCTTGACCGCGTCGATGATGTCCTTGTAGTCTGCATCGTCGTCGCCGCCGTCGCCGTCGCCGTCTTTGAACTGTGCTTGCACTTGCAGCCGCGTGATTACGAGGTCGAGCGGGTACATGACCAGTTTCGATATCGCGGAACCAAGCGCGCCGGACGTGGCATGGCCGAGCGCGGGCACGGCGGGGCCGAGCGGCGCTCGCCGCGGCCTGGTTTCTTCTTGAACGATGTGATAGAGATCGAAAGCATCCTGAGGAAGCGCAGCGTCAGCACGAGCGGGTTCGCTTTGTGTGGGAATCGTTCGCCGTGGACGACGCGAAGCTTCTCGAGACGCACCAGCTGGCTGTTGTAGAGGAAACCAGACTCGTCGTTATCGTCGGCCATGGTTGCGGGGCAGTGACTCTTCTGTCGAGTCGTCGGCAATTGCTCCGGTGGACTACGGATTCAGGCAGGTATGTAGCAGTCGCGAAGTATGCATTCGCGAGCCACAAAAAAAAACTGGGGTTGGGAGTGATAATTAATCTCTGCCGTCCCAAGTGTTGTTCGATGGACGTTTGCGTTCACATGCTGGGTGGCTGATGATGATGTCGGCGCGCGGCGGCGGTCTGGGGCTGCCCGCTTGATCCCTCGGCCCACCAGTCGAACACACGTCATCCGCGACGCTCAAAAGAGCTTGGCATGCACCCCAGTCTTATCCGGCTCAGCGGCTGCACGCGGTTAATCACCCGGTAAGGCGATACGAGTCATCCCGCAAAACGGACACCGTGATGGTCCGACGCTGTTGTGGCAGGCACAAGGCATAACAAGTCGCCAAAGCCTTGGGGGCTGGCAGTGCAGTGCAGTGGAGCACGGGATATGGCCTGGACCACGACCTCACGATTGGTAGGTGGAGATATTGCAAGGGTCGCTGCATGGAGGGGTAGTCCAGCCAACCGTGAGCGTGACTCCAATTTTCTGTGTATCAGAGGCCTGTCGACTACCCAAAAGCATCAGACCCGACGTATCACATCATTCGCACGGGCAGCGCTCCCCTGTTCCGCATTCCTGCTGTTCTTCGCGCTAGCCTTCGGCCACAACACCCCTGGACGTGATCGCAACATGTTTGTAAACAAAGTCGGATTTACTACCTGGAAAGAATCAAAGAATGGGTATCATGTATGCGCCTATTTTCCTCAAGCCATCTGTCCAGCTCTTCCTCGCACAACCTCGATCTTGCTGGGGTTCTGCATGAAACGGCTCCTGATCCCTCCATCCACATCACCAATGCTGAGTCGTTTGATATCTGGAAGGTCGAACCCTCCTTTGACTGGAGACCTGATTGATTCCGCGTCTTCTTCCTGTTGACCAGGCAGGAGAACCCTTTCCGCTCCTAGCGTGCGTTTGATGTCCTCCAAGAGCACTTGCATGGGGCAGATGTATGCGACATGGTTTCTGTCGCACCAGGCAAGGACATGACCACAGATGCGGCCATGCTCGTTGTCAATGACCCAAGCGCCTGAGTCACCGCCGACTGTGACGAGGATATTAGCTATTGGACCAGGCCGAAATCAATGGGCTCACTCACCACCCAGCCCCCCGGTTACATGCCAGCTTCGGGCATAAGACTTGCGGCCATGGATCTTTACTGCCGTCATTGTATGGCTAATTATGCCACCCTTAAGGCCGCTTGTCCGTCCGAGACTGTGCACTTGAAGGCTACCCAGGTCTTCTGCCTTAGCAACCTTGATTGGAAAATTAGACTACGACCCCTCACACTCCCACTAACGAAAAGACTTACTTGGCTTGGATATTCGTCTTCCTCTGGCTTGGAATGCCTCCTATCCACGGGATCCACCAGCTTTGGGCACAGTTTTGCCGGCTGCGCGCAGTACTTCTTTCCCCCTTGTACAAGGTTGTAAGGCTGCAATCGTTCATCCTTCAGCTTGAGTAGAGACCAATCGATCTCGTGAACCACACCGTCTCGATTCCAGCGCCGAATCCCAGAAGAGGCATGGACGTGTCCCAACTCGTGTGAATCGAGGTGGTCTTCGTCGCGGTCTTCTTCACAAGGAAAGAAGTCGTCCTCGACGTCGTCGATGGCGGGCTGGGTGATGAGGATCTCCTCGCCGTCCCCCGCCTCGATGCCTGGGATGTCGCCGGGTTCGGACGATGTGGCTTCACTCTCGGAGTCGGAAAAGTCCTCATCAGCGGAGTCGTACGCGTAACTGCTGGCGCTGTCATCGAAATCTTCGTCATCTGAGATTTCAAAGGCTTGTGGGATATCTGGCAAATCTTGCAACAGAGGCTGCGAGCCTATCTGCGAGGTCCAGTTGTAATTCGGAGCTCTCGCACTGGACCGCAAAATATCTTCACTTCTGCACATTTATGTTAGCTGAAGCTTCGGACTGCATATGGGTGGCCTTCGAGAGAGCATGGTAGTTACCGAGGGAGATTGATCGACCTTTATCGGCGCAGATGGAGGAATTCAAGGGAGATTCGAGAATGCTGGGCGCGCAAAGCCTCAAGGAAAATACTTACTCCAGATCTGAGTATTCGTCGCCGTACTCACTCTCGTCTTCGCTTGGAGTGTCCAACATGTGATGAACACTCATTCCAAATGGCTCTCCATCGATCAACACAACTCCTCCGTAAGATACGGGTGGCAAGTGTTCGCCATTATACGCCCCAATTGATGCACCGCAGACCGGGCGTTGCTGAAAACATCCGTTCAGTGCCGGTATCTCGTCCTCGTCCCCGTCCATCATAGATCGATATGGCGCTCTTCGTCTTCGTGTGGACCTCGTCAACTTTGAGCGCTTGATCTTTCCTTTGTGGACTTTGAGGTCGAAGACAGCACGGTCATAACTGAACTTCTTCGCCAATGCGGCCTTCACCTTTGCCGTGCTGGCACAGGTGACGACGATGGTAGCCTTGGCGTCCGAAGGAGACGGACCGATCCCGAAGAGATCAATACTGGAGCTCTCGGGAGAGTCGCGGAGTACCCTCTCGCATATGCGCATCAGTCTTGGAAGGATTGTCTGATCCCATTCAGCTGCGATGCTTGGTGTGGGCCTCCAAAGTGGCTGTACGACTAGCTTTCGTTTGGCCGCGGACTTTTGTTGCTTCAACTTGATGGATGTTTGCACGTTCATATCATCGATGGTAATGTTCACATCAGGAGCGGGGTAGTTGTCCGTCACGGCTCGATGCAGCATTTGCGGTTGTTCCTCGTGAGATGCAGATGTCAAACGGGCTTTCCTTTCCCGCCACTGGGTCTGGATAATGACCACTTTCTTTCTGTACTCTCTGAAAGTCATTCTACCACGAGATCTTCGCCAAGCCCGTTGGATGGTCTTTGCGGCGTCCGCCACACTGTCCGCTGGCGCCAATATTCCTCTCGAGCGGGCATGGATGTCGTGGCCATAGTTGTGATTCTTTGGAGCAAGACTATCGCCGCCACCCCTTATGCCTGACTCGTGAGAACGAGACAGAGACAAGAAAGCAGTAAGTTCAGGATTTCCCTCAATGATCGCGCCGTGGGAGAGTACTGGCTTGCTGTGCTCATGAGAGAAACGCTCGGTGAACTCTGCAGCGTTCCGTTTTTGGAGCTTCGCTCGCTTCATGCCCAGGCCTTGGTCGTGCACGCGCTTCAGGAGGCCGGGGCTAGGAGAAGGGCTAGCTGTCAAGTGATGCCCCAAATCGTATGGATAGGGGTCTGCATCGTCCAGGAGAGTGCATCTGTGGAGTCGTCCTAATACGCGGTCATAGACCACTGTGGTGTCCGTGCTCGAAAGTTGTCGGTCTGCAGCCGAAAAGCATTCTCGCACCGCCTGCATGTAGGCTGTACCGCATTTGCCAGCCAATCTCCTGATCCAAATATCTTCGAGGCGAAGCTTGAAATCCGCAAGGGTGTATTTGGCTTTAAAGATGTCGCAAAGTGGGATCCACAGGCCAATTTCAAGCAGAATCAGTGCAAGACCGTACATGTCAAAGTGTGGAGCGTAGTTGGACTGTGCTGGGGTCTGTGCTCTGGGATCGTGGGGATGGCGGTAAATATTGGAACCAGTCGACTGTACTTCCACGTTGAACTCGGAAAAGATGTCGAAGGAGCAGACATAAGGTGACTGCAGCTCGTACTGCGGATGCTTGGAACTGCCTGTGTGGCCCGATTCCTTCGGCTTGCGGAAGAGGAGGATGTTGCTGCTGTTGACATCTTTGTGGACGAAGCCGCTGGCGTGTAGCTTGCTGAAGGACAGCACCAGGTTTAGAGCTATGCGGAACCGTTTCTCCAAAGCAGGAATGTTTGGCACGGCAACGTTGTTCTTTGCGCTGGACTGCAACACACTCAACAAAGTGACCGGGCGCATCGTTTGGAATTCCGAGGGTCGCAACGACCGAGTCAACCCGCTGTACACAAAGCTTGGCAGTTCGAAGACGAACCCAAATCGAGGCTGACTAAGATCCTCAAAATAGCCAACGCATTTGAGAGTCCCAAAGGCAGGGGCGTCGGAACCCTCGCCAAAGCGGCCAACTCCTCGGGCAAGGACATCAAGAAGGCTTTCCACCCGATCCAAAGGTGGCGAAAGCTCGTTCATTCGGTAGACAGGGTCAAACCCTGAATACTCAATGAGGACGGGTATTGTCACGACATCTCCAGACTCAAAGCGCCAGGGATTGGTTGAGGACTGGCTCCGACGGAAATGGCCAATCAGACGCGTGCAAGAAGGGACTCCTATGCTTTCGTATGGCGGAGGTTCTTCTTCAGGGAGAATGAGACAAGAGGGATCTATCTTGGGAATAGACTCGGTCTCGACGGTTGAAGAAGAAACTGTTGGTGGGCTCACGAGAGTAAGGGAGGATTCGGTGTAGTCGTCGTCCAAGAAAGGCGTTTTGAATGGGGTGGACGGGAGAGACTCGGACTTGGCCAGATGTGGTTTGGGGTCCTGGGAAGGGGTTCCAACGGCCGAGATTCTCCGTGCTCTGGAAAGGTCATAAAGGGTATCGATGGAAGTAGTGAGGTCCCGGGCTAGGTCTTCATAGCGGGATTTGTCGGCAGGTGTCCAGCTGTTCGGACTAGACCCCTTGGACTTGGTGCCGGAAGGACTTTGGCCGCCTGCATCTCTGATGCGGTCGGCTTCATCAAGGATATCCTGGATGGTGCCAAGAACGCTCGTGACAGTCTCGGTCAGCCCGGCTTGGGCAACGGACTCGTCGATGCTGCCTTGAGATGCGGCCGAGCTGTTGTCGCTCCATTCAAGGCCCCATGCGATGAGGCGATCTCTCTGGATGCGAAAGCGGCGGTGGAGGGCGTTCAGCTCGGGGACATTTTCCAGCTTGGCCTGCTCGTCGTTGATGTCCTGCTTCGTGTCCGCGTACAGTTTGGTAAGGCGCCGGGGGAGGTGGGCGAAAGCGGACATGTTCGCTTGAGGTGGGGTTGTCGCAAGCACGCTCTACGCTGCTGCGCAGGATGATAACAACATGGAAGCTAGCAGTCGGCAGAGGCGCAAGGGTATCGATTCTTTAGAAGAAGTGCCGATTAGGCCGCAGAGAAAAGCTCGCGCGGGCCTGCGACGGCAGCCGCGGTGGTGCATGATCCTGCTGCCTAAAACTTCGCCGCCGCTCATTGGTCCATCCTGTCTTTCGCCGCGCTCAGCCCTGTCCGATCCAGGCGCCACGACTAGGCGTACGCGTCCCGCATTTACTGTGGCTCAACACTATTAATTCATTGTTGATTACTACTATGCACGTCCAAGTCTCGAGTGTCTGCCCATCGCATTCTTTAAGCCTGAAGAGATGCGCGGCAGACCGGACAGCCGGAGCAGCTCTGATGCCTGCCGTTCTTTGTAGCCGAGCTCCCGTCGTATCTCCGACCATTATCCAGGCATTGAAGCGCCGCTCCATTTTCGGTCAAGACAACCAAGAGCACGCACCTGCAGGACTGTCAAATGAACGGGATGATCCTGAACCGACGCGCGATGCCCGCGAGTTATGGCAGGTAAGCAGTGCAAAGTCTTGCTTCACCTCCACTACAGCCGAATAGAGCCGTTCCCAAGCCGCGGCACGTTGCTGAAAGGCCCAGATGTCTCCAGGATAGGCACCCCAACCGCTGCCGCCTGTGATCTGGCCCGACCCCTGCCGACGTTGTGTAGGGCATGGAATTCCACGTCAAGGGTGTTCTTTTCCTTCTCAGAGATACTTCTTTGCGGCGGCAGCGACCCGCGCTCTGAACACCGGGCTCTTCACTGGCTGGTTGAGCAAGTAGAAGGGATTCATGATGGTCTTGACCCAGCTGTCGTA
Source organism: Diplodia intermedia (assembly GCA_021495925.1). Taxonomy (NCBI): domain Eukaryota; kingdom Fungi; phylum Ascomycota; class Dothideomycetes; order Botryosphaeriales; family Botryosphaeriaceae; genus Diplodia; species Diplodia intermedia. The sequence goes on along the minus strand of JAKEKT010000015.1, from coordinate 138,089 downwards.
TACCTCCATGAAGAAGTTCTTGATGGCTTCCTCGGCGGCGGGCGCAGTGGGATTGTATGCGCTCGACGAAGGGTAAGCGGAGCTGCGCACCGAGGACATGGAGGCGGCAGACGAGCGGGGGTTGTCCGGGTTGGGAGAGGTCAGAAGGAGGAATTTGATGTTTCCAGCCGTCAGGAAGCACGAGATGTAGTTGTTGTGGAAGCGGTCAATGTGCTTGAGATACCTGCGACGAGGCGCGTTAGCTTGCGGACATATCCACGCTCATCGCAGCTTTACATTTGCCCAGTGCCCCACTGCACCTCCTCGACAATATCCAGGCTGCTGTGCACTATGAACTGATTCATGTGTCGCGCGTCGTCTCTGAAGCGCGCGATGCCGTCGCCGCCGCCTCTCGAAGTGCCGAATTCATGCTCAAAGAGCGGGTTGTCCCTCGTACCGACAATGGCGAAGTAGTACGACATGACGAGAAGCCGGCGCCGAAGTGGAAGCTGCGAGGAGTGGTGGGGAAGCGTGGTACCTTGAGCTTCGGGGTGACGCCCTTGGCCCGTATTCTGCCCGGGCGGTGAGCAACCCAACGCCCGAGCGGCTGCGACCGCCTTCACCTCGAGCGCGCCATTGCCAACGCCGCCGACTGCGACCACATTGCCAGCCCACCATGTTCGGAGCGTTTAGACCGTCGCAGCCCCTCTCCGGAGGTCTTCTCTGGTTAGCAATGCCGCCTCTCTGGCCACCAATGCCATTGCCCCTCAAAGCTGATACACTACCGTAGGAAAATTCCGTGGCGGATGTCCGCGCCTCAGAAGCAACGGCAGCGCGACCGCCTGCGCTCGGTTGACAGAATCATTGCCACCGTCGACAAGGCGCTCGCGAAGCAGGGCACTTCGACCAAGAAGCTGGACCGCTGGAAGGACGAAATGCCCACCGAGCCGGAGATGCTGGCCAAGGACAAATACACCATCTTCGCCCGCTATGAGAAGAAGTACAGGAAGGGACTGCACAGTATGTGGACACGTCTTGGAGGCGCCGCCATCCGTGACGCAGGTGGCTAACAGGCAACGCAGAGCTTCCGAAGTGGACCAGAGTATCGCAGCGTCTCAACCCGCCTGGTTTCTAAGCCTCCCCGAACACGAAACGAGCCTACCCTCTGTATCATATGTATGGTTCACTTCTGGAGTTATGGGAGCATTTCTCGGCGTTGTCAAAGATGCCATGTGGTGTGTGTTGGTGAACTCCGCCTTGAGCGTCTTCGCACCTCCCGGCCAAAGGACGCACGAAACTGTCTGGATCGCAGACGGACCTACATGTTTCGTTCCCGCTGCTAGGTAAAAGTTAATGATACCATTTATATTCTACAATCCGACTGTGTTCAACACCAATAATTCTGCTAATAGATCAAACTCATGAAACTGCTTTGCCTTGTTGTCATGATCATTTCGACATAACTTGTCACGTATCTCGCCTCATCGTTTTCTAGTTGCCCCGAGTACTGCCTCAAAGGAACCAACGGAGGCTTAATTCCTCAAGAGAGCTTCATACTATCCGTCGTTCCAAGTCCCTCGACATGTCCTATCTTTGTTCCACAGTTTTTGTTCTTAGATCTTCCTATTTTCTTGTTTCTGAACCTCGCGATACTGTTCATCTCAGTCCGATCTTTGTAAGATTGGCTAAAACGGCCTTCATCATTACACACGCCCCAGTCAACATTTTTGCTCATCAGCATCATCATCATGAAGCGACGATACTATCACCACCTTCTCCACTGATTCTGTATAGTAATCGATTTATCAAATGAATCTAGTTGATTTTTTGTCTCCTGCTCGAGACTTGCTCTCGATTTGGCCTTATTTGATTGGTGTATGCCAGGCTTCATTGGGGACACTCCGGTTCGCAGTTTAGACTTTCCATTACATGCCGCTGATGTTGCTATTTTGGAAGGTTGGGCCGCTTCTTTACGTCAGTCAAGCGTTTCCCATACTGGCATACTCCTACCCACGATTTTTGGTCAATATCAAGAGCATCGCTGACTTTAGTCGCTATAGGTTGGTTCCGGCCTCGAAGGGTAAGCACTAATCCTAGAACAAGGCAAAACATGTGCCAATCTCTGCTACAAATACCAAATTGGGAAACACTGAACGGTAAGTAGGCTGAAGGACGGGCTTGCTCCGCAGACAAGACCAGAGACATCGTCCCGATTAGCACCCGACATAGTCCGCTGATGGCTACAGTGAGAGACGCCCGGCCAATCGTGGCCCCGCCACTAGAGAATTCCCTTCCTACGAAGACGTAACACCAGAAACCCCTCAAATCAAGGGCGACACCCCATTCCTTCCAGCCTGCCACCTTCGCCATCTCCTCCAATCCCGTCACGCCTTCCACTACATTTACACAAAAAACCAAAAAAAGCAATCCGCCACCACTGGCCCCGAGAACGTCGTCGTCATCACCAACCAATCACCGCCACCCGACCACACGGCGTCCGCAAACACGCCCCGCTTACCCTTCCTTCAGTCGCAGATCCGCGCTCCGTACGCCTACCAAACGTCATCCACGCACACCTTTTGCGACGTGAAGTAAAAAAAAAAATTACGAAAAAGAAGGCCCCAACACCTTTCTCGACACCGCTCCTCCAACGGGTGATGGGGGGAGGTTGGGGGGGGGGGGGGGGAGGGGAAAGTCCAACATCCCACCGTCGAATCGGCTCGCACCGCCCTGCTTTGCTTGCTACTTACTTGCTGCCTTGCCCTGCCCTGCCCTGCCCTGCCCTGCGTCGTCACCACACAGATGGGGCAACGCCGCCAATGACGAGGTAGCGTTTTTGTTTCCTCCGTGACCCGATGGCGGCTTCCGGACCTATCACTTCGGGGGCCAGCAGAATAATAACACCGATGTGGCGCTATACATACGCAGCAGATAGGTAGCGAACACACGCACGCACGCACACGCGCACATCACCTGCTGCTGCCGCTGCTGCATCGTGACGCAACGCCGCCGCCGCCTCCGCCGCCCCTCACATCACATCACGAGAAAACGCCGAACACGCAGGAGAGAGGGAAAAAAAAAAGCATTATTGTTGAGGGAGAGAGAGGGGGGGTGAGCGGGCGGAAAGGGACTCTCCACGTGTTCTCTCCCCTCTCTGCACAGTAGTGAGGATACGGGAGCCCGGAGGAGGGGGGAGGGGGAGGGAGGAGGGGACCCAATCCCGGTCTTTCCAAGAGGAAATCGTACAGCGCTAGGCTAGCTGCATGCCAATTTGCATAGCCCCTCCCTCCCTCCTCCGTCCCCTCTTCCCGCGAAAAGCTCCGTAGCGTTTGTGTTACCTTATACGATCTGTGATGTCACGCGGGAGAGGCGTGGGAAAAGGGTAACACGTGCGGTGCTGCTTATTGTCATCATCATAATCATCATCATCACTCGCCGAAGGTACGAGAAAGGCTCGCTTACTTGATGTGGCAATAGAGACAGGATGGCCGGTTGAAGCGTCCAACTGGTCTGGAGTTTCAACCACCTCGACAGTGTTGCGTAGTGACACTTCCCCAGTTCAAAAGGGGGTTGGAGGGGGGAGGGGGAGGGGGAGAGGGGAGGACAGCTAACGGCGTGCGTCATGCTGGTGGCCGTACTGTGTGCATGTTGCCCCCCCGGTTTTTAACTTTCCGACGCTGTGCGAACGGCTTGCTCGTGCATGGTTCGATCTCGATCATCTCGTACCACCACGCTGAATTCCTTTTTGCTTTGCAATGTGGTAAGAGAGGCGGTGTGGGAACCTTGCGAGCCATGGGATGGGATCGGTCGAGGAGACGAAGGGAAAATCTCATCGCGATGCTTTCGTTTCTCCCGTCGAGTAAAAGCAGATATAGGTATACATAGAGAAAAGAAGAAGAAGAAGAACAAGAACAAGAAGGTATAATCGTCGTGGCCCAGTTGTACTCCCACATGTCCTTCCCATAATCCTCCCGACTCCTCTGAGCCGTCCAAACAACAAAGGGGAGGCGAACGTACAGCAGCAGCAGCGCCGGCCAGCCGGCCAGCCGGCCAGCTCACCATTGAGCGACCCCAAACACAAGGAGATGATATCAGAGGTCTCGCGGACTCGCGAGTATGAGAGAGAAAAGACAAGAAAGTAGAAAGGAATATCCTTCTCTTCTAATGCAAGCAATATATGCATCCATCATAAGCTTCTCCCCGGTCTCCAATGCCACGCTGTCGTCAGAAAGAAGAAAAAACACAAAAGATCCAGTAACGCTCTCCCACACCCCACCCAAACACACATCCAAATATACCAGTAAAAGTCCCTCATGCCCCTTCCCGTCCTGCCTACGACATGAACTCCGGCTCCGACGGTAACATGCGTGCTCCCGAACCCAGCAGGAGAGATGCGATCCAATCCACACCCATATCCGCACACGCAGGCATCCGGCTCTAGGCATTCTCAATAATGCGTGACGGACGTATTCCCACTGCGCCTTCCCACCGCCAACTCGCGCAATCACTGCCTGGACGGATCGACCCAAAACTCTCTTTCTCTTTCCTTTTCGCGCTGGCGCTCGCGATCCCTCTCGCGGAAATCCTCAGGCGGCTCCCTGGCCGGTTCGATCATGCGAGGAGCCCGGCGTCTCTCCTTGTCATCCTCCTCTTCCTCGTTGCTCTCGAACGAGTCGTCGTCCTCCCTGTCCCTGTGCTTGCGGCGGGAGGAGCGGTGGCTGCTGCGGTGCTCGCTACGCTCGCGTTCACGTTCACGATCGCGGTCCCGGTCTTCACCGCTGCCGCGTTGGTATTCTTCTTCTTTGGGGCGCGTTAGCACATTGACAACAGTGTCAAGAATTCCAGTCAAAGCCTTCGACTTTGACAGCTTCTCTGAGCCGTCGAACAAAGCAGAAGAAATGGGGTCCACATCTTGATGGTGGTGATGATGGTGATGAGAGTGGTGCCTGTCTTCTTCCTCATCCTCATACCGACGATGACTGCGAGATCGATGTTTGCGGTGGTGCTTGTGCTCAGAGGAAGAGTGTGTGTCGTCTCGGTCCCGTCCTCGGGCATTGCTGCCCGAGGATGACCCTGACGAGGAGTGTGCGAGAGATCGATTCGAGTCCGCGAAAAATGACGAATAAAGCGCAGCAGAATCAGGTGGGTAGTTACCTCTGGCTTCACGAATCTCCCTTGTGCGATCCGCAAGCTTCTGGATATCCTCGCGCGTGAGGACGCGGAGCACGATAACGCAATCCTTTCTCTCCTCAAACCTTTCCTTGGCATCCTCCAGTGCTTCGGGATTGACGAGCCGGCGATCGATCTTGGTCCAACGAGCATCAACGGGGATGTCTTTGCCTTTCTTCGCATCTTTCATGGGCGCAACTCCCTCACGGATGGGATTCGGGTCCTCGGGGAACTTTGCGGTTGGTTTGCGCAGGATGCCCCTTGGAGGGGGTGGAGAGTCTCTATCAGACTTTGGAGGTGACACAATTCGGACACGACCGTCTCGCTCTTTCTCCTCAGATGTGGCCAGTGAGGCTGGCTCATCCACTATGGGTTCACCAAAGATGCTGTTACTCCGTTCGCTATTCCGATCTGGCTTCTGGTCCGGTACGAGCTCTCCATTACGATCCGGTCGAGGGACATCACGAGCGGTAGCCTCGGATGCGCGGTCTCTAGGAGGGGCGTCCTCTCGGTCTCTGTCGCGTCTACGACGCTCTTTCTCTCGATCAGACTCACTATCCCTATCGCGGACTGAACCAGCCGAGCGTTCCATCTCCTGTTGGAGGCGGCGTCGGTACTCCTCGTCCGGATCAATGCTCGGGGGAGCTTGCCGACGGTCCTCTCGGTCCTTCACATCATCCTTGTCGACATAGTGTCGTTCGCGAGGGACTTCGCCATCATCAGATGAAGGCTTCCGAGCGCGCCGCTTCTTTTCCTCGTCAGAATCGCTCCTGTGTTCTCGTCGCCGCTTCTTTTCTTCGTCGGAATCGCTTCTGTGTTCACGTTCACGTTCCCGCTGGTGGCGTGCCGCAGCACCTTCTGCTATATGCTGAGCTCCATAGGCGGCTCCGACGGCGGCGGCGGCAACTGGGACAACGCTTGGGATATGGCTATCCCTATCGCGGCGGTCCTCGCGACGGTCCTCACGACGGTCATCACGTCGATCGTCACGGCGGTCCTCACGATCCCTTTCGCGGTCGCGCTCCCGGTCGTAGCCTTTTGGTCGATCCCAATCGCTGGCGCGATCCCGCTCATAGTCCCTGTAGTCTCTGGCGTGGCGCTCAGGCTCTATCCGCGCTGAGCGTGGAGGATCCGGGATATAATCACGGGCGCTCGGTACAGAAATCCCAGCGTCTAGAGGATAGACCGGAACAGGTGGGGGAGGTGGCGGTGGGACATATCGCCGGTCGAGAATCTCATCACGAGTTGAGTGGTAAGGATCGTTTCCAGGACCGACACTGCTTGGTCGACCAACACTAGGCGCTTTGATGCCGAACCCCCTCGCTTCAACGTCGGGATCCTCGTAACGCCTGGACGTCCGAAGGCGGTCTCGGTCCTCGTGCTCATCACGGTAGCCATAGCGGTCATCTCGGCGATCATCGCGACGATCATCTCGCCTATCGTTGAAGTCTTGATGAAGGGCCGGCGCTGCCCGTACAGACGACGAGCGCGCAGGTGGCGGCGCGTACAAACTTTCATCGCGATAGTAGGGATCAGCGGTGCCTGTTCTCTCGTGTGATCGATCGCGTGACGAGGCTCGCGCATGGCCGTAATCTCTGACACTTCCACTCCGGCTAATAGCAGTTGCAGCTGCAACGCCGCCATTGATCTTGTCGAAGCCTCGAGTGGTAACAGGTGGTCCAGTAAGATCGCGGGCGGATGAGCGAGGGCCATAGGGCTCAACCATGCTCATCGGCCGCCTGGTGCGGCTTTCAACGCTCCCCGAGCGAGCGCGCCAACTAGGCTCCGTGTCTCGGTACATTCCGGCAGCATCCGTGTACGAATAGCTTTCGTCAACCGTGTCCTGCACTGGATAACGCTGGGTGGTCGTGTGGTAAGCCTTGGAGGTCGGCCGGCTGTGGCTGTTGTTGCCGTTGTGGCGACGAAGGTCTGCCTCGCGCGGATCGACTCTCACAGCCTTGCCATCGTCGATGCTGTAGAACTTCTTGTGTCCATGGCTGTGGCCTTGTCGGGATGACGGTCTGGGGACCGCAGCGGCGGCGGTCGAAACGGTATACGAGCTGCCGCGGGGATCGTGGCCGCGAGCCAGCGGACTCGAGGGTCGGTCATGAGCGTGCACCACGGTGCTGTGGGTAGTGGTGCGGATTGGCACGCCAGCACTCAGGGTGCTTGCTGGCCGCCGTGAGCCTTCGAGGGTGGAGCTACGCGGCCGGCCACTGTACGCATCATAGCCCGCACTGGCTCGAGTGGCTGCGCTCGGCGCGGTCGAGTAGTTGGACGTGTTGGACGAGGGCGCGATGCGATCGCCGCTCGACCGTGGCGACCTACTGTAGGGGTCGTGGTAGGTGTCATAAGAGCTGAACGAGCCCGTTGTTGCGCGGCCAGGATTGTGTATACGGCGGCTCCCCGGCGAAGAGGACCGGTAGTAGCGCGGCTCCATGGTTTCACGTCGTGGAGAGGCGGGGTTGAGGTTGGAGGGATGCGGCGGGGTATACTGGAGCGTAGTGCAGCGAGGGAGCGACGGCGGTTTCCCGTGGCCGGGGGCAAACGGAAAGGGCTGGTTGACGGGGAGAGAGAGGCGCCTGTTGAAGGGGGACTTGTCGGGCGCCGCTGGGCGGCAGTTGCTTGGGCTGCGAACCGCCATGTTGTCAGCTCCAGAGCCGCAAGAAGGACTCGAAAACACTCGGGCGCCCGGCGCTCTGGGAGGGGGGAGGGATCTCACTTTTTTTATTCAGTGCGCTATGTCGCAGGTTCTAGAGTGGAGCAGGCCGGCTGGCGGCAGCTCCAGGGTTCGGACTTGGGTGCGGGCCTTACGATGAAGCCAGCGATGGCCCCTCTCGACCGTGATCGCAACCCGATGGCCGTGCAGTGTAGCTAATGCGCCAGGTGGGCAAGGATGAGGCACGGGCGCGGGCCAACGAGTCGTAGCGGAGGGCGCATGTGCGGTGGAGCGCGCAGGGCAGGCCGAAGATCGCTCGAGTTCTGCAGGCGCGGTGCGAGCGGGCGGCGGCAGTGCACTGGGACAGGCGACGCGGGGAGATCTGAAGAGAGGGTATGCTGATGCCAGCTTGTGTGGGCTTGCGCGAAGGCTGCCTCGGCCAATGACCTCACAGCTCGCGCCTGTGTTCTGCCATGACGTACAACACAGTGCGAGCCCTAACTTCACGTCTACACAGTGCCTCCGGGCTCCCGCCAGCCCACCACGCCCTACTTGCGCGCACGTCTCGGCGCAATCGCCCACCCGCCGACGCTCCCGCCGCGCCGGCGCCAGCGACTGCGTCCTTGCACACGCCAGATGCCACCCGCCTGCGAGCTCGGCTAAAAGCGTTGTCTAGGGAAGAACCTTGCTGCGCATGTACCGCGAGTGAGGCTTACACCTCGCCTGCCGCACTCGCTCAGCCAAGCTGGCGATCGACGGACAGCCTGTAGCTATTCGTCGCAGCCACCGCACCGCCAGCTGCCGTTTCAAATTACTTAGCGACGATCCTCCACGTGTTTTGCTTCCTGGCGCTGGGCCGGATCAGCGCGTGCTTTGGCACGGCGTTTCTGTTCTCCCGCGGCTTCGACGGCCTTCTGATCAGCCTTACCGTGGGTTCCGGCCTGATGAATAATACCTCACCAGCCCCGACGAATCGAAGTTGCCATGACTTCAGCAGAACTCCACACTGTTTCGACTCAGGGTCTCAACTGACCCTGCACGATCCTCCTCGCCGCCGTGGGGTGCATGCAATTTCCACCTCCAGCCTGGCCTCTCCGCCGGTCAGCGTCCGCGTTCAGACGAGGCGAGAGCCCGGCCCGCATCGCGGTGGCCAAGGCATCCTCCGCAGAGACCGATCAGACGCTAGCTGAAAACGGTATTCCCATCTCGCCATTCTCCAGTTTCTCCATGTGGCCATTGGCTGTTTTCCCACACTTGCCATTGCCCGGCAGGACGGCGTTTCTGATCTTCAGGCCATATGTGGGGTTGGCAGCACCTACGGACGCGGCGACGGCGGCGAAGAGAAAAACGTCCTGCGAGGACACGCATCTGAATACCCCCTGCCAATCGGATAGCCTTTGCTGCTTCAACTACTGCGGGACCTGGCATTCCGACCACGTCGCCACGACCCACGAGGAGAAACTGCAGAGCACCTGATCCCTTGACCCGCTTCCTCTCACCGCAGCATCGCCAGGGCCCTCTCTGCTGCATACTCGAGGCTCGTTGGCATGCACTGGACCCTTGCTGCGGGCCGTTGGATTTGGCTTCCAGTGCTCGAAGTGGTCTCGACCATCCGCGTTTGCGCAATCTCATGAGCAGGGGTTCGGGATCTACAATTATCAGCGCATCCTCGAGCTGTTGACGTCAAGCTATCAGGCGGGCTTTGCTGGTCCTGCAGGCCATGACTCGCGCTCCGACGGCGAACCAGAATCCTCCGCCGAATAATGGGGCGCCCGTCGGCACACTGCGACGTGAAGGAATGCAGCAGGCCATGCGTGTGCAACACGCCCGGATAGATCACCTGGGGACAATCATATCGCCTTCTGGTTGAGATTGTCATCGTGCCACTGCTAGCTGCAGAATCACCGCGATGCTGCACACTATTGCTGCCCGAACCGCTGGCAGCCTCGTGCTCGAGGCTTACTTTGCGACACGGCTTAAACATCTTCTTTCGTTCCTCCATGCGTTTATGCTGTGTAACCTCTCCTTCAGTCCTTGTCTTCGTGTGCGCTGCTCCCAGCCGCAATTGGTCGCACAACAATGAGATTCGAGTCTAAAAGCCATTGCCACGCGATGAAGGATCTTTTCTTCACGGAAACTCGAGTGTTGACCAATCATTACTGCAGGCGCCCATCCTCCTTCGTGGTTATCACGAGTGTCCGATGCACTCTGACCGCCCCGTTGCCCCGTCGCCTCGTAAGCCTACGCCCAGTGGAGAGGATACCAGAGACAGGAAGACTTGCAGTTCCTACGTTGACCGGCCTGCTGGGTGTCTTGACCTTCGGCATTCAGAATGGCCTCTCCGCTCATCGTTTGCCAAACGCGCTGGCCAGGCTATTCACACCGGACTTGGTGGTGCCAGGAGGTCGCTAAACCCCACATGTGTCAACGGTATCTGTGGGTCTGTGGCGTGGCTCGGATCATCCACCATGGATGATACGCGGACGCTCACCACAGCAGTTGATCAGCAGCCTCCCAGCGTTTCGGTTGCGAGATATCCTGTTGTTTCTACCGCCTCGATCTACAGGCTCCACACCGGATTTGATCTCTAGATCAGAGGATGACGCCTACATCGCCGCAAAGTCGCTGCAATCCTTCACCACGTCAACGCTGAGCTGGAGACCTCTCACCGACTAAATGAAGCCGTGTTACGGGACCCCTCAACGTTCACTCGGCCCCATTTGCTTCTTGGCTTGCACTGGCGCATTTCGCCGCCCATGGGGCAAGGGCAAACCATGCCAGTTTTGGTCATGCTGACGGCCAACTCGTGACGGGCCGATTTTTCTGCTCGTCGCTGGGAAGACTAGGCTGGAGATGTCAGGTACAGGGTGGCGTATATAATTCATTTCCGCCACTCTCTTCGCTGACGTCCAGCTAATAACAGTTACGTGGCTCACTACTTTTGACCACGACTCCTAGGCGACGCTTGCGGGTTACAAGCGTACGGATAACCCTCAAAAAGCCGATGGTCCCTCGTGTCGCCTTTCTGTAGCGGTCCCCACTCATGGCATTCCGCATGGTGGTGAGCTTAGTGGTGCTGAATAGTCAACTGAGGTAATCTTGCGTGGTCTTGCCCATGTAGCCCGGCCGTGTGGTGCTGGAACTTCGGGAGTTTGGCTTCTGGCTGGAGCTGCTTCAGGTTTTTTTTTTCTTCTCGGCTTTTCCTCCCCTTCGAACTCACCATAGACCCGCGTCCCTCACTGTGATCTCTTGCCAAGATCTTAGAAAGCCAACGCACTGAGGCTTGGCTCTCTCAACAATATGTGGCGAGCTCGGTTGAGCGTCTGCCCTTCATAACTGCGACGGCCAGGCTAGGCTCACATTACGTACTTGATGAAGAGTAGGTAAGTTCACCTAGCATTGCAACTGTGAGCATGACGTTTAGACGGCAGCGGGAGATGGAGAAGGTTTTGGTAAGATCTCTTATGGATCGGAGAAATTGCCAGGACTAATTAATATTTCCACATCAACGTGGAATTGAGTTAATTCCAAACGAGCTTGGACGTTGTCTGGTCCGTATGTGAATCTTTATGCCAGAGCTGATGGCAAATAAACATCATTTGATAAAAGGAGGAGATGTTGTATGCAGACCGCTCCTTTGCACCTGGTCCATTCTTCACCTCCCCGTTCCCATCCAGACCAAGGCGACAGTGGGACATCAGCATCTCAAGTTACAATGCCATCTGGTTTTGAGAAAAGTCAAATGGATGGCTGTGACTTTCTTGGCGCCCGAGGCTACACTAGCGCTTGCTATATCCGACTACATTGCATCCAATTCCAAGTACCAGAAGATGGCTAAGATATACATGAGCTATGGCCGTCAAGGATGGACACTGTCGCGCTTGTTAACTTCCCACTTGAGGATGCAGACGAGCCACTATACGAATTGACTGATGGAACATCTGGCCTTAGAGAAGGCTGAATGTCTCTCTTAACGTGATGGAGTGCATTATATCCGCAATTCACTTTATGACCCGATCTTGGGCTCTGTATCAGTAGCAGAGCCTCAACTCAGATATATCTCCCTGGCAAACTGGCTGCGCTTCCGCTCGAGACACACAAAGCATGGCTTGGACCCATACGCGAGCGTGGAGGAAGCCGTTTCAAAGCGATTCGGAGGAACAGGGTGATGTGTCCACACGAGAAACAAGAGCCTCGTGAAACGAGCCGTCGAAGCAGCGCGCCCCGGTCGCCACGTTGGCGACGGACCAGCTGCGCAACTGCATGAGGCGGCGGTCGGGGTTCCTTTTAGTGGTCTGCTCGTGTACGTGCTGGTGGCGGTGCTATGTGTCACCGCGAGGGCCTTCGTTGCGGTCGAGGTCTTTCGCACGCTGGCTTTTCTGCCGTCGGGGCCGGCGGATGTTCCGTGTGTTGGTTGAATGGTCTTATCGATGGTCTGGGTTGCGGCTGTGGAGAATTCTTCTGTGACTGGGGTGGGTTTTTGATTCGACGGTGGGAATTGCGCGGGCCGCTGATGACGGTTTTTGGGACGGGTGGCCCTCAACTTGGGATCTTGCTGGCTTACTTGCCTTATTTGCAAATCCATCTTGCTCGAGCTCTTTCAAACTTGTAATACAAGCTTTTGCTGTTCTTGTATAAGTGTATGTGTTGGACAGCAGTGTCCGATCAATGTCCAACAGGATGTATCGTGCCGAAACCGCGTAGAAGTTCAAGTAAATGTGAGCCAGAAGTGGTTCAAATGCACGGCTTGATTTATGTCTTCTTCAAGAGCCTATGACTAGTTTTTGAGCATGCAATTCGCGTGAGTTACGTCTTCCGTATCAAAGTGACACCTTCAGCCACCTCACAAGCGCTCTTGCTCACCACTACAACAAACCATCCGCAGCGCCCGAAACCCGATCATCTCACAACTCGAAATCATCGACGCCGCCTCGCTGTGATCTCACTCGCAGCTTACCTCTTCTCCTTCCGCCACAAACAAGACACACTCGCACGGCGCGCCGCATCGCCGAAATCCGCACCGCCACCCTTCAACGGAAACATTCGTCTTCATCGCGGTGCACGCCAGAGTGTCCTCACACGCACAAGCCGCTGGCACCGTAAGACTAGCCGGTGCTCTAGGTGCTCACCCGCCCGCCGCCCATCTACAACCACAACAGCCATCGTCCGCAACTTCACTTTCTTCTACTCCTCCGGCGCCACTGACCAGCGCGACGCGTCACCAACTGCCGACCATGTCGGAACCCGACCCCAAGCCCGATACCAAGCCCGACCCGCAGCCCCAGAGGGCGTGGCAAGAGGGAAGCAACGCGCCCTGGTCAACGACCGAGAGCCTCAATCGTCGGTGAGTGACAACCTTTCAGACCTTTCCAGCTCATACACTTCACCCCCGGGGGGCGGGCGCGCGCCAAAGACATACCTGGTAGCAGACATCTCCCTACCGACCCGACTTGCGGGCATCGTTGTTGTCCAAGGTGCAAACCGATACCCCCGACGGTTCAACAGCCTACGCCAGTGGCGCACAGCTTGGAGATGGTGTTTTGCCGAATGGAGAAACTCCGTGGCAACCATAGGAGCGATTTTTCTTCACCTCTTTCGCATAGCTACATGCAAAGCTTCCCAAGTGCATTCTGACCATTTTTTCCAGGTTGTTCGAGAGCAAGCTGCTGGCCGACGTCACCATTGTCTGTGCCGACGGCAAGGAGATCGCAGCGCACAGTCCCCTGCTCCTCAGCAGCGACTTCTTCGTCAAGGCATTCAAGTCGAACCTGAAGGTAAGAAAGCCAAAAAGAAGAAGAAAAAAAAGCATCATCTCGAAGTGAAGCGAACCCAATACACATGCTTCCAGCAGCGCTGACGCCTCTCCCAAAAACGATCCAGGAAGCCCAAACCAAGCGCTTCGTCTTCGAACGCAGCACGGGCGACGACCCGCACCTCAACCTCGACCACGACGTGCTGAACCGCATGCTGGAGTTCATGTACTGCGGCACCTACGCGGCCGACGCCGACGCGGACGAAGCGGTCGCCACGACCATGTCCCGCCACATCGACCTGTGCGTGCTGGCCGACTACTTCGCCGTCGAGGGGCTCCAAGCGCACGCGACGGAGCGGGCGTGCGCGGTGCTGGAGGAGTGGGACGCGGCGAGGCCGGCGCTGGCGGGCATCATCGCCGCGGCGTACCACCCCGGGCGCCCGCGGCACGCCGTCGCCGGCATCCGCGCCGGCGTCGTCGACGTCGTCGCCAAGCAGTTCGGCCGCGAGCTCGCGCCGGACAGGGCCTTCTGCCGCTTCCTCGCGGGCTGCGGCGAGTGCTGCGTCGACGTGATGCGCAGGATGTGCGAGAACCGCCCGCCCGTCACCGGCTACATCGTCACGCAGTGCTACAAGTGCAAGAAGGCGTTCGTGGTCGCGCTGAGGGACGACTTCACGCCCGCGCACTGTGCGCATTGTGGCGAGAAGAACCACAATAGCAGCTTGAGGTACCGCGGGAAGTGATTTCGGTCACGTCGGCGTGGGAACGTGCGGGCTGGAGCGATGTGTCGGGGACGATTGCTGGAAGAGGCCGATGGCTAACCTTTGTTCAAGCTTGTTAGTGGCAATTGTCAGATAGCTTGAATGCGCAAAACACAGAAAAACGGCAAGAATCCAGCCGCATCTCCAAAACATCTCCAAAACTTAAACAAATTATCATTTCAGCACTTTGATAAAAAGTGCTCAGTAGTACACACCAATGGTATCACAACAACAACCAACCAACCAACCAACCAATCCGCTAAAAACAATCCCTCCCCCCCCCAACACGCATCCAACCAAACCGAACTCAATGACGATCGTCCGGCCTACTCCGATGCAGCCTTAGGGTCGGGTCCTCCAAACCGGGCCGGATAAACGAGTAGACGCCGAACGAGAGGCCGAGGGTGATGACGGCGACTGTAGCACATTCGACATACTCAGCCAACGCCTGTTCTCTCGAGACCGCCTCGACGCACGACGACGACCGACTCGTAGTCATGGAGAGTTGTCGGCTGTGCGGGGCGAAGGAGGGCGAGGTGTGGAAGTGTTGGGCACGCTTACCCAGCGGATAGATTTCGACGGGGATGGCTTTGACGCCTTGGCGGATGCGTTGGGAGACGGTGTGGGCTGTTGGTGGGTTCTGTGAGTTTTTTGATATGTGATGGTGGTGGGCGGGGTCAAGGGCGTACCGGAATGAGGGTCTTTGGGCATGGAGCGCATCTTGGGCGACTGGTGGAACATGCGGGCGGCGGGCCGGGCCTTGACCAGCAGGTCGACGGCGGGCCGTGCGCGGAGCATGGTGGATGGTGCGCGGGTGGCGGCAAACATTATGGTAGTGTGAGAGCGGAGATGGAGGTCCGTGGAGTGGAGAGTAGATTTCGCGGAGAGCGAGAGAGGGGAGATTCCAAAAAGGCGAGGCCTTGAATTATAAACAGTAGAGAGGAGAGGAGAGGAGGGGTTATGTACAGGGCGGGGTAGGTATGAGGTAAAGAGGCTCAAATCCTTGTGCTGGCGACAGGGGAGGTTGCAAGCTGGGCGGCATATTTAAAGACGGAGTCGTGATGGAGGGAGTACCTGATGTCAGCTGAGAGAGTCGGGGGCGGTTATTGGGCGCGGGGAGGTGGAATGGGGAGGATTGGCGGTGGTTTGATGCAGGCTGGTGATGCTCACACCACACGTCGCCCGTATCGAGCTGCGTCGTCCGACCCGTCAGCTCCTCTCGGCGCGCCCCGACTGGCCGCCCGACTCCAGATTGCCTGCTTCGGCCTAGCGCCCTGCCTTTCTGCTGCACCTTGGCGGGCGCTGTTCGTGGAGAATCCGGGGTCGAAGAGTGGTCAATCAGGCCATGGCTGCGTCGCGCCTGCAGGCCTGCTGCGCCGGCGGCCTTCGTCACGGTATGATCGTCGCAACACGTTCGACGCGCTTACATGTCGCAACGGCGCTGGGCGGAGTGCGGCGCAGGCAGGATCGGCACTCGCCCAGGAGAGGGAGGCAGAGTCGAGTGAGGGGCGGGACTTGTCGGGCGGCGGTCGAAACCCGGCCACAAGATGACGCCGAGCTCCGCCTATCTCTAAACACCATGGCACCACTTTCGACTCACAGTCCCAGGCAGCAGAGCTGGTCGAGATTTTGCATCGGTGCTGGGTCGTCGTTGCCGTGGGAGGCTCCTTCCTCAGACCATCGGCGGGCCCGGCGGAGCGGCACCCCACTTCCTCCACATGGACCAATACGCGTGCACGCATTAACTCGCCATCGCCTCAGTTGCTATCTGCAGCTCCCCCGCTCACTCCAGATCCGACATAAACCTCACCAGCCAGTCCCACCGCGCAATGAAACTCCTGATCTTCTTCCCAAAGACCCACAGCGGCATCGTCAGCCCGCACACGCCCAAGAAGGCCGCCCCCAGCGTGTTGAACACGGCCAGCGGCCCATCCTTCGCCAGCCAGTCGTTGACAAAGTACGTCAGCCCGAACGTCAGGAGATTGCGAGCGTTGATGGCCACGAAGGCCTCTTCGGCGAGGTTGGGGTACGAATCTGCGACCCAAGTCAGCACCAAGCAAGTTACCGCAATAGGAAGGTCGCCGCAGCTTCACGCACCGATGACGTATCCAAACACCGACACGGCCGCGAACGCCAGCGCCGCGTTCGCCAGCCCGTAGGTCACGACCGGCCCCATCCAGTGCGTCACGTTGTGTACCGTCAGCCCGAAGCCGAAGAAACCGACCGTCCCCAGAATCGCCGTCACGATCATCAGCACGAGCCGGAACTCGGGCTCGTACACGCCGTGGTTGCGCTTCGTCAGCTTGATGCACACCCAGTCGTTGAGCGGGCCGGAGATGACCTCGGCGATTATGGTGAGGATGAAGGGCGAGAGCCCGGTGAGGCCCGTCTGCGCGACGGTGAAGTTGTACGGCGGCTCGACGAAGATGACGCCGTTGACGACGGAGAAGACGACGATCCAGCTGGTAATAACCACCGTCAGTCGAGCGGAGCTGTGAGTTGGAGGCAACTTACGTGAGGGTGGTTCCGTAGATGAGGAAGCCCCATAGCACCGCTGGGTAGAAGAACATGACAAACGGCCGCGCCATGATCTTCCACATGGGCGCTTTGGAGTACTTGTGCCCCGTCCACGGCCGCATCGTCTGCCAGTACGATAGCTTCGCCTCGTCCGCGCCCGCGTGGATCACGTGTTCGATGTGCACCGCGCGTCCTTCCTTTCGTGGGCCGCTTGATTCTTCGTCGCTCCCGCCTCCTTTTTCGTTTGCAAAGTTCCTGGTGGGCGCGGTGCCTTCGCGGATGTATGCCGTCTCTGGCACGAAGAAGATGATGCCGAACATGCTGAGGCCGAAGAGGATGGCGCAGACGCCAAAGGTCCACTTGTAACCCAGGTTTTCGATGATGTAGCCCGAGATGAACGAGGCGCCGGCGATGCCGCAGAGGAGGAACAGGTTCCACACCGCCAGTCGCGTGGCGCGCTCGTGGACGAAGTAGATGTCGGAGATGGTGGCTTGGACCAAAACCTCGTAGGGTGCCATTCCTTCATCTAATCAGCAGGATATCCAATTTCCGTCACAATCCGTTACTTACCAATCCCGCCGATTATACGGCTCCCAAGGAAAGAACTGTAGTTGTCCGCAACTGCGCCCCAGATGCTGACGATGAAGAGAATGATGATGGCGCCGATGTAGACCGGGCGCTTCCCGTACATCTTCGCGATCGGATTGATGAGGAACACACACAGTCCGAGAGTCAGGATGAGCCAGGCCGTCGATTGCGAGAGCGTGTTGACGGATATGCCCAGCTGCTGCGAGATGGGGACGAAGCCGGGCCCAAGCATCGGACCGTATGCGCCGACGACGCCTGCCGCGAAGCCGACGATAAGAAGTATCACTGGGTACGACACGAAAAATGTTAGTACTGGTCACAGACTTTTCTTCTATGGGGACGACGGGGGGAAGGAACACTGACTGTCTTTCTTCCAGAGCGGCCAGTTCAATGGGTCGTTTGGCGAGTCTGATGGCTGCGGTACGAGCAGGATGTGCGAGAACTTGCCCGTTCCATGCTTCAGGTGGTCTGCTGGTATGTCTTGGAGCTCGGGAGGCAGGTCGGATTGGTCGTTCATCAACGCTGTGCGTGCATTTTCGTCAGCACACTCAATTCGCTTCAACACTTTTTTGGCGAATGACAACGGACGAACCCGTTCCCGGCACCACCTCCATATTATGATCCTCCAAAATTCCAAAAGGCATGGTGGACGAGGTGAGGCGTCAAGCTGCCGCTGTGTCCAGAGGAAGTGTCGAAAAAATGATCCTTCAAAGATGCGGTGGTGGTGGAGGAAGAAGGAGAAACCAAAAACAAACCCGCCTGTCGAGGACGACGGCAGGACATCCGAACGGAATATAAAAAGCACACACGGCGTTCCCTTGCCCTCTTTGCGTTAGCAGCGAAGTATAACAGCACGAAACGGCAGTTACTGAAAGCCAGCAAGTGCCGGGTTGTGTGCGTGTGCGGCACATCACTTTCCCGTCCCGCGAGGTCAGCCAGGCAAGGCCCCCTCCGTGTGACGTTAAGCAACATATACGCCAAGCCCACGGGACACGGGTGTGCTTGGTTAGTGTCGTGCGGGGGAGGAGAAGCTATTTGTCGGGCCGCCGGCGTGGGGTAGGAAAGTGGGAACCGTGCGGGTGGGGATGCAGGGGTGTGCTGGTGTGGGTATGGTGGGCGGCGATACGCTCCATTGAGATTGTTCACCGAGGTACCCCCAATACGAAAGCCGTCTGCTCTGCCGGGTATGCGTGAAAAGGACGTGGGCAGTATAGCTGTCTGGCAATAACACAACCGAGACCGTTGGAATGCGGAAGACAGGGAAGAAAAGGCTTGCTTCGCGCTGTATCTCATCTGCAAATTTACAGTGGCTTGTCTATCGTCGCTTTCATTCATCGACTAAAGCCTGAACAGCAATACTACCTCCCCTTCCTACACCAACACTGCCACGAAAACCATCTACAACAAAGACGTCACATCCGGAACCCCCTTCGCCTCCTCCTTCCGAATCCGCTCCACCGTCTCCGCATACACCGCATACGCATGCGCCTCAGCATCGTGCCCCAACAACCACTCCTCCCTCGGCAACTTGACCGCCTCGGGCTGCTCCTTCACCTTGTTGAAATCCGCCTTGTGCCAGCGATCCCTGGTCGTCTCGCCCGTCTTCTGCGCCTTCCGCACGCGCTCGTACCTCATCCGCTCGTACGCCAGCAACGCCTCCCTCACATCTCCCCCCTTCTTTCCCTGACCTCCTCCTTCCTCCTCCTCCCCACCACTTGCGCCACTCGACTTCGCCGCCAGCTCCAAGCACACGGCGACCGTCACGCCGTCCTCGACCGCCTGGCTCGCGCCCTGGATGCTCGTGGGCAGGAACGGATGCGCGGCGTCGCCGATGAGCGCGATGCGGCGGCCGGGCGAAACCCACGTCGGCAGCGGGTCGCGGTAGACGAGCTTCCAGTCGACGAGGCGGTCGGGCGGCGTGTGGCGCACGATGGCGCGCACGGTCGGGCTCCAGTCTGAGAGCAGGGCGAGGGCGTCGGCGACGGAGCCCGGCGCGGACCACGACTCGGCGACGTCGGCAGTGTCCTTGTGCGTGCAGACCCAGCTGAAGGAGGTGCCGTTTTTGATCGAGGCGGCGAGGAAGTGGATGTCGGGGCCTGTGGGATGGATGGTGTCAGAGGGATATGCTGCGGGGGAGAGAGAGCAGGAGAAAGGGCGAAGGAGGAGCAAACCAACTCACCAAGCCACCCCGTATGCGTATCGCCGTCGACGACGAGATGCCTCGTCAACGGGTCCTTTGCCAGCTCGTCCGACGGGAACCACGCGCGCCAGATGGCGTACCCGGAGCTCTTCGGCTTGTCCTCCTGCCCCAGCACGATCGTCCGCGCTGTCGACCGCACGCCGTCGGCCGCCAGCACCACGTCCGCCGTGTACCTCTTCCTCTCCTTCCTCTTCCCTCCTCCCTCCACACCCGCCTCGGCCCCGACCTCGACCTCGACCTCCACCACCACCCCCGACTCCCCCTCCCCCTCGAAATACTCCACCACCCTCTCCCCACACCTCACATCCACCCCGACCCGCACCGCCTCCTCCCACACCACCCGATGAATCTCGCCGCGATGCCCATTAAACTTCTTCCCGCCCGCGCCCTCCAGCGCGCCCTCGTCCCACACCTGCGTCATCAGGTGCTCGCCGTCGAACCGGTTGAACACCAGCTCCCGCGACCGGTGGCAGATGGGATCCAGCGCGGCCTCGACGCCCGGCCACCGCCGGAAGACGCGTCCCGCGTTGTGCCCGAAGGAGATGATGTCGCCGAGGCCGGCGGCGGGCCGCGCGAAGCTTTCGAGGAGCGTGACGGGGCCGTGGCCGTGGCGGACGCATTCGATGGCCGCGGTGAGGCCGGCGAAGCCGGCGCCGATGACGAGGACGTGGGTGGTCGTGGTGGTCGTCTTCTTCTCTTTGGGCGGTGGTTGGACGTGGTCGTCTGGTTGGGATTGGGGGGCCATTTTTTTGCTTGTGTGTGTGGATCTCTCGTTCTCTCTCTCTCTCTCTCTCTCTCTCTCTCTCTCTCTCGCTCTTATTTTTTCCTTCTTTCTATCTTTTCTCTTCCCCCTGTGGTTACCCGGATTTGGGGGCTTTGGAAGGGTTGCAAGGGGTAGTACGGTGATTGTGAGAGCTGTTTGTGGGGAGATAATGCGGTCAAGAATATTGGCGAGTCAGTGGACTTGCGGAAAAAACAGACCATTGCTTTGGTCATAAAGGGAGCCGCGACACGCGTCGAGGAGCAAAATGCGGGGCCCCGCATGTCAACTGCGCGGGTGTCGAACGTGGGGGAGGGGCTTTGCTCCCTTGCCGACGTGGAAATGCCGACGACATCGTGGCCGGCCTTGCTGGCTTTTCGGGCTGGACCAGGGGCGGCTCAGGGACGTCACTAACAAGGCTTAATGGCTGGGGGTCGGATGAATGGTTCCGGAAAGGTAAAGTGATGCAAAGCTTGGACGCTTCCCCACAGCCAGCCAACGACCCCACATCCCTGCACGCCCCGCCAACCGCTTCTTATCCGGACAACACTTCGTGCCCCCTGCAGCGTGTTTGGCCAGTTCAGCTCCTCCGAGTGCAACTGAATCATGGCTTGTCAGGCCCTGCAGCCGCATCTGGCGCTTTCCCCGATTGGGTAAACGCTGCCTCGTCGGATGAATTGCACGTCGGATATGCACCGCGAGGTATGCGCATGGTGGGGCAGTCTGTCTGGAATTGCCGACCATCGAAGCTACCTCTCACAGGTCAAGTGAGTGCCCTCAACACCAGTCCATCTGAGACGGCTTCTCCATCGTCGCCAACATGGCGCTCGGTTCTTTCGTCCCCGCAAGCTTCAGCTCGTCCTACTTCTGGCCCTCTCTCGTTCTCCTAATTATCCTGCCGCCCATCTTGACTCTGCTGCACGACATCAGGCTATGGCGACGCATGCCCCCCGGCCCACCGCCTCTGCCCTTCATCGGCAACAAACACCAGCTCCCCGCATCGCAGCCATGGCACCAATTCGCCGCCTGGGCCGAGACCTACGGCCCCATCTTCACCCTCTGGATCGGACGCCGGCCCACGGTCGTCATCTCCGACCCACAGCTGGCAGCCGAGCTGCTGGAGAAGCGCAGCAACAAGTACTCGTCGCGGCCGCGCATGGTCGCCATGGGCGAGCTCCTCTGGGACAACGCCAGCATCCTCGTGCAGCCGTACGGCAAGGCGTGGTCGACGCGGCGCAAGCTGCTGCACCAAGCCCTCACGCCCAAGGCGCTGCAGCTCTACAAGCCCGTGCAGGAAGCCGAGGCGGCGCGCCTCGCCGCGCAGCTGCTCGCCGCGCCCGCCGACTTCGAGAAGCTGATCGAGCGCTTCACGGCGTCCGTCGTCTTCTGCGTCGCGTACGGCCACCGCATCGACAGCCTGCGCGCCGACGTGCTCCGCGCCCGCTTCGGCTTCATGCAGTACAGCGCCTCGCTCAACGTGCCGGGCCGCTACCTCGTCGAGACCTTGCCCCTCCTGAAGCACCTGCCCGACGTCCTCGCGCCGTGGAAGGCCGACATCAAGGCGCACGGCGCGCGCGAGGCCGCCGCCAACATGGCCCTCGTCGACGTCGTGCGGCGAGACATGGCCACGAACCCGTCGTCCTGCCCGCCCTCGCTCTGCAAAACCCTGCTCGAGGCGCGCGAGGGAGGAGGCGGCGAGAAGGATCAGACGACGGCCAACCAGCTCACCGACCGCGACTTCTCCTTCCTCCCCGCCTCCCTCTTCGGCGCCGGCGCCGACACCACCGCCTCGACCCTCTGCACCGCCCTGCTCGCCCTCGTCACGCACCCGCACGCGCTGCGCGCCGCCCACGCCG
Organism: Diplodia intermedia; assembly: GCA_021495925.1. Classification (NCBI taxonomy): domain Eukaryota; kingdom Fungi; phylum Ascomycota; class Dothideomycetes; order Botryosphaeriales; family Botryosphaeriaceae; genus Diplodia; species Diplodia intermedia. The sequence goes on along the minus strand of JAKEKT010000015.1, from coordinate 115,848 downwards.
AGCTCGACGCCGTCGTCGGGCCCACCCGCCTGCCGCGCTTCGCCGACGCCCCGCGCCTGCCGTACGTGCGCGCGCTCGTCACGGAAGTCCTGCGGTGGCGGCCCGTCGCCGTGCTGGGGGGGACGCCGCACGCGAGCACGGCGGACGACGAGGTCGTTGTCGACGACATCATCATCGACGATGACAACGACGGTGGTGGTGGTGGTTGTGGGAAGAAGCGGACGTATACGTACCACATCCCCGCAGGCACCACGGTGCTGGGCAACTCGTGGGCGATCAACCTGCACCCGGCGTACTACCCTCACCCGCACCGCTTCGAGCCGCTGCGCTTCCACGACGATCCCGCGCTGCGCCCGCCCGAGCTCGTTGGCGCCAGGACGCATCCGAGCAGGGCCGGCCACTCGAGCTTCGGCTGGGGCAGGCGCGTGTGTCCCGGCGCCGGGCTGGCCGAGAACGGCGTGTTCGTGGCGCTGGCGCGCGTGCTGTGGGCGTGCGAGGTGGCGCCCAAGGAGGGGGTTGTGTACGACACGTTGGCGTATACCGACGGGTTCAATATCAGGCCGAAGAGGTTTGAGTGCGTGATCGGGGCGAGGAGTGGGAGGCATGCGGAGGTGGTGAGGGCGGAGGCGGAGGGGGAGGCGATGGGGGTGTTGGGGAGGTTTGCGGCGTTTGCGGAGGGGAAGGGGAAGGGGGAGGAGGCGTGAGGGGGGGAGAGGGATGGGGTGGGTGTTGAGCGTGGCGTTTGGTCCGGAGCAGGGGATGGCCTGTGGATTGGAGGAGTTGCTTTGGTTCTCGCGTCCTCCCTCTCGCCTCTGTGGCTGCTGGGCGGGGCTTTCGTCGTCTGCCTGGGCCCTGATGAGTGTAGTTCACCTAAGCTTGTGATACTGTAACGATGAAGATATGGAAGAATCAAGGAGGATCTTGCAAGCCTAGGGCGGGAAGGTACATATATATATACCGCCGGCTCTTTCTCACTGTTTACCCACTCTCTCTTCCTCCCTTTACCACCCACATCTGCATCGGAGATTGACAGTGGAGCGAGGGGGGAAGGAAAGGAAAAGAGAAAAGATACTGGAGGGACGGTGCGTTGCTAAAGATGGTTGAGAGGTGGGGAAACGCGCCGCCGCTCCTGTCTGGTGAGGTATGGCTGGATGTTGTGGGTGATTCCGAGCATGGATACCGGCTGGCTGGCTGGCTGGCTGGCTGGAGAGAGTTCGTCGCAGCTTACCCCGACTATATTGGTCTTAAGCATGGTTTGCTAGTTTGAAAAGCCTCGTTGCAGACACAATGATGGCAGGAGCCATTGCGCTCTTACCTTTGTAGGCAGCTGGAGAAGAGATCTAGACGTACATGCAGGCTCAAGCTTCAGCGTGCATGGGAACTTGGAGTAGGAGTAGACCGTATGCAGATCCGAGGGCCACTACTCTTCATTCGTGGGCGGACGAAGGAAACCCCCAAGCATAGATGTCGGTTTAAAGACTGTACAAACAGAACTATCCGTATGCTTGGCGCAATATCTCTGGGGAAGCAAATTCGGAGGCACTCATCTCACTCACAAAACACTGAGACCCACATTCCCTTGTGAGCAATTCTATCGATTGCGTTGGCTACCTAGTAGCCAACAGACGGTGCTTTCCGACCATAGAACTTCCCGTCATAGAACCCAGAGATTAAGAAGAAAAAAGAACCGCCGTCCAGAAACAGCAGCTTCAAGCAAGTGTGTGTGTGTGTCCACTTGGACCACACACGTCGACGGCCATAACCCCCGAGCCTAGTCGGTCTCACTATCGCCATCACCACCATCCTCGCTACCGCCACCGCCGGCACCGCCAGCAGCAGCAGCAGCACCCACGAAACGCGCCAACTTCGCCTTCAGCTCATCGCGCTCCCTAGCCAAGATCCTGACGAGATCGCGACCAAACGGACCCAGCACATCCGCCTCACCCTCGCCCTCGCCCTCGCCCTCACCCTGCTCACCATCCTCCTCCTCCACACGACCACCGACGAAGCCAGCACGCAGAGCCGCCTCGATACCTCCGCCCTCGCTCTTGCCGTCCTCATCCTCGTCGTCGCCGACGAAAGCGCCGACGTGCTTCGCCGCCACCATAGCGACGTCGCCGCGGATCATGTCGTGCGAGCCGCTGCCGGCGCCAGCAGTGGCGTCGTAGACGGCCTTGACGATTTGCGGGAAGACGGGCTGGACGAGCGGCCACAGCGCGAGCAGGTCGTCGCGCAGGCGGGTGGCGGCCATGCCGGCGAGGGTGTTCTTGCGGGCGACGTTTGCGTAGATGGCGGACGTGACGGGGTGGTGATGGGCAGCGTTGTTGTTGGGGGCCGGGGCCAAGGCGCTGCCGACGGCGTACTTGTCGGCGAGCAGGTAGACGTGCAGGTGCAGCAGCAGCATGGCGTCGACGCTGCCGAAGAAAACCGGGTTGTCGTACGTGCCCGTGTACATGAATTGCAGCATGGCGCGCACCGCGGCCGGGTCGTCGGCGGGCAGGTGGATGAGGTTGTCCTTGCTCTCCTGGGTGCGGGCGAGCGTGTCAGATCTTGTTCTTTTGTTTCTTCGTTGGAGGGGGCAAGGTGTGTCACGTACCTTGAAGGTGTTTTCCTTGAAGGCGTTGGCGAAGAAGTCGCTCTGCGAGCAGACGACGATCTTGTGGACGTTGTAGACGTGGCCGTTGCTGTCCTTGATCTGCATGTCGCTGTAGCGGCCCGTGGCGAAGAAGCTGGTGTCGCTGGTTCAGTTTTAGCTCCTTCTTAAGAGAGATCTTTTGGGCGGGTGGGCAACTTGCCGCCGGAGGGTGACGAGGAAGCCCAGCGGAGCCGTCTCGCCGTCGGGAATGTCCTTGAGCATGGCCGACATGGTGGAAAGAACACTTGTGGGTTTTGTTTGCTGTGCGGAGCGGTGAAGTGGGATGTGTGTCCCGGTGAAGAGCGGAGTGGAAACGGCGAGGAGGAAGAGTGCGGGTGGGCTGTGAGGAGTCGTCCTTATATACGTGGGCTTCGCGGTGCTTCCGCATGTGCGCCCCTCCACACGTGATGGAAAGGTTCGGAAGCGCCAAGAAGAGGCCGGCTCTGGCGCACTTTCACAAGGTGTTACTGGCAGATGGAGTCCAAGTTGTTGGCAACTGGTGACTAGTCTGTGGCTGGTCAGTCATGCTCCGCCTCATCTCTTAATCTGTATGCCAGCGCTTGTGGAAAGACTGACTTGACTTGCAGAATATTGGCCAGCAGTAAAGCGATCCGATCCATCGCGAGCTTTGAGAGCGAATTGTCGCCTTTGCCAATCTTGTACTCGATGGCGAGGCTGTTGAGGTCGATATAGAAGAACGGTTTCTCCTCCGGGGACATGTTGCCAAGTCTCGAGTGCTTCGGAGTCTGAAAGTACAGGTACTCCAGCATTGCCGAGACGTACCGTGTCCTTCTCGCTCTTCTGTGAAGATTCTCTTCATTATAAACACGGTGGCCAGCTGAGTGGGACTAGAGACGTACCATGAATGAGCTTTGGTAATGTAGTACAATCTTATGCACGTGGTAGACCTTCTCATCGCAATCGAGCGTGCGCATTTCGCTGTGCCCTTCGGTAAAACTCACATATATTGCACTTGTTTTGGCAATCTGGTGAAGTCTTTGAAGCCTCCTCACGCAGTTCGCGCATTTCCTCGCCGTGCACTTTGTGCATTTGCTCCGCCAAAATCAAACCAAAGTTTGGCCACTCATTTGCAGCCGCAGAGAAGTCCGACCGGTCTTTGAGATAGGCGTAATGTCTCGCTGCAATGTCGACTACAAGGGGTCTTAGGATACGGTCGTTGTCGCGTGTCTTGGTGTATATTTCGTCCATTAGTGCGGGGAAGTCCTCCATCATCACCATCCAGTAAGCTTTGAAGAAGTCATCGATGCGCTTGCAAGCCAGTGTCGCCAGGCCGTTCTGGTTAACATGGTACTTGTCGGCAATGACGTAGACGTCTACGTGAAGTTGGAGCGATTCGCGCATCTCCACTTCACTGTCGCGGTCGCCCTCATCGTATTCGCCGCCATACATGTACTCCAGCATGGCCCTGATAGCCGCAGGTTTGTCTTCAAAGAGGTCAACGCGTTTATCGAAGCTTTCCTGGTAGGCGGTCAGCATTTGCCGTCGGCGGGTGCATGAACCGCATTACCTTGAAGCGGCCGTCCTTCATCGCGTTGGCGAAGAAAGGACTCTGCCAGCACACAACGTTCTTGTGAACTTGGTAGGCTCTGCCGTCGCTGTCTCTGATTGTCATGTCGCTGTACTCCCCTTTGCCCGAGTGGAAGGCTCTGCGCGTGGATTCGTCAGCGGATCATATCCATGGCACCTCTGTCGGGTGATTCTTACTCCTTCAGGATCTGATGAAACGTCGGCGCAGCCATCATCCTACGTTGAGTGTTTTTGGATGGTGTGGATATCAGGTCACGGCAGTGGAGTGAAAGTCGGGTTGCAGACAAAGGTTTTATAGTGTAGCGAAAGCAAGACCCTGAGGCCTTTTCTACCCAACCGATTTCCTTACGCCACGTGGTCCAAAAATTTGCACCTTCGAGAAGTGGAAACTAGTCCATCTACCGTTCCTCATGCCACTCTTCCAACAGGAGTATCGATTCATCAATATTCATCACCACATCTACATACTACACCCTCAAGCGTATTATAGACGCAGAGGCCGAGTAGAAGGTCCGTTCCCAATGCGCCGACGTTGTTCATCATTTGCTTGAACACATGGTCCTCCAACAGTGCCTTGATGTGTGGGATGCACTGATCAACGGCAACGTCCCTCAAGCCCCGATCATCCTCTAGCGTGGACTCGTAGATGGCTTGGATGGCTGGTTCGATGACGTGGCCGACCAGCGGTTGTTTAGTGGCCTTTTCGAAGCGCCGCTTGGCAAGTTGTTCGAGGCCACTGATGGCGTATATCTCGCCGAGAGAGCAGATGGTAGCGTGAAATACGAGAGTAGCCGAGTTGACAGCGCACCGTGGACCAACGTCACTGAAGGTGTACAGTCATTCGGGCATGCCCTTTACCGTGGACGGGTCGTGGTGTGGAATTCCAATGAAGCCTTGTATTTTCTCCTACAGACAGCTTCCGTCAGTCAGCTGTGGATCGAAGAGAGGTAGTTGAAGCATCCATACCCGTGCATTTTGACCACGGGAACTGCAGACACGTCATCCTCCTCCGAATCGGTCGAGATCTTGGCATGTGGATGATAGACATGGCAAGAGGGCTGTGCGGAGGAGAGGGTAAGTGAGAGAGTGTGCGAATGAAAAGGTTTCGGGTTTCAGTTGGCTAAGCCTAATCGGGCGGCAGCGACGCAGATGGAAGGAAGCCGTGGAGTCGCTGACGCAATTCAGGGTCCATTGGATGTTTTTTCTTTGGGCCGTTATGAACCGTCGCCCACTCTTCTCATCCTTCCAGCTCACCAACAACCTCTCCTCTTCCACGGAACGCCTAGCTTTCGCCGCCATGGCGCTTCACAGCGCACCCGGTGATAAGAACTTCCCCACTCTCAGCAAGGGCTTGGCACGGTGATTTATTCCGCAATGCGCATCAATACACCAGCTTACTTACGAATCTCACCCAGGTACTTGGCTAGTGGCGAAAGTAGCGACATGAAGATCAAGTGTGGCGACCACGTCCACAACGTCCACCGTATGATTGTCTGCACACAGAGCTCCTTCTTCGCCAACGCTCTGAAGGAAGAGCACAACTTCAAGGTAATCCAGATCGAGCCCATTTAGCTACCAATTTCTGACACCTGCTACTTTGGTAGGAAGCCCCGACCCGTACCGTCGAGCTGAATGAAGATGACCCGGCCGTCGTTTTAGCCGCGATCCAATTCATGTACATGGGGCGCTACTATACCATTCAACTCTACGGCAGCGAGACTCAGCCTGTCGACGAGACTCAGCGTGTCGACTCCCACCTTTCTGTCTACTTTTTCGCGGACAGGTTCGGAATCGGTGGCCTCCGGGAGTATTGTGCGAAGAGAATCAAGCAAGAATTGGAGGGCACTGTGAAGTTCTCGCCCGACCTATTCTTTCACACCCTCCAGTCCGCTTCTGCCAACACGCCAGAGAACGACAACGTCATTCGCAGTACCTTGATCGAGATCGGTTTCAAGAACTTCCAAAAGCTTTCCCTGGACGACAGATTCTTGGATATTGCCGGCAAGGCTGGGATGTTTGGTGCGGCAGTTCTCAAGAGGGTCGTTCAGTCCGGACGTATTGCTGGTCCATGCAAAGGGGTTCCGCATTTCATCTACCCGACTTGCGATCGAAAAGTGACCATGGTTCTGAGTCTGGATACGGAAATCTATAACGACGATCCGTACTTCAAGCCCGGCGAGTGCACTCACTGCCCAGGCTGCGGTAATCCCGAAAGGAACGACGTCTGGGAGGCCAACCGCAAGCATCCCGAGATGAGGATCCCAGGAGTCATCTTTGAGGAGCCAGTTTGAAAGTTGTGGCGACTGCCACGTCGCTACTGAATAGCTTGGACAGGCGCTGATTACCAAACTCGGACATACCACGGAAGGGTGACGGTATCTCCATAGATGCAAGAATCCAGTTAGTCCAGACACAACCAAAGCTATCGGACCTTCACAATAGATGCAGTCCGTAGCAACCACTAATTCATTTCCAATGTGCCTCCGCTGCTGCAATATCCTTGACTGCTTACACAGGTACCTGAAGTCCATCTGAATATAATATTCAACTAGATCCCAATATTGACTTCAGCGGTCTCGTGAAAAGTGTCAAAGGGCTAGTCAATTTACACAGAGCGAAGAAGCAAGGAGACACAACCATCCCATCCCCCAACATCATCTCCATTACCATCCATCGCCAACACTGACAGGTTGAAAAAAAAAGAGTAATAATTCTATAACCCATACACCATATAACTACCATTATCCTCTGCAATCTGTGTACGGTGACCATGTCGTCCTATACGCGGGGAGGGGGTGAGTGCAGAGCAAGAAACGCCAATACGGAAAACCATTGAAAAAAAGAAAAAAAAAAAACCACTCCTTTCCACGAAAAGCCCCCATCAAGGCGCTCACCAACCCCACACCCCACTCATCCCTCATCCATCCCCTACCCACAAACCCTCAATATACCCTCTCTCTCTTCCCCTCATGCCTCAACACCAACATCCTCCGCCGGCACGGGCGCAGGAGCGGGCGCCGGCGCAGTCACGATCCCAGACCCCGCGCGCCTCTCACCCAGATTATGCAAGCGCTCGCCAATGAGATAGACCTCATCCTTAATGCGCTGCCTCCACCTCTCGGTCGCGCGAACGGTGCCCCAAGCGACCCAAGCGCTGAGGGCGAGCGAGAGGGCGAGGGGGTAGACGAGGGTGTAGACGAGGGCCTTGCTTTCGTCGGGGACGGCGCAAAAGTACGTGGCGACGGCTATGCGGGCGGCGGCGAGCGGGAGGGCGAGGGTGGCGGCGAAGAAGGCGGCGACGGGGACGACGAAGGCGCGCGTGGCGAGGCGGGCGTTGGGGCGCAGGTAGCCGTCGCGGACGACGGCGTGCAGCGCGCGCGACATGAGCGAGCGCGGGTTCCACAGCAGCACGCGCGCCGCGATGCGCGCGTACAGGAAGCCCAGCGTCCAGTCCTGGATCACGTGGATCACGTGCGTCTCGCCCGGCCCCAGGTACGCGTGCAGCGGGATGAGGATGTAGAACTCGAGGAAGACGGCGAAGAGCACGGGCAGCAGCAGGATGAGCGCGCTGTACACGTACACGACCGACGCCGCCTGCGCCGCGTACCGCCCCAGCGTCGACGCCGTCGAGTACGTCGTGCTGAACGGGTGCCGCACCGAGTCGGCCGCGACGCTGAAGATGTTGTGCAGGTGGAACACGCCGTACGCGGCCGCGCCGAGCACGTAGACGCCGACCGAGAAGGCGTAGATGTCGTTGATGTGCGAGCCCTCGGGCATGAAGCTGGAAAAGAGACTGCGGCCGAAGAGCAGGGGTATCACGGTAACGCCGACGCCCGTGGCTGCGGCGAAGAGCCAGATGGCCACGACGAAGAGGCAAATGCGGAAGCGGAATAGTGGTGGGATGTACACGGTCTGGGTCAAGCCCGCGTCTTTTCCGTGGAAGTCATCTTCAGGCCTTTCGTCCTCACGGTTGTCCAAGACATCGACGTCAACGAACACGGACTGGCCTCTGCGGATGCGGACCTGGTCTGACGCCGGTGCACGAACATACTTGCCGTCGAAAAGAAAGTACACCTCAGTGTCCCGGTCCTCTGCGAGAGTTTGACGATCGCGGCCGATGACAGGCTTGTCAACATTGCCCCTCTTCCGCTGAAGCCAGGCTGACCAAGTACGTCTTACATGTCGGCCACGTTCATCTAGGTTCTTCTCGCCAAAGAGGAAGTCGGAAAGCCTAAGGGCACGTGCGCACTTGCGGAACCACCACCGATACATCTCGTGGAGGCCATCGCTGGGCCTGAAAAGCTTGATGACCAGAGGCGTAAGGAAATTGAAGAAGAGCAGGTCCAGCGGGAATTCCATTGACGGATCGTTCGTCGCCCAGTGGATCGGAAGTACGCCGTCGAAACCGTAGTATAGGCTCCAGACCACACCGCCCAGGCAGCAGATGACCAGCGCGCCATACACGAATGCACTAAAGGCAATCTTGCGTAGTTGGCCGGTGACGCTCCGCTCGAGCACGTCACGGACGGGGTGGAAAGTCGGATCATCTGGGTCTCGGATGAAGTAAAGAACACCGGTTCGCATGATCTTCCTGCACATGGAGACGAACAGGGCAAAGTGGAACATGTAGCAGGTGCCAACGAACCAATGGACGAATCCCGCGGTCCAAGGAGATGTCCGAGCAAACTCGATCCGGGAGAAGACGGTTGCTTGTTCGAACAGGGGAAGTAAGGCGCCGTCGAGGAGAATGCCACAGTAAAGGGGGAAAGCGATCATCTCGATGCTGATTATCAGAATCACCTTGAGGACACCACCAGCTTGCTGCAGGACCTCTGAGATGATACCCTCCACTCTCCGCCCATTCTGGGATGTGGTGAACGGGGTGCCCCTCTTCAGATATAGCGCACCGGCTATCGCGAAGAAAATGTAACCTGCCAGGATCGCGATGATACGATCACTAGGCGTCCAGTACTCGAAATTTGGATCCATATGAGAAACGGTGCTGTTGCCGGTGTCGAGTCTCAATGAAAGGCCATTGGTCAATGAAATTGCGGGTAAGGAGGCGCGGACACTGTTGACCATGGCAGCACCTAGTGATATACCTGACTCGATGAAACGACCAAGTGCAGAAAATACAGAGAAAGATTCCATGGTAGTAATCTTGCTGTGGACTTCAGCGAATCCAGTCCAGAGAGCGTATGACCACTCGCTCAAGCTCCGTTGCAGTGATCGAAGCGCAGCATGCGAGCTAATGGATAGGTGGAGGTAGTCCGAGTTCATGCTCGTGCCAGCAATCGTGAACACCTTCGATACGCGCTCAATAGCGGACTCGGCCATTGTACGCGTAGATGAAGCTGCTGAGTCGAAAGACTTGTGGGAACCAATGAAGGGCACCAGCAGCCGGAGGACGAAAATTGACCAGTACACAGCCGCCGCGCCAGCAAAGAGCACCGAGTCCACGATGAGATCCGCTGTTGCCGATAGTACGCGAAGAGGTAGCTTCAGGAACAACCAGACTGGCCTGCCGAGCGAAAGAAGAACGACCTTCCCCCAGAGATAAGGAATCCAAACGGCGACGGCAACGGTTGCGGAGATAAGAACTGCACTGAAGAGCGCATTCTGGAATAGTCCGACCAGGGGTCCCTGCATGCCGATGAGTTCCATGATACCCTCAAGGTCTTCAGCATCCTCCACTGCGTCTTGATCCATAACGTCGATACCTGCTTGGGCAGCAGCTGCAGCAACTTCAGGGTCACGGGCCGCGTCGTCGTCATCGAAAGCGTCGCCCAGAATTGCATCACGTTGGACAAAGGGAGCTTCATCCGCCAAGTTCTGAACCACGTGTTCCTCATTTGCGCCGGGTGCTCCTTCTTCGTCGGTAAGAGCAATGTCGCCCCACAACCAATGATATACATGTTCCCAGAGACTTGCATCTGCAGCTGGTTGGTTGGGACGAGGCTGTGTCTCCGCAGAGGTGGTATTGTCTGGACTAGGGGTACGATCAGGTACGATTGTTTGCTCGGTCGGTGCTGGAGCCAGAGATGCGAACGACTCTGTCGAATGATCCGATGCTCGAGCTCCTGCCGAGCTGGAACCTTCGCCATTGTCTGTTTGAGACTCGGGTTGGCTGGCTGCCTCTGCCTCCGTATTTTCCGGGGTAGTGTGATCTTTGCCTTCAACGTCTGACTCGTTGATTTGCTGCCAACTTCCCTCACTCCTGTTGCTCTGGCGTTCTCCTTCCACATCTGCTGCCTGCTCTTCAGGTGCTTCTGGTAGTGAAGCGAAACTCCGTGTCGCTTCTTCCAGATCACGTTGTATCTCCGCGGCCAGAAACGACTGCCCTCGTTCAGGCATTGTTGGTCTCTGCTGACTTGAGCCCTCCATGGGATCCTCCTCTTCACTCTCAGTCGTGTTAAGGACGACGTCGGCGTTTCCAGCGCGCTTCCTTGCGCCGATGGCTAGGTCGAACCCGTCCGGCTCGAAGAGTGTTGGTCTGCTAGCACCGTTTTGGGCTGCCGGGACAATAACGCCTTCGAAATCCGTTGCCCAGTCGCGCAACTCAACCCAGTTCTCAAACGCCGTTTCCCGTGGGCCTTCCTTGACCCTGTCGCTGACCGTCTCAAGCCATTCGAACAAATCTTTTCTGAGTACCCTCCTCCCCAGTGGCTCATGCTGGGCAATCAGTGCCGCAACTTTGTCGAATTGCTGCCGTCTAACTGCCTCACGAATGTCTGCATCGGGGATGCGACCGAGGTTCTTTCGTACGATTTCTGGCGGTTGAGTGCCGCGTTCGGCCAGGGCGGCGGCTTCGAGTTCGGCAAATCGCTCCAGTGATTCATCTGAGACGTCGCTAAACCGATCGTCTTCTCCAGTGCTATCATCTGCGTCCTGCTCGATTTGCACCTCCGGTTCCTCCTCAAGATTTTCTCCAGCATCTTGGTGTGGTTGCTGAGGGTGAGGGGCAGGATTGTTGAGTGCCTGCATAGCTGCCACGTTGATGACGGGCTGCTGCTGTACCACCCACTCACGGATGAGGAAGATCAGAATGAAAGCGATGACAACGAGGACGGTAATTATCTGACCCTCGATGATGTCGAGAATCAACCGATTGACTGACGGGTGAGACGTCATGGACCTGAGGAAGGAGACGTCTGACAGGAGCGTAGCCTGCCTGATCGAGATGGTATGGGAAATGGTGGCATTATCAGTCGAGTTCGTAAAGGATGCATTGAAGAAATCAGGGAACGGGCCGAGGCCTAGGAGAAACTTTTTGATTAGGACGTAAGCAGTCGGCTCGCCGGCGCTCATGTTCAGCGTCTGGGAGAAAGGAGCCAGCGCGACCGAGAGTCCGGTGAGGTTCGCAGAAGAAGTTGCGTTTGCGCCAGCGGCACTCGTGGAGGTGGATGCAGCGAAGCGACGGTGATAGTTGGATACACGGTGCAAGTCGCCAGCAAAGCCTCCGTCACCGCACCAGAACAGCGCGCGCCATATCACCCGCATGCACCACGGCAGCCACAGCAGCCAGACCGAGCCAACGAGCAGGCCGCGACACCACGTCATCAGATGTTTCAGCACGTGGACGACGGCCCTGCGGACAAAGACGGTGGTCGGCAGGCTGCTGGGCATTTGCGGGTGGTAGAGCTTGGTGAAGCGGAAGGGCGTCTTGCACAGCTCGCAGTGTTTCTTCTGCGAGTGCGACAGCCATTCCATCAAACAATCCTGATGGACGAATTTGATGCTTCCGCTGCACTTGCACGGGTAGAACAGCGGCTCCTCCTTGGTTCCTTCGCCGCGGCATATCCTGCAAGTATCCGGGTCGTCTGCCGTCTTTTCGGAGGCAGCGGAATCGGGGTCGAACTGAGGATCGTTCATGACATCGGGAGTGGTGGACGGTGGTGGGGGCGGGGCCGCTGCGGGCGCGCCTTCGTCGGAGGCCATGATGCGGGGCGCGGTCGACAGCGAAGCCGGAGGGTCGCAGTCAATGTGCGGAGGTCAGGCGGCGGTTGAGCGGGGCAAGGCGAAGTCGAAGGAAATCGTTGGGCGTGGCGCCGCAGGAACACGATGCTTCTACGGAATCATCTCAGTGTCGCCAGAGGATGCGGGCGAATCGGAGGAAATGCGCGGGCTCTTCTGGAGGTGTCGTGGGCGAGGGTGCGGAAGAGGAAGTTGCGACAGGTGGCCAGGTCTGCGGCAGAGGTGCGTTCAAGTTGGAGCTTGGGTGGACAAGGAACAACCGGAGGGACAACCAGAGGGACCAACGAAGTGGCTCCTGCGCCACCCCGGGTTATCTCACGCAGAGGCTTACCTAAGCTCGGTAAGCCCCCTGGCTTGGACTATCCGACCGTGCCAACATCTCACGCAGTGCAGACGGACAAAGAGCAGTTCCGGGGGACCTCGTCAGCAAGCGACCTCAAGGCTGGTCTGCGATATTAATACGCAGCTTCCGGTTCTGCAGGGACTGGACTGCGCTGGACTGAACCCCGCATCCGAAGCGGCGCCGGTGCTTCTTTCTCTAGGTCGCAGCTCGCGTTTGGGCGCCGAGGCAGGAGCCCGCGCACATGGCTGCGGGCGGGGATGGCAGGCTGCGATAAGGCGCCTCTTGCCGTGCAGTGCACCCTGCAGGCTGCGATCTGGCTTGATCGTGAGCGGATCTGCGAGCTGCTTGTTGCAAGCCTATGACGTTGGCGGCCGTCGCCGTTCTTGGCCAACAATCGCAATCGCACATAGCTTGATTCCCTGCCAAAGCTGCGCGCCAGTGCCGGCCTGCGTCAAGCAGCCACACTCTGAGACACCACTCCCTCAACACTACACCTCTCTCCAGCTCCATCTCCGCCGCATTGAGTGTTTTTCCTCGGCGGCATTGCGTGTCCTGTCCAAAGCCACCGTCGTCCCGGCACGACCAGCAAGCAACCCGCAAGCAAGCACGGACTCCAGCGGCGTCGATCGGCACGCGCCTCCACCCGCGTCCATGGCCGCCTCCACCAACGGCCACGTCAAAAGGCCGGCAAAGAGCGCCAGCGACCTGACCGACCCAAAGGACATGAACGGATCTGTCGCTCGTCAGTCGAAGCCAAAGCAGCAGCCGGCCGCGCGCCGCGGCTTCGCGCCATGGCTCTTCAGCAACGCCGTCCGGTGAGTAGCCACCGCCCGTCGCGAGATTTTTGTGCTGACCCCGCCGTGTAGCGTGTCGGTGTGGTATGTTATTGTCACCATGCTGTTCCGCTGTCCCAAGTCTCTCGACGACCTCTCCGACGACTCTCCTAGGCTGTGCAAGCCCTACCTGACCGTGCAATCACATGCGGCCCCATACGTCGAGCCATACTACAACACCTACCTTGCTCCCCACGTCGAGAAGGCCCAGCCGTACGTTGACCGCTTCAACCATCAGATTTACACGCCCTCGGCCGAGTTTGCCAAGCACACCTACCAGGTTTATGGTGCTCCTCGCGTCGCACAAGTCCAAGAATTCGCTTCGGCAGAGTGGGAAAAGACGCTGAGGCCGCGGCTCCAGCTGGCTCAGGGCCAAGCAAAGGCGCAGTACGACGCCGCTCTGGCTCCGCACGTTGACAAGCTCTCTGCCGCCGCCTCCCCTTACTACGACCAAGCGTCGTCCGTCGTTGGTGATACGTATAACAGCAAGGTCCTACCAGCGTACGAAGTTGTGCTCCCCCACGCCCAGAACGCGTACGAACAGGGACGCCACTATGCCGTTGACGTCGGCTACCCGTACGCTCGCTGGGGCGCTTCTTCGCTTGGAAACTTTGTGTTCCGTCAGGTCTGGCCACAGCTCCGAATTCTTTACGGTGACAATGTCGAGCCGCAGCTCATGCGGATCAAGGAGAGGCTGGGCCGCTACAAGGACGGCAAGAAGCTGGAGGCTGCGATCGAATCGGTGGATAGCTCTGCTTCATCATCTTTGACGGCATCTAGCATGTCGTCCGTATCTTCCTCGGTTGCGGCTTCCGCTGCTGCTCACATGTCTTCCAGTACCACTGCGAGCAGCTCCGTCGGATCCGATTCCAAAGATTCCCAGAAAGAGGACGTGCAGGAAAAGGTTACCAAGGACCTCAGGATGTGGCAAGAGAAGTTCGCCAAAGCCGCGGATAAGGGCGCTGAGGACCTGGAGGAGCGTGTCAAGGAAATCACCGCTCACCAGATTGACAGCCAAGCTCACGGCGTTGGCCAGGCGTTCCTGGTCCAGCTCGAGGAGACCGCCGAATCCAAGCTCAAGGATCTTAAGTCGCAAATCAAGAGTGCCGTTGAAGGACTTCCTGAGGACGCAAACGAGGATGACATTGAAGCTGCTTACGGTGGCCTCATGGGTGCAGTACGCGCCGCTGGTCAGGCCATCAAGGAGAAGGCCCAGGCCATTCGCTCGTGGAAGCAGAGTTATGACCAGGAAACTGTGCATCTCATTCGCTCAGCCACCGAGTCCACGCTTGAAGTCATCGACCACATCAGAGACCTCGGCCTCCAGGAGATTGGCATGCGCTGGGCATGGATGGAAGGTGTCACCTACAAAGACTGGTCAAAGTACCATTCGTTGAAGAAGACGTTCGACGAGTGGCGCAGGGAGGTCCAAGCTGTTGCTTTCGAGCACGCTGATCTCAAGGCTGCAAAGGCAGAAGGCGTCAAGATTGAGGAAACAGGTATGGCCGTTGCTGAGGAAGCCGCAAAGGAACTGGTCCGCTTGAAGGATGTCGCCCGGTTCAAACTCTACACCCACGACAGCTCCGACGACTTCGAGTCGACTGTCATTCCCCCCTCAGCCATCAACGCAGCTCGCAAGGTCAAGGAGGCAGTCCAGAATGCCGCCAGCGATGCTAGCGAAGCTGTTGCGGGCACTTCCCAAGGCACGGTCGAGTCGCTGGTTTCTGAGGCATCAAGCAGCGTGGAAAGCGCTGCATCTGCTGCCAGTGAAACCGTGATCGGCACCGAGCCTGGTGTCGCGGAACAGGCCGCCACCAAGGCCTCTGAGGCAGTTCTTGGAACCCAAGATGCCACTGACAGTATTTCCTCCGTTGCCAGCTCGAAGGCCTCCCAGGCTAGCTCAAACGCCGGAGAAGCAGCGCAGAGCGTTGTCTCGGCCGCCAAATTCAAGAAGGACCAGGCCAGCCAGGCTGTTCTTGGGTCCCCGGCCCCTCCCCATGAGTCTATCGCGTCTAAAGCCAGCGAGGCCGTTATTGGATCCGAGACGCCTGTGTACGAATCGCTTGCTTCCCAGGCAAGTGAAGCGGTCGTCGGCTCTGAGACCCCGGCTTACCAGTCTATCGCCTCCCAGGCCAGTGAGGCAGTAGTTGGATCCGAAACTCCTGCCTACGAGTCCATCGCCTCCCAGGCTAGCGAAGCTGTCATCGGGAGCTCCACTCCCATTGCTGAATCCGTGGCCTCCGAAGCGTCATCAAGCACCGAGTCTCTGGCCTCTGAAGCATCTGCGAGTATTGAGTCTGCCTCCTCCGTCATGTCTGAGGCTGGCACTGATGCCACCGAGTCCGTCAAGAAGGTGTGGGGTGGCGCTATGGCCCAGGCGATTGTTGAGGCAAGGGAACCTGTTTTTGAGGACGAGATTGACGACTCTGATGATGATACCTACTCGGAGAAGGTTCAGAGCATGGTCAGTGAGGCCGGTGACCGCGCTGCTGAGCTCACTCGGGCGATCAGCGAGGCCATTTTGAAGCCCACGTCGACGCAGGGCTCAGTTGAGTCTGCTACTTCCCTGGCTAGCGAACAGTACGCCAAAGCTCTGGCGGCTGCTTCCAGCGCACTCTACGGTCCTGAGCAAGGTTCTGCGGAAAGTTTTGCCAGCGTTGCTTCCGACAAGTACGCTCAGGCAGTGACTGCGGCATCATACGCCATCTATGGCACTCCCACCCCTGTCGTCGAGTCGCTTCGCGCTCAAGCCAGCGCTCAGTACGATTCTGCGCTTTTGCTTGCCAAGGAACAGTACGAAGAAGCCAAGTCTGCCATTTCGGCGAAGATCTCTGGGACTCCGAAGCCCGCTCATGAGCAGGCTCTCTCTTCGATCAATGATGTTTACTCTTCTTCGGCTGCGGCTGCTAGTGCCAAACTGCAGAACGCTCTCAAGTACACCGATTCGGTTAAGAGTTACGCCGCAGGTCCGACACAGGGTGCGTGGGAGTCTGTCTCTTCCATTGCCTCCTCTAGACTTAACGAGGGCCTGAGCGCCGCATCTGCACAGTAAGTTCTCACGCTCAAATTCAAGTCTGGGACATTTCTGACCATGATATAGGCTCTCGAGTGCAAAGATCGCCGTTGGAGCTCAGCCAACCCCGGTTCACCAGCAATACGCTGCCGAGGCTCAAAGGCGCTACTACGAAGGCATTGGTCTTGCCCATGCCCGCTACTCTGAATTCCTCAATGCCGCATCCACGGCAGTGTACGGAACTCCTACGCCTGCATACCAGAGCTACCTGAACGCCGCTCAGAGCCAGTACACGGCAGCTGTTGGCGCCGCTTCGAGCAACCTCCAAGATTTGCTCGCTTCTGCCAGCTCTGTAGCCGGCCAGACGAGCAAGCCGCCGGCGCAGAGTGTTTTGGATTCCGCGTCTTCCCAGTACGATGCCGCTGTGTCTGCTGCGGCTGCTTCTTTCTCTGCTGCTTCGGCGCAGGCAAGCAGTGCCATTTACGGAACTTCAACGGGTGCTTTTGAATCTGCCGCTTCGGCACTTTCAGAAAAGGCCGACTCCGTGGCCTCTGCAGCGAGTTCAGGCGTCGTGGGATCGGAGACTCCTTGGACCGAGTCCGTTGCCTCGCAAGCCGCTGATAATTGGGAATCGTTGGTGGCTAGAGCCAGCGAACAGATCTACGGCGCTCCGACCCCTTGGGCCGAGTCTGTCTACTCACAGGCCGGTGCTTATGGCGCACAGGCCACTGAGGCTGCAGCAGCTCAGTATGCTGCTGTCCAATCTCTTGTGTCCGAGCTCGTCTCTGGCAAGGAACCCGACTTCACTGAAAGCGTGATGAGCCGCTTCCAATCTGCGTATTACACTGGCTACCCTGCGGTAGCGTCGTCCGCCTCATCCTACGCAAGCGAGGCGTACGAGTCTGCTTCCTCGGTGGTATCATCCGTCTTCACCCCTCCCGCCGCCCTCGAAGACATCATCGGATCCGCGAACGACCAGATCAACGCAGCCGTCGATGCCGTCAGCGTCCAGATCTACGGCACCGAGAAGAACGCGTACGAAAAGGCCACCGAGGCCGCCGGCAGCGCGTACAGCTCCGCTTCGGCCCAGGCCAGCGAAGCCGTCTACGGCACCCAGCCCGGCTACGCCGAGGCCGCGCAGAGCTCCCTGGCCGACGTCGCCTCGTCGGCGCAGGATGCCATTTCCATCGCCATCTACGGCACGCCCACGGGCACTGTGGAAGCCGCTTCGGCCACCGCTGCGAATGTGTATTCTTCGGTCTCGGCCGCCGTGTCCAGCGCCGCGCAAGAGAACCTCGCAGCCGTCAGCGAGGCGGTCGGCGACGGCTACTCCGCTGCCGCGAGCAGAGTCAGCGAGGCAGTTTACGGTCCTCAGCAGGGCGCGATGGAGAGCGCCACCAGCCGGCTGCAGGAGGTGGTGGAGAGCGCACGGGCGCGGTTGAGGGAGTACGCGGTGGTCGCGGGCGATGGTGCCACCGAGAAGTACGAGGAGGCCAAGAGCGTCGTCGATGAGATGGCGAGCAGCCTCTCGAAGAAGGAGGCGCAGGCTTCGTCGAAGGCGAGGGATGAGTTGTAAGCGGCGGGTGTGGCTTCGTGCTGCGTGCTGCGTGCTGCACCGCATCTTTCTCTCTCTCTCTCTCATCTTGAGACACCTGCCGTCTTTTGGAGACGGAAACATGATCTCACGCTTCCGCGATACGGGCATGGTCTCGGCCAGAGGTCAGCGCTTCCAGGATATCGGGAGTGTGGGTGGTCCAGGTGAAGCTGCTGGATGGATGATGAACAACACAAAAAAATTGGGACGGAGGTCGATGGGTTGATATGTTGTGACGAAGACATTGATTCGGGCTGGATGGGTGGGAGCGGGCGGGAGTTTTTCTCTTTTTCTTTTCTCTTTCATACCGTTTTTCTACGCTTTGTGGTTCAATTGGGAGTGGGGGGATGGGGCGGAGATGAAGTCATGATGAACGCGAAATTCATTTTCTTCACCTAACTCTTTTTTGCGCTTATACACTACACAGGCAAGACACACACACACACAAACACATACCAGCAACTTACGCAGCTAGCTTACTACACAACAATTCCTTTTTATTGAGTTCTTTTCTTCTCCTTTCGAGTTACCAACCGATCCTGGTTTGCTTGTTGACACTCCCACACTCTCCTCTGTTTTTTTTCTGTTTCTTGTTCGATCGTTTGGTTGTCCCTCGCAGTCAGAAAAGGCGTCTTTGCTGCCATTGCTACTGCTGCTGCTGCTTTCTAGCTGCAAGAGGAGATGATTGTCTTTTTCAACAACGATGCGGGAGCTATCATGGTGTCATCGGCAAGTTCTGCTTTGCAGAGAAAGGGAGTCAGTCAGTGTTCCCCGGCATGATGGGGGGGAAATTAAATGTGGAGAGAAGCTGTAATGGTTGACGGGATTGGTGGGTCTTGGGCAGGTAGTTGACGACGGAATTTAATGTTGCTTTCTTTTCCTTTTAGAAGGTGTGTTTTGTTGTTGCCTCTCTCTCTCTGTGTGTGCGCGCTGTGAGCACCGAGGAAGTGTCACGATGTCGGTTTTGCTTGGTGTTGCAAGACGGTCGAGGGTAGCATTCGTGTTGCGATGGACCATTCTCAGTGTTGCAACGAGGAGCGACACCGACGTGGTACCCGTTGGGATCGAAGTCGATGAGACAAGGCATCGTCGGATGAATAGGCTGTATGCTTCCGATGGTCTTTTTTCGACCAGGCCTCCACGTGAGCCGTGCGTAAGTTACAGCGGAACGCAAGACCTCATTACTAACGGGGCGGCTAAAAATAACAGAGACCCTTTTTCGCCCATCAACTCCGCTGCCCGCTCGTGTTCCGGAGAGAGCGGCTCATTTGTCCAGTGGCGCCCCGGATCGTTTACTTATTGCCGAGTGGGAGGGGACCTTCTTTATCCCAAACAAACTCTATAGGCTACAGCACGCAGATACGACACGGAACCGGGCCGGAGGGGGTGGACGGAATAGAGTAATAGTCTACGGCGGCTATTGACTCGGGCCAACGGTTTTAGCGTCAATCCCGCCGTCGCAAGGAACAAGTGGGAAGGCTTGCAGAATGCACTTGCGAAAGACATGAAACGCGCGCGCCTGGGGCCTGGGCCTGGGGTTCGTTTGGTAGTTAGTACTTGCGGAACCGACGAACCCATTACTAGCGGAGACGACCATCGCCTCATGATTTGTTTGTTCGAATGAGCGCTGCATGCAGGGCTCGTTCCACCCCTCCTCCTCCTCCTCCTCCCCTACCGAAGATGCTGGTGGCCTTTTGAGCACCCCGG
The DNA here is from genome assembly GCA_021495925.1 of Diplodia intermedia. Lineage (NCBI taxonomy): Eukaryota > Fungi > Ascomycota > Dothideomycetes > Botryosphaeriales > Botryosphaeriaceae > Diplodia > Diplodia intermedia. The sequence continues at coordinate 96,201 of JAKEKT010000015.1, read as the reverse complement.
TCTCCGAACGAGAAGAAGAAGAAGGCTACGGGAAGAACATCCATCAGTCGGCTTGCTTCCTTCCAGACTACATACATACGCAGGCGGGGGGCGCTTCGTTTGCTTTTTTCGGAATGGTCCACTTCGGCAGTTGCGGTTCCGAACACTCTCTCCTCCCCCGTTTGCCCTTCCGCCGGCTGCCGCGGCAGCGGCTAAGAACAAGAAATCGGCGGAGGAGGAGGAGGGTTGGGCAACGCACACCGAACGAGGTGGCTAGGTAGTCCAACCGGGCGCGGGGAGAAGAAGAAGGGGGACAAAAAAAAGCAATTCCTCTTTTACGCTATAGCATGTTTGTTCCTAAAAGCCATGCCATGGGTTTTCACATGGCATATCGCGCGCGTGACTGCAGGGGCCTTATTCCACTGGTGCCTGCTTCGTGCCCCCCACCAACTAGCTAGCTGCTGCTCTCGCCGACCTTTTTAGTCGAACGAAATACGGCGATACGGCGGCGGCGGGAAAGCGAACAAGAACTTTTGCTGGACAAGCTTCATTGCTGCATGCCGCCCACCACCAACACCACCACCACCACGGCTCGTTTTCCAATTGCTGCGAGAGGAAGGTCTTGCAAACAAAACAAGTGGTAGCAAAAAACTCCCGTTCGTTCTCGACGCCGTGCAGCAAATCAGACCCTCTTCTTCCGCCTTCCATGCAGGGGGGTGGGGGGGAGCCCGAGAGCCAGACGGCCCCCGTCGTCGTCCGTAGGGTATTGTACGTATGTATGTAGTGCCAGCAGCATTTAGACCGGCCGGGGGGATAGGAGAGAGAAAGAATCCCACCCTTCCTTCCTTCCTTCCATTATTCATTCCATCCGTTCATCCGGCGCCGCCACCGCTGCCCAATCCGTCCATCCGCGGGTGGCGGCGGCGGCGGCTCGCGCCCTTCGCCACAATGATCCTAACCATCAGGCAGGGCCGCATCATCAGAACGCTACTGCAGGTTGCAACGATTGAAATCCTGCAGCTCGGCTCAATGATCATCAGGCAAGCTGTTCTTCTGCTTGCGCCTCCTCGTCAAAGTGGGGCATCGGTCGCCGGCCGGCCTGAAAAAAAAAGCGGGAATGCGCGGATGTGTGTGATCCTCCTGGCTGTTTTGTGTGTGGCAGGTTTAGGTAGTAGAAGGGCATCTTGGAGCCGCCCCCCAGATGGTGACAATGCAGGGAAGGAAGGGCATTGGTAAACGATGATGGCACGTGCAGGGTTTTCGCTGTTTTTGTTTACTACTATTTACTTGCGATGAAGGATGAATTAAGTTTCTCTTTTTTTTCGTACGGGGTTTGGTGGAATGAATCATGGGTGTGTCTGTACGGAGCGATTGGGTTACGGGTCTTTTTCCCGAACCCTGCCGCTGTTCGCGTGCTGTGGGGTGTGTGCGGTCTGGGTTGGTCTGGGTTGGGCTGGGCTGGGCTGGGCTGGGAATAAGGTATGTATGTAGTGATGGGCTGGCTGGAAACGGTCGGTTCGCGGGCCGCGGCCCTATGTTCGGGAGGTGGCCGTAGGTTACTTCGGGGAGAGGTTGTCGGTGATTCGAAATGCCGCGTGGTTGGTCCAAGGGGACAGTTAGTGAGACAGCCGCAGGAGAGGACAACGGTACGGACGGCCGGCCCGCCGTCATTTCAGGGGAGGAAGGGAGATGGGCTGATGGTTCAGATGCTACGGTCCAGGCATGGGGCAGCGGGGAGACTGCAGGCCATCGTGCGAAGTAAGTACGGCGTGATTAACCCTCTACTTTGTTTTGTCTTACCATCATGAACATCCTTTCCAACCTGATCGAGACGGTAGTTTGGCGCGGCTTTCTCGTTGGGCTGGAACAGACGTTAGTCAGTCGTCGTCCAGGCGCACGCATGGCGCGCGGGATCCGATGGTCAAAACGTTGCGGACCATCAGCCGGTTCCAAAGCTTCGCACTTCCCCGGGGGCCGGAGCGTGCTGCTAGAGCGTTGGATCATGCAGGAGACTCCGGGGGCAGAGCATCATCTCGGATCTCGATAATGACTTACAGTTCTCGCAACGGTTGCCGCCGCCGCCGCCGCCACCTCCTATCCACAAGAGGCCTCGGTCGAATGACGTGATTAGGCACGAACCCATGGTCTGATCCTGCCCGTCCTTCTCTTTCGGGAGATGCAAGCGCTTTCCAATGCCCTCCCCCTCCTCCGTCCGTCGCATGGTAACGGGGCAGCACAACAGAGCGCGTGGGGAAAGATCGTCTCACAAAAAGGCCCTTGCCGTCCCGGCTCCAGCCAAGGCAGCTGATGGCTATGACGATTGCGGCGGCGATGTATGACGGCACGGTACAGGAAAGTGTCACACTTTAGTCTTGCCCCTTGATTGCCTGTTTACCACCTGCAGCGCGCCGGTGCCGTGGCCGGCATCATCCCAGTCGCAGCCCGCATTTCGACGCGGACCGCAAGTCGGTTTCTGAGCCGTGAGTGAGGAGGCTGCGCGAGAAAGGAGGTGGTGGGGGAGGGAAAGTAGTCACGCTTCCACAGTAGCGACCACAGATAGGCTAAAGTCAACCCCAAGCCATTTTCGCAAAAAACATACCTTCTTTCCTCCGGTTACTCTCGGTTGAAGAGTCCTATCAGTTGTTCCCCATTGCATGCGTACTTTGCTGGATGGCCTCTATGTAGCTCAATGCATGGTTCTCTATGGCGATCAGTGACAGCACTCTCATCCATCAACAACGGCGTTCGAACAGAGCTCGCCGCATACGCAAACATGCTTGGCCTCATCCTCTGCCCTTTCACCTGCTCAATGCCAGCTGCAGAATATGCAGCTGTCCGCGACCGTTGGCGCGCCCTGTTACCAGCCAAGAGCTTGGTTTTGAGTATTGTTGGACATGGACGCCCTCGATCCTTCATGCAACCGTGGTTTTGACGCCCCCTCCTGCGGCCTTTCCCTAACGGCGAGCAACGGGTCGATGGAGAGGGGTGGAAGAGCCTTACTGTCTCTCATGCGGGCTGCGACCTGTGGCACCTGCATGGATGTATTGCTGACCGGACGGGCACGTACAGTGGCAACGCCTATGTGCATGGTCGAAGCGGCTGGCTGCGGGAAAGATAGCGGCCACTTGGGCTTATTTCTCAACGAAGTGCTGATTCTGGTAATGCTGAAGAGGAAAGTGAGATTGAAGGGGGTAGGCCCGTCCCGGCCCGCTACTGACCGTTCCCTAGCACACCCTTCTCTTTATGTCAATGCGGTACAAGCATCTAGGCCGATGTGTTTATCGGATTTTGCTACACCATGCCCTTCCATACGTTGCCTTCCTTGGATTTGGCGCAGATTGAAAACGCTTAGTGAAGCTATTCTGTCTGCTGCATTTCTTTTTTTCTGTAAAGCCACAACGATGTGCTAGGCACATTTCATGCACCTAGCTCGTGGACGGGCGATGAGAGGCGTGACAGCCACCAGGAGAGCACACGTACGGTTTGCATGCACATGTGTACTTACTGGTATCATGTACGAGGTCAACGGCTGGCGGTCAGCTGAAGGTCTTGCCCGGACATTCTTTTGTTGACATCTATCGTACGGCTTTTCCGAGGCTTAGCGCTTCAGCTTTCCCGTCCGTGACCCGGCGGCCCTACTGTCGCAACATGAGACGAAACCTTCCTAAGACATTGGAACGAAGCTGGGCGCAGCGGACGAACCCCCATCATCCCCCACCCGTGCCTTTCCGGATCCGTGCCGTTACTCTCTCCTATTGTCTGCGTATGCGCTCCATGTACGATACCAGTTGGTGGCGGCTGGGTGTACGGTGTACGATGCGTGCGTGTTGGACGTGTGCCGCGCATGCGTGTGTGCGTGCGTACATGCGTGTGTGTATGTGTGCAGTGCAGCCGCACAGAAAAGAGAGAACGAAAGTGACTGTGCCGGTGTGCGGACGGGGCCCCCGCGGCAAGCAGGGTGGTGGGCTTGCATGAAATAGGCTGCAGTGTAGCTGTTACACAACGAACTAGATGTACGAGGGCTGGTCGCATTCAGGTCGCCGCGGAGGACGCCGTCGACGCCCGCGCGCGAATATCGAAAAACAGTAGCGGGAGGCTGAGCTGTTTGGGGTAGGGGCGGGAGAGGAGGAAAACCAGGGGTTACTGGGTGGCGACCTGTGATAGAGTGAACAGGCGGGCTGTGAGGGCGCGATCTCAAGATCACTAACTCATGTCTCAGCTCACGGTGCCTCATAGAACGATTCTACATGGGATGGGTAGTTGCGTACAAGATCTAGACTAAATGCGCGAATTAAAAACTTACATTTACGTCCGGATCTTGTATTCAGCTGCCTACCTAGATATTTAAATGTGGCATCTGAGTAAGGCAGATGCGGGTGGGCAATTTCTTTTGCCACCCGCCGTGGGCTGAGGTTAGGAAGGCAGGTTGGGGGCCATTGACGATTAGTATGTGAGAACTAGAAGAACAGATAAACTTTGGGGGTTGGGGGGCGAAGTGTCGGTCGGTGCCCCTTACCGTGAGGTCGGTTGTTGATGGTAGGTACTGCCGTCAACACATGTTCGCCAATCCTTGAGAGAAAAGAAAAAAATAAACAGACCAGCATACCATGGAACAATGCCAGTCGGACTCTGGGTCCCTGGCCCCCACGTTCGCGGGTCGCTTCGCTGCATGAAAGGTGATAAGGGAGGGGTATGTGGAGCCAACTGGCGAGAGTAAGAGAACAGCTACGGCATTGGTGGTCGGTAGGCTGTGCGTAAGCGCACGCGGATATGTAAGGCCCAGAGACTCGGTTCGGCCGCGTTGGCAAGGAGTCGGGCGGCGAAAGTAGCTAGGCTAGCTGGTGAAGCATGTTGATACCTGGCAGATCTTGCGGTTAACTGCTGATCTGAAGAAGGAAGGCCCAGCCACCGGCCTACATTCAATTAGCAATTCAGAGGGCCGCTGCTATCCGTACGGGATCCGGAGCGGCAGTTCAACTTTCAGCGTCAACCTCGGCTTGGCCGTACTTGTGCCGCCTGGCAGGCTAAGATGTGCTGCTTGTGATGATGACGGCCAAATTATTGTCTCTGATGACTGACTCTTTTCGATTTGTGATGCTTCCACTTGGGCCTGCACGCATCCCTTCTCACATCAGACCAGTCCGGTTCGGTCCAGATCCAGATCAGATGAGCCCCAGGGCCGAGTAAGGGAGGCAGCCCGCAGAGCAGGGCGGCAAGACAGAGGGTGGTGTATCGGGGAGCGCAATAGTCACAAGGCCACGGCGGCCGGATCTTCGGCCAGATGCGCCATTGCAACGTCCGCCAAGTGAATTACCAAGCTCGTCTTCCCCCACACGGCGAGATACAACACTCGTTTCCTTGTGACATACGCGTCCATGGCTGCGAGCAACCGCTTCGGTCTGCCTCAGGTCGGAGGCTGTACCACGGCACGAAGCGGCTCCTGGCACCCAGGGCCGGCACGCATGATTCTAGAAGACGGATCGAAGAGCTTCGGCGGGCTGGGAGGTGCAAAATGACGCTAGAATCGGGCAGTTTTGGTGCGACCGGATTCCAGGCAGGCGTACAATTGGGCAGGCGGGCAGCAGCTGGAGGCCGCGGGCTCAGGGTACAGGCGTGAATGCACCGCTGTCTTAGCGAGCTGCACAAGGCTGGGAGGGGATGTAGCGGGCAGCGGCGGACGGGAGGAACACGGTAAGGATGCAGGGCAGGAGGAGGCCTGGCTGCTGGCGGTCGCTTTCGGACAGCAGCCGCTGCAGCAGTTGCCTGATGACTCGACGAAGGATTGGCCGCGGAGGCAGCGTACAAGCGCGGCAGCGGGAAGTGGGTATCTGGAGGGCGCTGCCGTGCTACGTGAACAAGCAACTGCGGACCGGTTCGCGAGGGCCAGCCGCAGCATCCTGACGAGTGAGATGGTGGGGGCACGGGATGCGGCGTCGCGGAGGTGCGCTGTGGTGTTGTGCAACGTCAACGCCCAAGATCCGCGCTGCCCCATGCGGAGAAAAGCGTGTGGGCGAATGGCTGGGGGCGCGCGGCTGCAGACGCCCTTCTCGCGGCTGGTGCAAAACCCGGATGCAGCGCGAGGGCGATGCCGATGTGACGCTGGTTTTCTTCAATAATCCGGACGAGATGCAGCCCGCCTGAGACACGCGCATGAGGGCTCCTGGACGGTCAGCAGCCCGGGCGGAACGGGGCGGCCAAGGCGCGGAGCGCATCAGGGACGGCGGCAGTCGCGTGGGCGGGTTGAGCCTGAGCATGCAGCAGCAGCAGCGGTCAGGGCCATCGGGCGATGCTCGTGGCATTATTGCGATTTCCTCGAGCGGCCAGATGAGGCAGCAAGGCCGGCAGCCAGCGCGCCGGACAGAGCGCTCCCGAGGGCAGTGCGGTCGGGGAGAAGTGGATAAGCTCGTCGAGAGCTTCGCACACAGTGTTCAGCAGGCCATGTATAGCGCTGGCGACGCGCTGTGAGTGGTGGAGGCGGGGCGCAGCGGCCACAGCGAGAAACGGCATGGCGCGCCGATCAGGCCCCCCGCGTTTTGCTGGGATGCAGTCGGAAATGCGAGCCACGTCAGCTTGCGCGTTTGAAGGGGCGGCGCAAGAAGCACGCTGCCACAGCCGACTGAGCAGACGGCGCCGCTCGCCCTGCCCGCCGCCGATGAGATGAAGATGTGCTCCGCCGCAGCGCGTTGCCTGGCCGCGCTGGTCGCCGGTCGCCTGCTGCAATGGCTAGCGCGCTGGGGATCGGAAGCTTGCTTGTCTTGGTTTCGCGGCCAGGCTGGTGACGATCGTGGTGGTGATTGCGGAGCCAGGTCTGGCCCGGCCACACCGCGGCTCTCGAACGAACGAACGACCTTCGCGCTGCGCTCGCTGCGCTCTCCAGCCCGCTGCGGCGCCATGTTTCACGGCCGTGTCGCATAAGGCAGAAACGCCCCGCCGCCTGTCAATCTGCGTCACAATGCCACGGCCACTCTGGCTTTGCATTGACGGCTCCGCGAGAGCCGCCTGCGAGCTCGAGTCCGCCGCCGCGAGCAGCACGGCTCAGAGCCCAGCAGTTCGGGCGCGCTGCCCCGTGCTTTCCCCGCCAAGCTCCAGCGCGTAATCAACCGTCCAGAGCGCGACCTCCTCTCCACTTGCTCCTTCATCAACCTCTCGCCTGACATCGATGACGGAATAACGATCCCACATGCACGCATCAGCCCATGCGCGCGACCAGGCCAGAGCCAAGCCCCGCCATCGACCTGTCAGAAACGGTCCTTCGAGGCATCATCCCGGCCGCGCCCGGGAATGAGCGGCACGGCCTGGGGGGCCCTGCCCAGCGCCCGCGCCCCATGCACACGATGCACACGAGCAGGGGGCGCAGCCTCCGACCCGGTCGAGATTGGAGGCAGCGTCGCCGCGCAGCCCGGCAAATCAGCGCGCGCGGACGGGCAGCTGGCGCTTATGCACGAACGTTGGCAGCGCAAGACAGAGCTCGCGAGCTCGGCTGCGAAGGGCGAGTCCGACGGCGCGCGGCGTTGGGCGAGAGGCGAGAGGGAGCAGGCGCGTCGGATCGGCGGCACAATCTTCACCGGCACGCGCTCGCGGGCGTGGGGACCGGGAGCGCAGGCATCAGCGGCGCCGCCCACGCTGCGAGCGGCCGATGCAGGTGCGGCTGTGGGAAGCGCACCCTCAAGGAATCTCGGGAAGCATGGTGAAGGCCTGAGAAAATCACGGGCTGGGGGCCCTGAGGCCTGGCCACTGCCCGTGGTTCGTGACACGCGTTGACAGCAACCTTAATTTTGGCTCTGGCCCAGCGCGCTGCTGCTAGCAGGCCTGCCTGGTCCATCTGCCCGCGCCAGCGACCATGGCTGCTCTCCGCGCCCTGGACACGCGCGCCGAAACAGCATAACTGGGCATAACTTGGCCGCCGACGATCGCAGCGCAGCCGACCGGAGAAAACCGCCATGACGTCCAAACAAGAAATGTGCGGGTGCATGACAGCACGAATGCCTGCGGCAACCACGGTTGCAGCTCCAGAGGCATGGCCTATCGTTATCGCTGCCGGCCCATGCAAAATACGCGAGCGGCGCCGGCATGGTTCAGCCCACCATCACACGGCTAGCCCGGCCGTTGGACGAGGGTGTCGCGCGGGAGGCATGGGTGTCGCCGGAGCGCATCCCAAGCTCCAATCTGCACAGCGGCCCTCGTGGCTGCTGCCCGGGGTAGCTCTCACGGCTCTGCGCAGCTTTCAACCTCACCCCAACCACCACCACCACCACCAGCACCACCAGCCCGCGCTCGCACCCGCCGCAACAGCAGCCGACGCGGTGAGCTGCGGCCCCGAATGCGGACCCGGCGCTGCTCTAGCAGCCCACGCGTGATGCTGAAGAAAAAGGGCACGACGGATCCACCGCGCCCGCTCTAGTGCGCGCGTCACGGGGCCGAGCTTCGTACTTCGTAGCCCGAGTGCAGCCCTCCCTCGCTGCAGCTCGCCGCCCGCGAAAATCTTGGAGGTACGCGGCGATGCAGAGGCCCGCAGATCGCCTCCGCGCGCTGCCGGGCGCCTGCCTGCAAATGCGACTGCCTGTGTCGCAGGTCTGGCAATGCAGCGGGCGCCTCCAGAACACGCGACGTCTCTGGCTGCCCACCGCCAAATAGGCTCGTCGCGTCCGTGCCAGAGACACGCAGGCCGGATGAAGATTGGAGCGCGCGCCCGAGTGCCGATCCGCCGTGTGCGAGCGAGGTACGGGTGGCAGTGACCGCTTGTGCGTGCCTGGTGATGCATCCTGACGTCTTGCCGCTTCCCACGACATAGGTAGTCGAATCCAACATCCGGACGAAGATGCTACTTTGAAAAACGCTACGATGACGCCCAGATCCTGGATTCAGCTGCCCATGAGCATGATGTAGTAGCTGTGGGAGAGCAATTCCGTCGCCCGCTGTGTTGCGGCGCGCGAGGCTCGAGGCTCGAAGGAAGAGGGTCCAGTCCAGACGAGCCGGACTTCTGGCCGAAGCAAGAAGAATTGACCCGGTCGGCACCGGCCCTAATATTTTTGTGGAATTAGGAAAAAAAGCATCTGGACAGCATTGGCTCAAAGCAGCAGGCGGCCGTGTCTATCATGGCCTGATCCAACACCAAGCCCGGGCGTACCACCCGCAACGGTCGAGTACGCAACGCCGGCCCCGCGTGCGAGGCAAGAGATCTGATTGCCGTCTGACGAGTGCCGAGAAGCGTGAATTGTCTCGGACGGCTGTGTATAGGAAAGCGTGTTAATCGGGTGGATAGCGGAGGTAGCGCCAACTTAGCAATGTTTATGCCTCGTAAATGGTGAGACCAGGACCTCGCGCCGGGCTGCGCGAAGTATATCGCCAGTTTACCTTCGCGTGCCTGTATATCCAATTTCCCCCCCGGCCGCGCGCGCGGCAGCAGCTGGCTGGCCCTCTCTCTAACTCAACTCGGGATTTGCACGTCTGCCGGCGCATCCGCTTGGCGGCTTTGGGATTCCAGCCCAAGGCACCAGCGCGAGCTTGACGCATGAATTGCGCGCAGGCCTCACCCTTGGGCGCGCCCGTTCTTTTGGGCGTCGAGTCGGCAGCGCAGTGCGCGCTTGACGAACCTGAATCAGCGCCCGGCACCGGCTCTTGATGCGCTGTCGTAAGGCGCAAAAGCAAGCGCGAGTGAGCTGTCAAGAGACGGCGGCGGCAGGCCCTATGTCCTCGATCGGCGGCGCGGGCAGCGAGACGCGACCTCTCCTCGCGAGAAACAGGGCGACCGGGGGCGCGCCGTAGATCGCGCCCTCACTGGCAGGGTCTTGGACTCGACGCGGTGCGGAAAAACGGCGAGCGTCGTCGTCGGCCGTCAACGGCGGGCCCTGGAGCCCTGGAGCCCTGCTGCCAGCTGCCCTGCCCCGCTCGTGGCAGCGGCGCCATCGATGTTTCCTGGTGCCGGTGCCAGTGCCAGTGCAGCGCAGGTGTGGCTGGGCAGCCCCCCACAGCGCGCAGCGGCGGTGGCGGCGGCGGCGGGATGATGATGATGCTGGCGATCGCCAGCCTCCCATGTCGCTGCTCGCTCGCCTGCCGTGCTCTGTGCGCGTCGATGGCCGGGCGGATCTGGCGAGGGATCTCATCTCAAGCGCTGGGCGGCAGGGCCTGGCAGGCACGGGGCGGGCGCGCAGGCCGGCAGCGGCGTGGACCGACGAGGCCGGGAGAGGGTGGAGACCAGCAGCAGCAGGGCATGTGGCAGCGGCCGCTGTGGAGAGGCAGCTCGCTCCGCTGCGGCTGTCGAGTCGCGCTCTCGGTTTCATGCGCCGGGCTAGCGGGCAGCGCTAGGGGTGGCGCTGGTTCGGCATTAGTAAGGCGGGTCCGCTCACGCTGCCCGCGCGATCCTCTCGCGCCGCTGCAGGCATCGGACCAGGAGCAGCCCTCACCCACACACCAGTCCGGCAAGTGACCCGGCGCACGCGACGCCCACGCTCTGCGGCCGTTGCACACAGCCGCGGCGACGGGCAGCCCGATCGGGCAGGCCCTCCGCGGACGCAGGGCTGCGGCCAGTGAGGACACGCGTGGCGTGCGGCGGCGGCCTTAGGGCGTTTTGAGTTTATTTCAGTGCTGGCTCCACCGCGCGGCCAGCCAGTCGCGGCGCGCTGAAATTACGCAGCTGGCCCGGGCCCGGTCGCTGCTGCACGGACGGCCGTTGCTAGCCCGCACCCGTCGCCCAACGCAGTCACCACTGACTCCAGCGGCCGAGCAGCGCTGGTAATAATAACAATGTCGCATGCGCTGCAGCGAGATACGGCGCCGTGTGCTCCGGGGTATAAGGAAGAGCCGGCGCCTGTGGCGGACGATCTGGTGAGTGCCTCCCTGCCCGCCGCCCGTCACCGTCCCCAGCCCGCCCAGCTGTCCCTCGCTCGCGCCCGTTTGGCTTCGGCGTCTCTGCTCTGCGCTCTTGCTTGCATGCATCCGCCCTCTCCTGCGCCTGCGCTGCACACCTAGCGGGCGAGTCATCTCCTGCCCTTACCCCAGCTCCCGCGTGTCCTAGGCTACATGGTACGCCCCTTCTCGCCAAGCTCCCCCCCATAGCTCCCCTCCCATGCGTCTTTTCGCGCAGCCTCATCCATGCTTGCTGCCGCCGGCGTCTCGTCTGCGCCCGGTCCACAAGCGTTTCATCCTATCTGATCCTCGTCCTCCACCGCGCCTCTCTTAAGCTGCCCTGCCTGTCGCCGTGATCCGCGGACCCTGTCCTCGCAGCAGAGCAGATCACCACCACACTGCCGTCGGCTCGCTCATAATCCTCGTCGAGCCCCGGCACCGTCTGCCCGCGATCGCCTTGCGCCGCGGTCCACGACAGAGCAGCAGCAGCTATTCCTTTGCCTTTACCCTCCGGGGCTGCCTTGTTCTACACCACACAAACGAGTCCGCCTCCGGTACTGCCCAGCCCCCATTCGCGCCTGTATTATTGTTTTTTCCGTCGCCGCCGGGCAGCAGCCACACCCCCAATTCGCGTCGTGCACACCCGTTGCGCCGATGCACCACCAGCGCTAACCACCGTCCGCGCCTTCCAGCATCATCCCCACCCCGCTACGCAGGGCCTTCCACCGCCGCAACCTCACCTCCAACATCCACGCCCCGGCGTGCTCCACCAGCAGCAGCAACACCATCCCAATTCGCCTCAGCAACCGCAGCACCCGCCGCAACAGCCCACCACCCAGGGCCCCTACGCCTCGCCGCACCCGCCACCGCCGCAGCACCAGTCGCCGTACGTAAGCAACGTACAGATCCCTCCCGGCCAGAACCCGCAGGAGGTTCCCTACTACGCGACTCACCCGAGTCCGTACAGCACGAACAGTACGTCCGGCAGCTACACGTCTTCAGGTAAGCAGCAGCCCGCGCGCGACTCGCCACAGCACCCCCGCTTTCGGGTTGGTGATTGCCCCGAGTCTTGCCGAACGACGCGTCGGGGCGCGCGCGCAACCACAAGTCAACAGCAGACGCACGCACCGCGTCCGGCAGATGTGACGGCTACTGACGCGATCCAGAAAATTCAGAACTCTCAATGGCCACCGCAACCATGAATAGGCAGTTTCCGCCAATGTACCACGGGCCGCAGTCCAATTCCCCGGCATCGATCCAATCCCCGCAGCATGATCAGCATGGCCGGCCGCTGTACGGCCAGTCCGCGCCGCAGGTGCCGCAGAACATGTACTATCCGCCGTACCAGATGCCGCAGCAGTCGCCATACGCGCCGCAACAGCACCAGGCCCCTCTCCAGACCAGCATGCCCCTGATGTCCCACCAACAGCCGCAGCCAATGCAGCACCCTCCGGCGCACCCGCACACTCCCGGACTGCCGGGCAGCCCGAGAACGAAGCTTACGCAGACTCCGCTGCAAAGACCACCCTCGAATCTGGGTGCTCCGCAATCGACCCCCACTGGACCTCCCGGCAGCGCCGGCAGCATTCACTCCACCCCGGGCGGCAGCGCGAGCGTGAACCCGAACGCGGCACCCGGTCCGATCCCCGCCACGACTCCCCTGGTCGTCAGGCAAGATCAAAACGGCGTGCAGTGGATCGCCTTCGAGTACTCGAGAGATCGCGTGAAGATGGAGTACACGATCCGCTGCGACGTCGAGTCGGTGAATGTCGACGAACTCCCGCAAGAATTCAAGACGGAGAACTGCGTTTACCCGCGTGCGTGCTGCCACAAGGATCAGTACAAGGGAAACCGCCTACACTACGAGACGGAGTGCAACACAGTCGGTTGGGCGCTCGCCCAGCTTAACCCATGCTTGCGCGGCAAGCGCGGGCTGATCCAGCGCGCGGTCGACAGCTGGAGGAACAGCAATCAAGACCCGCGTCTGCGGAGTAGGAGAGTGAGGCGGATGGCCAAGATCAACAACAGGAAATCTGTACAGGCGCAGCATGGAGGCCACATGGCAGGGCCCGGCGCCCCGGCCCCTGGGGTCCCTAACACTGCAGGCATTGCTGGGGCTCCGGGTGCCAGGCCGCCGAATATGGGAATGGGCGGTCCGCAGTTGCACCACCACCATGAACACCCGGCAGGTGGTGCTCAGGGCGGACCTGATGACGTTAGCGGTATGTTTCCACAGATGTGACGAGCGCGATTTGAGATTGCGCCTTTTTGAAACGGACTTTGCAATGATAATCATATCCTGTCGTTTTGTATTGCATTTGTATCGCATGTACATTACTCTTTGATGTAACTTTCCCCCGCATTTGCACCGTCGTTTGTACTCGTTTGTACCCATTGTCATGCACAACACCCATACCCTGGCGCAGATCATCAACCACGGAGCAAGGTTACGGCAGCTAATCTCTTATCGCGGTGTAGCCGGAAATGAGTACAATGAGACCACCCACACGCACCACCACCAGGCTCCCACCGGTCAGGCAGGCGCGGCGAATGGCGACGTCAGGCCGGCCAATAGTTTCTATCCTAGCTACCCTACGAACCAACCTCCCAACGCCTCCGCTGTACCACCCCTCGAGCACCACATGGATCACGTTTCATCCCGCCCTCCGCCGCCGCATGCAGCAGCCGCTGCGACCAAGCAGCAGGAAGACGAGGAGCGCAACCTCGAGCTGTTCGGCGATCTCCCCGAGGCCAAGCGACGCAAGTTCATTCTCGTCGATGACGCCCAGAGAGGCACCCGCGTGCGCGTCCGGGTCATGCTCGACCAGGTCAACATGGAGGAAATGCCCGATTCTTACCGCAAGAACAACTCGGTTTATCCCCGGTCGTATTTCCCCACCCAGATGCAGTCTCCCCCCGCGTCTCCTCGCGGAACTCGGTTTTTCGACGACCCGGACGAGAAGGAGGAGGGCAGCAGCGGCGCCATGCCTGTGACCGGCAGGACTCTGGTCCCCGTGCCGATGATGGACGGTTCGGAAGCCAAGGTCCCACGCCCGCGGATGACCAGATCGAAGAGGAACAAGGAAATCACCCTCAACGACCTTGGGTACCGCATGACGTGGAGCCAGAGCAGAGTTTTCGCGGGAAGGACGCTTTTCCTGCAAAGATCTCGTAAGTTTGCGCTCAACGACGGAAGAACGAACGATTACTTACAAGTATTAGTGGACGCCTACCGCAACAAGATGCGGAGCACCATGGTTGCGGCAGGGCAAGAAGTTGCCCCACATTTCGAGACACGCGTGGGCAAGAGGCGGTGGTTGGAGCGGAGCAAGCGTGCGAAGCGCGAGGCGTCGCCTTAAGTACCTGGTCGCCCCGGTCCAATTTCACGATGATCCGCGCAACCTCGAACAGCAGCGGTATCTGCACGACTCGATAAACCCGGCGTCGGGCGGACGACTTTCCGAAAGCGGCCCACACCCTCCGCTGTCAAAGATTAAGCGAACGGGCCGGGAAAATTGGGATCCCCTTCCCTACGGCTAATCCACTCCCACGCGCCAGGGACAGGGGGCGTCGTCCACCTGCATGGCCTGACCGCTGCAGCCTTTGAAGCATCGGGTGTGATCCGATTTGTGCGACTTTCCGTTTCCTTCCTTCTCAATACTGTGTCTCCCTATCCAAAAGCTCTTGGTATCCTACCCTTGCCGGCCTATCCTGGTCATCGATGCGGCCCGGTATGCATGGTCGGCAAACATGCTGCTGCTGTCACGGGTCTTTCCTATTTCGAGGCAGCCGCCGTAACTTTTCAAACACACCTTGCCGGACCAGGCTTGCCTCGCCTGCCGTCTGTAAATCTAACTGCTTATTGTTTGTTACCTTTCCGTCACAGTCGGCGTAAAAGTGGTGGCTGTGCGACAGAGGTTTACCGTTTCTCATATCTCTCTGTTGATGTCTCCTTCCTACATGATCGATCAAAGACTTCCTGCAATGCCTAATGTGGATGAGTAAAGCCTGGGATATGGGTGGTTTGCGATTGTTTTTTGTCCTTTCTGTTTTCCTGTTTTCTTGGAGCGTTTGGGGAGGGATGGTGTACAAGGTTGCTTCGCAAAGTATTGCAACGGAGGGCGGGCAGTTGAAGCACCCTTCTGGACATGAATGCACAACATCTGGAACAAGAGCGTCCGGATAAGAGTTGCGACTACTTTACCTTGTTACAATACGAAAAGCGAACCGGCCTCATATGCTTTACGATACAACCAAAGGGTCAACCCAAGACCCCACGCGAGGCTTTTCCCAGTTTCTCGACAGAACGCACTACGGACCTCGTCTTGTGCGTGCAGCACACATGGGAAGAAGGGCCGAAGAGGATTCCAGGCGTTTGCTTGCATTAGCGTTAGCTGCATGCATCCGAACCGATAGTCTTCATCTCGGCGCCCCATTGCTTCCTTGGTTTTCTCTTTTTTTTTCCTGGGGCGTTTCCTCTGGCTTTATCGAGGCGCCACGGGACGGGACGGCAAAAGAAACGATACAAAAATAACCATCAGCGATTGAAAATTTCCATTTGAATCGCCATCGCTTCCTCGCAATGTCTATTCACTCTTCCCATTTCCATGGCGCCGAATTGGGCACCTTGCTGTGTGTTGTTCCCTTGACTTTATATGATGGAAAACATGGAGAGGGGCGGGAACCCTTTCGTTTCTCACCATCATATTGCCAGCAGCCAGCATGCAGCCAAGTAGCTAGTGTTTTTTCTTCGTTCTAGAACAAGCGGCATCTTTTTCCTGTATGGTAGATCATTCAACCGCATAAACTTATTAACTCCTCCTTTTCTCGTGTGCGCGCGCGCGATGTATCCTGGCTCGCGGAGTGAACACCGAGGCGAGTGGGCGGGAAGACGGGGCTGAGCATATGCCGGCTTTGATGGTCGGTCTTCCCATCTCTCTCTCTCTTTCTCTCTTTCTCTCTGCCTTACGCTTCTGTCTACCCTTTGTTATGCTTTTTTGCCTTCAAACCTCGAAGGGAGTGAGAAAGAAAGAAAGCTGAAATCCTGTACGGCGCGGCGGTGGCCGCGGCGCGTTGTCGTCATGAGGTTACGACGCTAAACGGGATGATTATAAATGCAACTGCAAAAGGTCCGTCCGTCCGTCTCTCGGGGCGGCGCGGAACGGCGGCGGCGATCGTGGGGAAACCTTCGTTGCTGTTTACCCCAATCGGGTAAACGGTCGAAGTAGTAGGGCTTTTTCTCTCTCTTTTTTCTCTCTCTCTAGCTTGCGCAAAAGCAAGCCAAACTGTAAGGATTCGGGCCATCATCATCCCCATCGTGCCATCCTCCCCCATCTCTCGATTGCTCGATTGGTGATCGTCATCGAATTAGACTGTGGGACTAGACTGGACCAGACCTTTTTTTTTTCCTTTTTCCTTTTTCCCTTAGGTACGTCGGACTAGGCATCCTGGGCTTCTTTTCTGCTCCTCCTTCAGCGGTCTTTTCTCTCTCTCCCCCGAGTGAGACTTATGTCAGACCTTTTCTCAGCTGGTCGTTTGAATGGGCGAGGGAGGGGGTGTCCATTGGTGATTGGGGGGCCGTGGCCTTTTTTCTCGTTGGATCGGTCCTGCTGGACTGGACTGGACGTGTTCGCCTTCGTTCTGGATGGTGGCGGACGGAACGGCGGCGGCGGCGGCGGCGGCGGGGTGAGTGGGTGGGTGGCGGGGGATGGAAGGAGGCGGCGGAAAGGGCCGAGCCCCCCATACGCCATACGCCGCCGCCGCCAGCCCGCCGTGCCGCCTTTTTGGGATCTAGATGACGGGATCATCCCCGATGGTGCTGGGACGTCGAAGGATGGTTTTGGGTCCGAGTGCCGGGGTGTGGTTCTTTACACGCTGTGGTGGTGTGTGGAGGGAAGTAGGTGGTGACGGTGTTGGAATAGGACGAACGCTTTTCTACGGGAGGGGGGGGTGGGTTTGTCGCGCCTTGTGTTGGTTGGTGGTTTACCTTACTGCTTTCTCTCGTGTCTGCTCTTGCTTAGACCCTGCTGGACACATGCGGTATTGTAAGTTGGGTTCGGGAAACGGCCTGGCTTGCGGTTGCCATGGATAAGACCAGTGAAACCGTGCACCTAAAAGGGCGGACGTCCGGTATCTAAAAGCTCTCTCCACACGTTGGAGGTCTCTACTCCATCTTTTGAAATCCCACGTGTTGGACACCGTCTAGGCCGATTGTGCTCTGTAGGCCGCCCATGACTTGTGATAATTTGCGCCAGTCGCTTGGACTAGGAGAAAGAAATTGCATGCTGAGCACCGCCGGTTCAATGCGGCATTCAATAAGAGGATTAAATCGTGTGAAGGTAGATTATGTAACGCTCCCGACTGGCTTTTGTTGGTCGAGCAGGAGGGAGAATAGGTAGAAGACGATGTCTTATCTGTGTATCTATGTATATAAATAATACATGCGCTGTAGCTACCCCTGCGTCTTATATAAAAGGATACTATACATCCTCGATACTTCTGTTATAGCATAACGGTTCTAAGTACTCTAAGTGTCCACTACGTGCTCTTAGTAGCTTGCACCATCTTTTCGACTAGAGGTGGCCTTACATCATCTAAACTCAGCATTACTAGAGAGAGATGCCTGTACTTAATCTTTTAAAGCAAGAACGCCAACTTTGCCTTAATCGATAGTACAAACAGTGACTAAGAATACGGTGACCCCAACCATTACCTACGAACACTTCGACAGCCATCGTTCCGTAACACATCAGTCACCGTCTTTTCTATTCATCCGAGATGAACCGAAGCGAGGCGGTCGGTTAAACAGTGCTTTTTCTTGCTCTTAGAACATCTGTCTTTCTATGGCGTCAACTGCGGGATCGAGATTTTAATCTCTCGTCCGCATTGCCGCCATACCAACGCACGGATTCAACGGTGACCGATAAATCCGATGGGCATGTACGCATCCGCAAAACGGGCTTCGAAGGACTGACAGGAGACGTGCACAAGGGGAGGGCATCAGAAGAGCCGTTGACGTTGTGCTGACGAAGGCAACGGGCTACACAGTATGTATCAGGCAGCGTTTCGATCATCTCTAACACCATGACCGCCATGTATGTACCGAGCATATCCCGTCAGTCAGGGTCTCCGATTTTTTTTCCCTCTCCATCTTTGCCAAGGCTGGATAAGGGTACATCATTTGCTTGTCGCTTTCGCTCCGTTCCCAACACATCTAGCCAGGATCCACCCGTACCCTTTTCCCTCTCATACTCTTTCCTATCCGGTGCGTCCCACATTTCCCGCGCGAGGGCACGACCCATCACTGGCTGGAGCGCGAGGGTCCAGACAGGAGGCTGTGGGGAATTACCGGGGGCAGCCCGCGCGATGAATCGTGACGGCGGCAGGGGAGGAGTCGTCCGCCGCCGGGAAGCTGGGAGACCGGGACGAGCAACAAGTTCGGGGGAAAGTCAGGGCAGAAGACAAGTCACGCGTTGGTTGCCTTTCCGGCCGATGAGCGAAAGGAGGGGACCGGGCCCGGGGCAGTGCGTGCGTCGACTCGGGATTTTTTGTTGGCCGCCCCTGATGGGTGTGCTTTGCTGGTGATGGGAAGGGGACAAAACCCCATCCTGGCTCAACGTGGTGCCTTTGCCGATGGCGAACCCGCATATCATGCGGGCAGAGACATGCAGCAAAAAGCACGGCGGATCCTTTGCCTGTTTGTTCCCAAGAGGCAGGTTCGCGTGCTGATTGCTTTCTTTTCTTTGCTTTTCGGCCGGTTCTCTCCGTGCGTGGATGGGCGATTGTGTCTGAGATCTGCCTGGGCTGTGCGGTCGCCATTACGCAATGCACGCTGGGCGCAGGTGCCAATGGCGAGAATGCTTGGGGTAGCGGCATAAGCAGGGACGGGAAAGGGTCCAGCCAGATAGGCGGGCGGCCAACCGGGGGCTCTGCTGCCGTGGTGCAGCAGCTGCTGCATGGCGCGTTCTCGCGTCTCGCGTCGCGCAGCGCAAGCGGCGTGGCTGATCAAGCGTGCTTTGGTCGACGATGCTATGCACCCGCCGTGCGGCACAACAGCGGCTGAACCGCGTGCATCCCGCCTGCAGCGCTCGTCGCCGTCGTTCCCTCTCCTGTAAACAGCGGGCCTCATCCGTGGCAGATGACAGCGCTGGATGGGCACGTCGGCCGTCATCATCGCAGCGAGTTCCTGGATTCAGGCTCACCGGTCAGTGTGGGCGTTCCCGCCGCGGGTGGGGGGAGAGGCTGCATGGAAAGACCCGTAGCTTGGCGGGTTGAGCTGCGCAGGTGAGCGACGCGAGCGAGCGGTCCGACCGAGTCGCGCCGGGGATGACGAGTCGCTTCCTGTGGAGATGGCGAGCCCACAGCCCGTGGGCAGCGAAAGATGGAGATGGAGCGAGGCTGCCCCGAGCAGCTACATAGCCCGGTGACCTGGCTGCTGCTGCCCGTTGCGTGCCTCAGGCTCGCGTCAGACTTCTGGCTTCCGGCTCCAGGCGCGTATCGCTGCGTCGCTCCGGACAACGCAAGACGACGACTCGACCTAGTGCCGCTTTCGTGGCCTCTCAGCGCGCCTGACACATACCGCAGCGGGTGACGGAAGAATTGAGCCCACCCGCGTCTACCTCATCGAAATACTTACATGGGCAGAATACGAGACCCGGACGTAAATGTGAGCTTCAAAGGCACACATTTACATCTGGATCTTGTATTCAACTCCCACGTAGAAAGATCGGTGAGCTTGGACGGCTCGATTCCTCTGACCGTGGTTGCGTCGTGCCGAAAGCGGCGGGGAGAATGCGTTGAGCTCTACCTTCACCACCAGCGCTGAAGTTGAGATGTGCGCTTGGCACGCCCGCTTGACGAGACGCACCCCGCGCTTCGCGACGAGGCTGGTCTAAGCGCGCACGGCCATGGTGAAGGCTCATTCCTGGGCGTGTTGGCCAGCCAGCTTACGTACCTTGGGTGGAACTGAATGCGTAGGTAACGCGTAGCTCAGAGCGCGGCAGCACATAAGTATATTGCCGGGCGCCCGCCTCGCTCCTCACTTCACCTGCTTCTTTTTCGACACGCCTCCAAACCTGCTTGCTGCCGCCATGACGAGCGCGACTCCACCTGCGCGCACGGTCGCGGGCCTTGACGACTTCCCGGTCCTAAGCGGACCGCTGCTTTCAGAGGGCTGACGTCGTGATAGTTCGGATTCCGAGCGGAAGCACGACGGCGTCGCTAAGAGCACCAGTCACAGCAGCTGTCATTTCGTTTCTTCGTATTATTGCTGGTCTGGCGGTGGCGGTGCCGGATGCGTGCTGTGGCTTGGGGGAGAGGCGGCAGCAGGGCAGGCAGGCCCTCGCAGGCCCTCGCAGGCGGCGCAATCCTGTGCGACCGCCCGTTCCTGTCGCTCTCTGCTGCGCCAACACCGCCAACAGCCTCTGAAGAGCTTGTCGAGCACTTGGGTGGGCGCGTCCGGGGCGCTCAGACTGGCGGGATCTGCGCAATCGATAAGCCTGGTGACGGTGATTTGCGGGGGCTTTTCTATTCTTGCACCCGCCGACGTTGCTAGGCCAGGCGGCGCAAACAGAACCTTGTTTCGCCCAGCCAGCAGCCAGCCTCCTCGCCGACCGTCAACAGTTTTCTCCTCAGTCTGCACCTAGTTCTGCGCGTTGAGTGCGAGTCCGACTGCTGCCGTTACGCCCGGCTCCGCTGACACGAGTTGCATCCCGCCATCAGCCCTGCCGCTGCGGCTGTGTCGATTACCCACCAAGCTTTGGAACCCGGCTGCCAGCCAAGGCATCCCGCAGCCGCGGACCGCGTGAAACGCGAGAATGTCCTCCCAACCTCCTTTCCACAGAGGCTTCTCCTTCGACAACGACGACTTCGACAGCCCTCCATCCTACGCGACCCACGCTTCGCCGCCCGCCGGCCAAGCTCAGCCAAGTCCCGACCCGTCTCCTCCGCTGCCGCCCCAGCACCGCAATTTCGACAACTTCGCCCCGGCCCCGACCGGCGCCTCCGCCTACTCGCGCGATCCCGCTCGGCAGTCGATCTCGACCTTGGGCATGGACAATTCAGGTGAGTCGGTCGCACGCGACGGCGCGGTCCTGCACGTCGCCCTCAACCACGACCGCGCATGCGGCTCGCGCATGCCGACGACGCTGCCGCTGGGACCGTTCGGGAGCTGGTGGTAACCGTCTTCCAGGAAACCAACATCAGCCGTACTCCCCTTATTCGCCCTTCGCCAACACCAGCCCGTCGCAAGGCCACGCCATGAATCCCGCCGCCTACACCTCCCAGGAGCCGCTGACCCATCCCGGTGCCAACGAGTCGCGCCCGTCGCTCAACAGCCATTCCAACCACTCGGCCAACGACGGCTACTCCTCCTTCTCGGACGACCCCTTCAATTATCACTCCAGATCTGCTCCCTTCGCTACTATTGATCCCAATGACATTGAAGATGACGGTGACGACGGAATTCCGCAACCCGCGCCCTCAAAACGCAACACCATCTTCGGCAAGAAGGCTGCCGTCGCTGGCGCTGGCGCTGCCGGCGTCGGCGGAGCTGCAGCCTTGACCAGTCTTAACCATGACGGAAACGGAAATTATGGACCGGTGCCTGGCGGAAGCACCGAGTACACCCATGACAACCGCGGCCTGGAGAAGGGCGCCGGTGCGGCGGTTGCCAACAAAAACGGCAAGAAGCGTCTTTGGACAATCGTTTTGGTTGCCATCGTCGTGGTCGCAGTGATTGTCGGCGTCGTCATTGGCGGTGTGCTCGGCAGCAGAGCCGGATCGCCCGACGACAGCAAAAGCGCCGGACCATCCGCCTCGGACGACCAGGCAAAGAACGGCGATCTCGACAAGGACTCGGACGAGATCAAGAAGCTTTTGAACAACCCTGACCTGCACCGCGTCTTCCCCGGAATGGACTACACCCCGCTGAACGCCCAGTATCCCGACTGTCTGTCCAATCCGCTGAGCCAAAACAACGTGACGCGTGACGTAGCGGTTCTCAGCCAGCTTACTCCTGCGATTCGTCTCTATGGAACCGATTGCAACCAGGTAAGCCGTGTCTGATACTCGAGCGAGGGAGCTTTTAGCTGACGCAGGTGGCTGTTTCAGACCGAGATGGTCCTAACTGCCATTGACCGCCTCGGTCTCACCGACGTCAAAGTGTGGATGGGCGTCTGGCTCGGCAACAACGACACGACCAACGACAGGCAACTCTCGCAGTTTTGGGAAATCCTCGACAAGCACAAGGCCGACCCCTTCGCCGGCGTCATCGTCGGCAACGAGGTGCTGTACCGCGAGGACCTGACGTCGGACGAACTCGGCAAGATCCTCGGGGACGTGAAGCAGAACCTCACCGACCACAGCTGGGACCTGCCGCTGGCCACGTCGGACCTGGGCGACAACTGGACGGCGGATCTGGCGTCCGAGGTCGACGTCGTCATGGCCAACATCCACCCGTTCTTCGCCGGCGTCGAGGCCACGGAGGCGGCGAGCTGGACCTGGACGTTCTGGCAGGGCCACGACGTGGCCGTCACCAAGAACCTGAAGGGCAAGACGCACGTCATCAGCGAGACGGGCTGGCCGTCGGGCGGCGGCAACGACTGCGGCGAGTCGACGTGCGCGAGCGACACGCAGGGCAGCGTCGCCGGCATCGACGAGATGAACACGTTTTTGGACGACTGGGTCTGCTCGGCGTTGAAGAACGGGACTGAATACTTCTGGTAAGAGCCGACTTTTTTTTTTTTTTGTTGTTGTTTGCTAACCATACCACGCGCGCAGGTTCGAGCTCTTCGACGAGCCGTGGAAAATCATGTACAACACCAAGAACGAGAACTGGGAGGACAAGTGGGGCCTCATGACGGTCGACCGCGAGCTCAAGAAGGGCGTCAAGATTCCCGACTGCGGCGGCCAGGAGGCGACGCTGTCGTCTTCGAAGAGATAGCCATCGACATCACCGCCTTTTTTTGCTAGTGAGGAGAGGTACATCTGTTGCTTTTTTTCCCTTTTTCTTGTAATTCTTGTTCTTCTTCTTATTCTTCTTCCACGGGAGCATTGGCGTTTTTTTTCTTTTCTTTTCTTCCCTTTCTCTCTTGTGGGTAGGCACGGTAAACGTTGCTGGACAAGGGTTTACGCTACGCGAATGGAACGGGACGGGATGGGCACGGTACAGGAATACTATTATACACATTCCTTGATGAACGGGGGGCAGGTGGGGGGGAAAGGGCAGATGAAGGGGCAGCCGACCGGTGTGGAGGAGAAGGGGAAGCATTTAGAGAGCCCTCCTTGTTGTAGGGAATTGGATTCGGACAAAGCGGAAGAAGGAGGATTGGATTGATTCTTCTTGTTCTGTTGTCTCCTGTTTCCGTCATACTGCATGCATGATACTGGCGGACGCACTGCGTTGATATGAGCATTATCGCTTGGTTGCTTGCTTGGTTTGTTGGTTGGTTGGTGGAAAGAGAGAGAGAGAGAGACTTGGATCATCAATGATGTTGTTGATTTTGTTGATTTTGTTCCTCCTCCCTCCCTCCCTCCATCCCCCACGTTAAACCGACGGCATCGAAGCTATGCGTTGTTTCTACTTTTTTGCGCGCGAGGAATGAATGAAGGAAGGAAGAAGACATGGTGGGTGTCATGTTTATACCGAACGGACGTAATGAGCTCGTAGATTTATTTCTTTTCGCGCATGACGGTTTTACGATAGTGGTGGAGAGAGGAGGGAGGGAGGGAGGGAGGGAGCGAGGGAGGAGGTATGCGTGGGGAGGTTTCTGTAGATAGGTGTCATGTGCGCGTGGTTGTGGCTGGGTGAATGGACGACGTACGTGTAGATTCATTCTTGTTCTCCTCTGGCTGGGTTGAGCTGTTGCACCGTGGTGATTGTGTAAATGAGTGTATGATGTGCGAGGATGTATGTAAGTAGTTGTGTTGAAGAGTGGTTGTTACTCGTTGAGGCTCTTTGAAGGGCGCGCGCGATTGGGCGCTGTATGTGATCGGAGAAGTTGTGTGGCTGGACTACGTGCTGCATTGAATTTTGGTGTCTGGGACCTCCAATCAGCCATGCCTTCTGTCTGCCAAGTAGACCCCGGGATGGGCAAGTGTCGGTCTCGCTCTGTCATACTTGTTTTTTTATTGCTTTGCTTCCGTCACTTGAGAGCTTCTTGCGGCACACTTCAGGGGCACAACGCGGCCAACGAACGACCGAAGACAAACACCGGGTCCGATCTTTGATTGGTTCAACGGCTACTACAATCTTTGTTTGATTGTTTGGTCATGACAAACAAAGATCATTGCAAGCACGGTTACTTGTTGGGCATCATGCAGAGTGCAGAGTCGAGCGGCACAGCTCAGAGGCTACGGTGGCCTAATCACTCGGTAGATGGACTCGTTTGGCCGTAGGTAACATCTCATGTTGCCTGCTCGAGGATTGGTCATGGGGTAGTTTGAGTTCCGTCCTTCGGTACTACAGATCGTTAAAAGTCACCAAAATATCTCTCACGTATCTTCTCCATGGCCAGCTCCGTCGGCATCGGATCCAAGAACTTGTCAATCTCGTCCCGCCAAAACTCGTTTCGTGGGTTTACTTGGCAGGCCGTTGTATACTCCCAGTAATGCGGAAGCCAACCGGCAGTCTCCCAGTCAACAATGCCAACGATCTCATCCCCGCGGGCGAGGATATTGAGACTGCTCAGGTCGCCGTGGGTGAAAACAGGTGGCGGCCAAGGCTGATCGTGCAGCCTGATGAGTTCGTTGACCTCCGGATCGAAGCTGGCATCGGGACCGAAGCCTCCATGCAGATGCTTGTGGAAGTCGTGCACGCTGTCAAACGGCCCGAACCGCAGAGGTCCCGGCAGGCGCGGGTCGTACAGGGATCCACCGTCGACATTGCTCACTCGCGGCCCCGGTGCAGGTATTGCTCGCAATTGCCGTACCAACGGCTTCAGCTTGGAGAGAATCTTGGCTTTTGACTCCTCGCTCCGCTTCACCCAGCCTTGCCCGACCTTGTCGCCGTCGATCCGTTCCATGACGATGTACGTCCAGCCGCGCCGCTCGAAGGCGCAGTAGACCTTTGGCACGGGGATGGACGTGTTTTGGGCAATGAAGCGCAGCGTGGAGGCTTCGGAGAGATGGACGAGCGGGCCGTGTTTGACGCAGACGTTGTCGGAGAGCATGAGGACGACGCCCTGGCGCGGGCGGAACCGCTCGAGGAGCCCGATCAGAACGAGAACGGTGCATCGACGCAGCCAAGAGTCATTGATCGGTGCCGACTCCATGCTTTGGTTCCTGCTGCGGAGGTTGCCCTTTCGCGTTGGCTGTGTAAAGAGTGTGGTTGGAACGAGAAAGCTCGTCGTCGGTGGGTTTCAAGGGTTCGCTTACGCAGTGGCGCGGCTGTAGATACTTGGGCGCGTGGCGGACGCGTTGGATCGCGTCACACTCTTCTAAAGCAAACCCACTGACGAGCGGAAACGGGCTTTCAAGTACGGTCCGAAGAGCAATATGGGACGTGAAATCTGGGATCAGCTCGCAACGGTCCATTTCCAGAAAGACAGACGGGCTGAGATTCACCTTTCCAATCGATCCAGCATTATGGGGACAGGTTGACAGGTGAGAATTGCCATACCCAGATGGAGCAGCAACGAAGAGTTTAACCTTTTGCGCACTTGCCTGGTGCGGCTCAAGCGGCGCACGTGATTGTGACAGACGGGTTCACAACCTTTTTGCATGCGCATATAAAACTTCTTCGCTCGAGCCTCACCGACTTCAGCCCCATCCGCTTCAAAGGCTCCGGCGTCTTCCGTCAACTTCGTCACCTGGGCTTGGTCCGTTACCTAGCCAGCGCTCACTGTCGCAACATCAGCCAAGCATTTGTACAACACCGGCGCCTACGCAAGATCACTCAAGCTATGGATTACGGAGGAGATGAATACCCTCCTTGGCTCGTCCGGGCCATAAAGGTCCCTGAAGAAAGGCGTAT
Organism: Diplodia intermedia; assembly: GCA_021495925.1. NCBI lineage: Eukaryota > Fungi > Ascomycota > Dothideomycetes > Botryosphaeriales > Botryosphaeriaceae > Diplodia > Diplodia intermedia. Next base: position 70,406 of record JAKEKT010000015.1, on the reverse strand, counting down.
CGGTCCCGACCGAATCGGCTTCTTGCAGCCTATGGCACGGTATGTTGGCCACAGCGCAGACAGTCCAGGCGAGGGCATTCGCGCTGACGTTGTACTACTTACTCATACAGCTCTTCCCCTTCACTCAAAAACAGCGACATGACGATCAAGATTAGTGACGGCACGGAGCTCCAATGCCATCGCAACATCGTGTGCAACCAGTGCAGCTTCTTCGCGAAGGCGCTCGAGCCCGGGAGGTTCAAGGTGAGGCACAGCTTTTGGATCACAACTCCAGCCGCGAGCTGACTGCTGACAAATGGATGACATTGCAGGAAAGCTACACCGGAGTCGTCAAGCTGCCGAACGACCCTCCGGAGGCGGTCACGGCCTTGATCGAGTTTTTGTACACGTCCACGTACACCATCAGCAAGAACCTTGATCGTGCTGACCAAGCTCTTTTCCATGCCGAAGTCTACGAGGTCGCCAAGATATACCAAGTTGACGACGTCTGTGGATACGCGGAATGCGCATTGTTCATTGCTCTGACCTGGACGCGTCCAGACCACTTCGTTGAGTGTATTCCGGTCCTGCCAGACCTGGCCAGGATCTTTTCCGAGCACGATCCGGACAAGAAAACCCATGTGCACAAAGAACTCGTGACCCTCACCGTCGAACAGACGGAGGCGCACCTTCGTTGGAACCACCGAGCGTGGGATGCCTTGAACGACGTACCGGAGTTTATGGAAAGGATCGCGGGCGGTTGCAAAGACAAATGGGAATATCGTGGCTGCCGTAGCGCCGGAGAATGGCTCGATCGATGGGGCGGCGAGAATGCCGTCGGCATGGTCGTACGCGTCCTGAGGTGCCCAAGATGCGGCACTGTCCAGGAACAGGTGGTCGGGACGCGGATACCGGGAATCAGCGAATGCAAGACTGAATGCTGCCACTTCAAGGCGTCAAGCAACATGTGGGAGGCATAGACGGAAGTGGAGGGGGAACAGCGCACGCGTGGGGGGTTGAAGTGCGGATTAACAGGTACTGCATTGTTTATTGCCTGCATTCAGTGAACAACGGACGCACCACGTAGCCAATTGATGGGGAGAAATAGTCACTGAGCAGTTACACACTGTCAATATTCATGTGGCAATCAGAGAAGTAAGCAGAGTGCCGTATATGCATGCTGCGCGCGTTGCGAGTGAGTAGCTTGTTGAGCTTCAGTAACGTGGTTTCCAGGTTGGCTCTGGGTCGCACCTCCCCTTCTCCTCGTAAGCTTCTAAGACGCGCTACCATTGGCTTCTATGACGTTTTGCTTTCTTCCAATGTCCCGCTTTCTTCCAACATCCCGCTTTCTTCCAACGTCGTCCCGCTTTCTTCCAGCGTCCCACCAAGCTATTGCGCTCCACGCCCGCGCGCATATCCTCGACCTTGCATTCCAACGTCGTCCCGCTTTCTTCCAGCGTCCCACCAAGCTATTGCGCTCCACGCCCGCGCGCATATCCTCGACCTTGCACACCCATCCAGCTTCTGCCGCAGCAGGAACAGGCTCAACCCTACCGATGCTCCCGAGTCAAAACACCTAGATCACAAGCGTGTTCCGAAGATACTTCGTCATGCCCAAACCGGAGGCCTATCAAGAGACGTTGGAGTTGTTGCAGGTGGATTTGCGGGCGTAGGTGCTACAGGCTTGCCACGCGACCGAGTCCTCCGTTGATCATTTGCTGACATGAGTGACAGTATCAATGGCAACCGAAGCCGCTTCAGCGACATGGAGGTCCATCTCAGCGACAAATCTATAGTTAAGTGTCACCGCGTCATCATGTGTGGACGATGCGGATTCTTTGAGAACGCCATGCAAGGTAACTGGAAGGTACGTATTGCCGAATGAAATCAGTTGGGATTCAGCGCGTGTTGCCAGGGCGGAAAGTACAACATATTCCTAACCTTCTGTCCCACCATGCAGGAAAACTCGACGAGAGTTGTGGAGATGTTTGACGATCCTCCGGGGGCTATCAATGCGCTCGTCGACTTCTTATACACCGCGGAATACGAGTTTGACAAAGATGAAGACGTCCCAGACTTGATCCTGTTTCATGTGGACGTGCTGGTTGTCGCTGCCAAGTACCTGGTTAAAGACCTTGTGGAGTTTGCCGGACATCACATAATTGGGCACTTCCGATACCGCCCCGAGCTGGCCTTCAAAGTCCTCCCAGAAGTTGGAAAAGTCTTTACGGAACACCCATTCGACTATAATCTTGGCTGGTCCGGAGTTGACTATACGATTCTCTACTTGGTTATTGATCAGCGTCACTTACTCATAAAGCAAGAGACGTGGGATGCCATGATGAAGGAGAGCCTGGAGTTCATGCAGAGGCTGAAAGGCGTGTTTTTCAATGAGTGGGATCGTTGGTTCGACTTCTATGATGAGGCCGCAGAATTCCTGGCGCGCTTTCAAGATCTTACACCCATTACAATGGAATTGGGAGCCGGTCCACTAACTAGGCGTAAAATGCGCCCCTTGGAAGTGCTGGATATGCTGGACTCTTATTGATATGGACTTCGTAGAGTTGAACTCTACTCTTTAGCGGCCCAGATAACACTATAAAGCCTGTTATCGCCTACCTGGCATGGTTGACCTGCGAAAAACGTGTTGCTTTACGGGGCCAAACGGTTGCCGGAAATGTGCATAGAACTCAATGGGAGCCCATCTTGGCCAGCAAGACCTCGGGCATGTATCACATATCCGCTCAAGTCATTCCAAATAATCCCTTCCCCAGCTTCAAATCCGGAGCCCTTCCCCCTGGATCTGACCCCGAAATCCATCATCCTCACTTCCACCACCATACTTCACGCCGCCGCCTGGCTCTCCGCCCCCCATAACACCATCGCCATCCCCGAATACCCTCGCCTCTCCGTCGGCAATGACCTTCTTTACCTACTGTACTGCCCTTTGTATCCCCATCCCGTTCGCCTACGCCGCCGCGGGCTCGTGAATCGATTATGCTCGCCGCGTCGCCGTGATCCCAAGTGAGGAAGGCGGGATGCAACACCTCCTGCAAAAGCTTACGCGCGATACGGGTGTTATTGTGGCGAAGTGGTCGAGCGGATCGTGGTGGGAGGGGCGGTATCGAGCTGTGGGTGATCGGGCGTCGTTGGGCAAGACGGCAGCGGAGGCGGCGGAGGCGATTTGGGGCGGAGTTTGAGGTGCAGCTCGATGCTACGCAGGAAGTAGTAGCGCCGCAGGGTGGGAACGAGGTGGAGGCACAGATGGATGTGAATAATTTGGCAGTAAGAGACGTCGCGCAAGCTTGAGGGTGTGGCTTGGACGAGGCGGTGGACGGACCTGCCTGAACCGACGGCAAACGAAACTGCAGAAGGTTCCTTCCGTGTCTTGCGAAAACCGCCGATTGCTAGCATGGCAGGCAGCAGAAGATGTGAGCCTACGGTTTTCCTGCGTGGGTCGGTGTTTACGAAATTGTTCGCGGACAAAACTCACATCTACATCCGGACATTGGATTCAGCTCCCTACATCACCGCACCCATGAGCCAGAAAATTCGAGAACCCGCTGCGCCAAGAGAAATTACATTCACCGCCGACCCGGCAAGCGATGACCCCCTCCAGCCCATCTTCGAAGCGCCTCGTCCTCCTTCTCCTCAACCTCACCCAAGGTCCACCCACCTCCGCCCGCAACCTTTCGCCGGAAGCAAGGCTCCTCACCAGCCATGCCGCCAATCGAAAGAGAAAAACCGGCTGAGGCCGAAGAGGACAAAGAGAACCTCATTTCGCTGAGACGCGACCTGGAAAAGTGCGCCCATTCACCGCGCGCAGTGCTTCACTCTCTGCTGACACTCCTCAAAGGGCGTTCAAATCAGGCGAGAACTGTGACATGGCAATCGCCTTGAACAACGGCGAGACCATCGAGTGCCACCGCGCCATCCTGTGCAACCGCTCGACCTTCTTCGCCAACGCCCTCAAGCCGGGAAGGTTCAAGGCAAGGCCATCTCCGCCCGCTTCAAACAACCCATGCGTTTCCTGCAGGCACATCTCAGCTAACGACGAACTACGCGCACAGGAAGGTACCACCGGTACCATTGAGTTCCTCGACGACCCGCCGACCGCGATCAAAGCACTGGTCGAGTTCCTCTACACGGCCGACTACAAGGTGACCACGGTCAAACGCAAGCAGCGGTACACCAAGAAAGAGAAGCAGGAGGCTTCCGACACGCTTCTGCACATTGCAGAGGTCTATGCCGTTGCGGCTGTCTACGACGCCCCTCAGCTCATGCGCCGCATGCACACGCACTTCCACGCCTTCTACGCCTTGGTCCCGTACCTGTCGACTTTCATATGTGCGCTCAGCCACATCTTCAACTGGGTTCCGGAGGACCAGTGTCTGATCCGCCGCGATGGGCACTTCCTGAAAGCGTGCATGAAGTATCTCTACCTGGATTCCGGGGAGAGGGAGAATGTGCGCGAGCTTATCCCGGATTTCTTCACGCACCTTGATAAGCATGCTTGGAAGTTGATAGAAGATGACTGCGACAATTGGGCCCTGAATTGGCTTGGCGAAGTTCGAGAAGTTATCAGCTTGAGCGTCACGAACTGCCATTGCATTTGTCCGCGTTGCTCGAGGGAGGTGTACGTGGAATTCCCGTCGGAGCTCTACGGTTGCATGCGATGTCCACTATGCGGCGTTCGGGTCCGAAGCAGTGAGTGGAATGACGGTATGTGCGAGTCTGATGATGAGTATGAGCAGAAGTGGGACACAGAGTCGAACGAGTGGAAGGACGCTGAGAGGAAGAGATTGGGTATCAAGCTCTGCACGAAACGGCCATTAACCTATGAGTGGGACTGACCGATTCTGATATCTGGACAAACCCGTGTGCGTTAAAGGCTCGCTTGTACGTCCAGGTGCTGACCTGAGCGTGCAGCGTGCTCGGTGGAGCTCGAAGGGCCCTGATCTTTTGTCACCTGCGGTGTCATTCCAACTTTCAAGTTCTACGAATGGTTCCACGGCATTAGTGCGGATTGCGTCCATGATCTCGCAGAGTCTTTCTGGAAACGATATGGGGCTTCATCTAGCGTTTACCTTCTTTTCCTCTACGATACCGAAGTAGACCAGACATGGCTCAAATAATAGATTGCTAAATCGAAATTGTGCAGATGGTGCCGGGCTGTTAATGTGCAGGCATATCAAGGGGAAACAGACGAAGGTAACAAGCTTGGAAAAGATCTGGTTTGGCACGGTTACTACTATCTTTTCGGCCGAGAAGGATTGAGCTGATGCTACGCAAGTGTAAGGAAGATAGTATCACGTCACTGTGGGGTCGGTGGGCCAACAACTGGCTCTGCCTTGCACAGCCGAGCGCGAGGCAGACAGTGTGCTCAGCCTCGCCACTCGCGACCCACGAAATAGCAAGACTCCGATCTCTTTTCAGACCCTTCACCCGGTTTCCTACGACACCCATCAATTTCTCATCCACTACACCCAACATTGGTCTCACCTTTGAATTCGGACCCATTCTACGCCCAGAACCAAACAGCTCGCCATGCCGCATTTTCTGGAGAATCTCTGGAATTCCATCCTCGCCCCGGAGCGAACTCCGCTGCTCGGCACCACCAACGCCAGATTCGCTATCCTACAAGCTGTCCTGCTTGCCCTCCTGCTTGCCACCTACAGCATATATTTCGTCGTCCTGTCCTTTCTTTGCGGCGGTCTATGGTGGGTGATCAATTGGTTCGCGAGCGAGCTGTGTCGGGCGGAGGGGACAGTGGGAGGTTGGTGGAATACCCGGAAGCGAGACCACCACAGGCGCGAGATTCAGAGGCTTTGTGAAGAACAAACAATTAGGAGGAGTATGACCCTCCTAGATGGATCCATGGTGTCAGATCACGCCGTACGAATCTACCAGCCTCCACGGCATTCCCACGCGCAGACTTCATTCAAACAACGGCTTCTCTCCGATCCCTCCCTGATGGGACACCCAGTTTACATGCGTAATGCATACAAAGCAGGGTTGCCCATAAAAATGGACCCTCGATACGATCTTTCTGTGACTCTTAGTAAAGAGTTCCTGGCCTTCGTAGCTAAGGAGTTGCGGGAAGTGGAAGATCTACTGGAAGTGATAGTTGTCACTGGTACGGAAGACCGAGCGTTCGTGGCTCCCTGCATACGCTATGCAGAACGAATGTGGCCTGAACTTGGAACATGCATTCTCCGCTTCGTTGTAGCGGCTCTGAAACCGCTGAGAATCTTTACGGCCACCAACTGGTTTTTTCAAGGCTTTGATACCATGAAGGAAATCCATCTCGGCAAAAGTCTTCTTGTCTCAGCGACCTTGGTTTTCATCGACAAGGCCCCATCCGGACTGTGTTTCAACTTCAAAGGAGATGATAAAGAAGTCTCGGAGTTTCTGGAAATTCTCCTTTGGCTCAGCGCAGTATGTCAAGTACCGGTGCCAGATGAGCTACTCTGTTCGCGGGTTGATCAACAGGAGCATTGGCCTGGGCATTTTCGAATTTCTCCAAAACCATTGGAGACTATGGCTTCAAGCACAGATGGATGCGGTCGTTGTTGGCACAATATGTTCAAAGGCTACGTGCTTGCAGAAGGATTTCCCATTCCAGATCGCGGGACTCAACGCGGGGTGGAGCTGCCTTTTGATGTTATGACTCTTCTTGGACTCGCTCTGTACCCCGTCAACTTTGGTCAAGGAATTGTCCTGAAGGGGGAGAACACGGCGTTGATACCATCAATCTGTGAAAGAGATGAAGATTGTGTGCAGTGGCATTTTTTGGAAGGCGATGGCGCTGATGGTCCTTTGTCATGGGACCGCATCAAAAAACACTGCGGAAACATATACCCCTCGAAGGACTTCCGATTGCTACAAAGCAAGAGAACATTTGTGGGGTATTTTCCATCGGCTAAAATCCATCTCGGAACGAGGGAGTCGGGATACGACAAGGTGGACTTCTCCGGTGCTGAATTCGACGACAAAACTGCGTTCACTCTGGGAAACGAGCTGAGTGGGCAAGTGGGCACCTCGGTAATGAACTTTTTCACAGCCCAAATTTCCGGAAAGCTTATGGTGCATCATACTGCCCGTCAGCGTCTCCGTGCGATCCACAACAGCATACACGATAAAGTCAGAAACTCAAAAGATCTCCCAATACTTCTGTTCGATGCCAATACGAACCAAGGCTGGCTTGTTCCGGAGTTGAGTGCTCTGCTCCACATGGCTTTGGCTTGGGCTTCCTATCAAGACGAGCCAGACCGAGTCCTGAGAAGTATGCCGTTCGCCGAAGCTCGGTCCAATGGAGGAGAGGCGGCATACGCTGCTATTCACCAATCAGCAAACGAACGTCTTCCAGAGCATATCCAGGTGGGAAACGACAGCAGCGGGCAAATATCCGTTCTCCAAGCACTCGCGCCGTTCTTCGCACGGATCGGACAGATCAAAGACCAACAGCTCCAAAGACATGCATGTGGTCTTAAGGAGAACAGGGATTTGGTCGGATACGAGTTCAAAGAAATTGCCGGCTTCGAAGAGCACCTCCATCTCCGGCGTTCAAAGGTCGAGATGGACCGAAGCGGAGGCTGGCTTCGCTTGGTTTCTAGCAAGCCGGAGATGGCTGTCATCCTCTGCAGCCATTTGAAAGCCCCCATACAACCAGAATCCACTCAGGATACCTGTCCACTGTGGCAGACAGTACCAACGGACCAGTGCTATCTCACAGCATCAATCTCGTGCTTGAAGCAACTGGCAAAGCGATGCGGAGGAGAAGAAAACCTTCGACTATACAACGACATCTACTGTATTCCATCCAAGAAGGACCAAGGACCAGGTGTCTGCGGCTCGAGGAAATGGCCGTGCTGCAACCCGTTGCTCGAGATCTCCAAACATCCTTCTAAGAAGGCCCTGCGTTTTAATGATGAAGGAGCGTTGATAATCGGCAAAGCAATGCCTCAGCCGGAAGATCACAGCAGCCTGCGCGTCCTTCTGAGGTATTTTTTTTCAGGTAAGGACGGCAAAACTCAGGGTGGAAAATCTCTCCATCCTCTCAACGGCATTCTAAACATGACTTCGCCTCAATCATCTGTTTCTTCCAGAATGCCTTGATCACAGCTTTTTACATACCTTCATGTTTACCGGAAGTGTTTCACAGGACTTTTTAGGTATCATCTGCGTTTGCATCCAATCTTCACTTTTGCTGTCTTTCTTTCCTCTCTATTTCACGATGTTATTTTCTCCATGTCGAATATGAGTTCTTTGGACACCTTTTGATGAGATTTCCTCGCCTGTGGTTGGTAGATCAGTGGCGAACGATCCGCTAAGACAACGACGGACGAGCGACGCACCCCCACCCTTACCGTCACGGCAGCGATCGCCGGGCGTTGATAGGACAAGATAAGCACTATAACTAACCAACCACTTAGTTCCTGCGCACAACCTCGGGGAATCCCCAAGCAAGGCATGGTGCAAGCAAAATAGTCTCGGCCCGGCCGCCAGTACGACCCTATCTACACTGAGCCGTCCCGTCGGGTTCGCCGCCTCTGTTTCATAAATGCCTCTGCGTAACAGCCAGGGTTGTTGTGCTATATGACGCACTCCTCCCCCAAAACAATCCGACATCCTGCACAATCACCTGCTGATTCGTGTGGCACTACTCGCACCGCACCATGGCTGCATCCACCGACGACAGCAATGGCGCTGAAGTCAAGGTCTTCAGTGAAGGAATCGGAGACGATGCCGTGCTCGAGACGTTTGGATATGAGCAGGGTTCGTATGCGCTAGGCTTGAGAGGACGGTGGCTAACGATTGACAGAGCTGAAGAGGACCTTCAACGTCGTCGGCATGCTCGGGTTCAGCTTCAGCATTGTGACATGCTGGACCGCCCTCTCCGGAGTCCTCATCGTCGGCGTGGAATCAGGCGGCCCTCCGGTCATGATCTGGTCGTGGGTGGGGGTCTGCGCCGTGTCTCTTGCCGTCGCCTACTCCATGGCCGAGATGTGTTCGGCGTACCCAGTCGCCGGAGGCCAGTATTCATGGGTTTTCATCCTCGCTCCGAAGAGATGGGCGCGCGGCCTGTCGTATGTCTGCGGATGGTTCATGTTGATTGTAAGTCCCCCATCCGTCAAGTCGACCGAACACAACTCACTCAACCTCCAGGGCATTCTGGCAATGGGCGCCGTAAACAACTTCATCTGTAAGCCCACAACCCGTCCCCATCCAGCCCCCACAACTAACCTCCCACCCCCCAGGCGCCAACTTCATCCTCGGCATGGCCAACCTCACGCACCCCACCTACACCATCCAGCGCTGGCACACAGTCCTCCTCACCTACCTCATCTGCGCCCTCGCCACCCTCTCCAACATCCACCTCCCGCACCTGCTCAACCGCATCTCCACCCTCATCCTCGCCTGGAACGTATGCTCCTTCCTCGCCTGCACCGCCACCATCCTCGCCAGCAACGCCGCCCCAAAACAACCCGCCAGCTTCGTCTTCTCCACCTTCCAAAACAGCACCGGCTTCCCGCGCCCCTACGCCGCCATCCTCGGCATCCTGCAGAGCGCCTTCGGCATGTGCTGCTACGACGCGCCGGCGCACATGACGGAAGAAATCCACGACGCGCGCCGGCAGGCGCCCCGCGCCATCGTGCTGTCCGTCTGGCTCGGCGGCGTCACGGGGTTCGTGTTCCTGGTCGCGCTGTGCTTCGGCATGGGCGACGTCGCCGCCACCGCGGCGTCGCCCACCGGCGTCCCCGTCATCGCGATTTTCCGGCACGCCACGGGAAGCGTCCCCGCCGCGTGCGCGCTGACGGCGCTGATCACGGTGATTGGCCTCGTGTGCGCGAACTCGCTGGTCGCGGAGGGCGGCCGCGCGGTGTATGCGTTTGCGCGCGACGGCGGGCTGCCGTGGTCGGGTGCGTTGAGTGGCGTGCATGCGCGGCTGAGCGTGCCCGTGCTGGCGATTGTGCTGACGGGCGTCGTGCAGGCTGCCTTCGACTCGATTTACTTTGGGACCGTGACGGGGTTCAATACGGTTGTGTCGATTGCGACGGAGGGGTTTTACGTGTCGTATGCGATTCCGTTGGGGGTGCGGATCTGGACGAGGTTGAGTGGTGCAGAGGTTCCCCGGGCGCCGTGCTACGATCTTGGGAGGTGGGGCGGGCTGGTGGCGAATGTGGTGGGGTTTGTGTATTTGGCGTTTGCGGTCGTGACGTTTAACTTTCCGACGGTGGAGCCGGTCGGGAGGGAGAATATGAATTATACGTCTGCGGCGGTGGGCGTGGTTATGGTCATTGCGGCGGCCACGTGGGTCACGACGGGGAGGAAGTCGTATTCCGGGCCGCAGACGGCGACGAAGGCGGTGGTGGTGGTGGAGGGCGTGGAGGGGGAGGCGGAGGGGGGTGGAAGGGCGGACGGGGTGGATGTGGTGCCGGAGGGGGCGAAGGTGGGGTGATTGTGCTGGATGGATGGATGGAGGTTCAACTGTTGCCCGTGTGAAGAAGGTGGTGGGTTTGACGGGATGTGGAAAGGCCGGGATGTTCTGCGGTGAGTGTCTTGCTGGCTCATCCAAAGCGGCCTCTTTCGAGGAGTTCGTGACTACAAGCTATCGAGTAAGCTCAATCGATGGCGACAGAGCTCATCACTTCAGAGAGAATATGTTGCGCGGCCCGACGATGATGGCTGCCCCGTCTACTTTACAGCCATGCCACTTCCGCTCACCTGTTCCAGAAGCTATATAGACCGACAAATAGTATCATATGTCGAATGACTAACTTTGGATTTCGCATCCAATATGTCGTGATAGCGGCCGTGGTGTTGAGAATGACGGGAGCGTTTTTTTGTGCATGGGCCATGTCAGCGCTAACCAGGATTGGGAGGTGACAGTACTACACCACGCCAAGCATCGTGGCCAAGTTTACCAGCTAAGCAGTGCTAACGATTTCGAGATGCCAAGTCGGCTGAGAAAGCTAATCATTCACCGATGCGCAGGAAATCCAACATCATGATGTGCTTGAATTATTCAAATTGACCGCTGGGGTTCATACTCGATTTGGCGGCATAACAGGTCAGAACCGCGGCTTGCCTTGGAAAACCAGCTTCTTTCTAGCCGTCTGCTGCAAATATCTCCGCTTGTTTCCGACGCTCCCCAGACTATGCGATGCACGTGGTCGTGCTTCACTGCAGTGTCGCAGACAGGTTTCGTGCGAGCACAGATGACAAATCCGGCACTTGTCGACGGAAATAAGTTAACAGCTCTTAACCACTTACTTCCGACAAACATATGTCTCATCCTTAAAGCTCGGGGCTGTGCATGGTACAACTTTCCGATTGTGGCCGGAAATGGTAGAGCTGGCGGGTTTATTCGAGCCAACATGCTTAAGCTGTCAAGCCCCTTCGCGGGTCAATCCATTAAGGTTTCGACACAGTGAATAGTTGGTTCGGACTGGGAGGTGCAATTTCTTCGACGTTGTTCGTGACGGAGAGTCTCGATGACATCGGAGCGATCGTGGAATGTGGAGTTCTAGAAGGCTCCTGGCGGAGACCCTGTCGACAGGATAAATCCGATGGATCTGCGGTAAGGCGCTGGAAACCAGTTGGCACGGGAAGACAACTGCTGCACATACCTAATCGGGCATTCTCACCTTGGTTCCGTGGAAAGGATCTTCTTCAGCAGCTGCAGAAAGGGGCTAGATTGCATGGTAGTGGTATGAAGAATAACAAGGTGTGCTGGGGTGGATGCATGGTGTTGAAAAAGGAAGAAGACGCGGCATCGAATGCCGGCATTGCTGCCTGACAATCGACGGGTAGTCTAATTTCTTGCCGTTTCAAAGGCAACGCGCTAGCAACGCCCATGGAAGGTTGCGGGTGAGCCGTGCCGTCCGCTGACACCAACACCAGAGCTATCCTCTTAGCCGCTTAGCGGCCGTAGTCTGGTCCCGGTTCGCCACTCGTGCCCGCGACAAGCGCCATTTTTGTGAAGACTACAGAGCAGAGCACGCGGCTTGAGCAGCCAATAGGCCCCCGCGGAGGATAAAGAAAACCAGGCGGTGTTATCTAGATGATTTCATAGGCCCATGCCGGTCGATAAACTCCTGAGCACTAAACAAAAAGAGGAACAAATTTCACGCTAGGGCTTTTAGCTCAGAATCCTGCTTAATAGACTTTGGTTGTTGCCATCCCGCTTCGGGCCAAAATGGTGACAGCAGCGACGCGGCGCACGCCGTTCACAGTTCAGCACCTCCCAGCCCACCGGAAATCAATACTGGCCGGAGGGCCTGAAAAATGGCCGTACTAAAGGGGACCTGCCCAGTTGATGGTGGGCGGCGTCGACGCTGGGGCAGCTCGGATCCTTTTCCCATTCAAATGTAGACTCCCCGTCTCGCTTGACCTCGAATCGAGAACGGGTTTTTTCCTCGCGAAAGTACCATGCCGGGAGGCGTAGTCGCTCCAGCAGAGCTGGTGGCGGCTTGGCAGACGGACGCTTACCCTCACGGCATCCGCGCCGACCGCTCTCTCACCGTCGTTAGTCTCGTTCTTACGCCCATCGCCTTCGTCATTGTTTTCGTTAGAATATACGACCGCGCCTTTGTTAGGCATAACCTTGGTCTTGATGATATCCTGATTGTGGCTTCCCTTGTATGTTCTGCCATCCTGCATACACCGTCGACGGGCACTAATCCAAGAAGTTTCCGTTGGCTGGACTCGGCATATGCATGATCCTCGGTAAGGAACCACGTTCTCCGTAAAAGCGGCAAGTCGATCTGACCCGACGTCCAGCAGAACAACTGTACGGCTTCGACCGCCACACGTGGGACCTGACCTTGGATTTGATCGCGCCAAGCAGAAAGGTGAGCCAGTACACCGAGATGTTGCGCGTCGCCTTCCACTAACCAAACAAGCTCGTCCTCTCCATATCCGTCCTCTCCCTCTCCTCCTGCGGCCTGATCAAGATCTCGATCCTGCTCTTCTACCGGCGCCTCGGCGAGGTCAAGCCGTGGTTCCGCGCCATCATCAACGTCAACATCGCCTTCATTGCCTTGTACACACTCTCCTTCAGCCTCGCCATCCCCTTCGAATGCACCCCGACCAGCGCGTACTGGAACAAGGCCAACCCGCTGTGGACGGCGACGCATCAATGGCACTGCATCGACGAGGGCGCCAAGCAGGTCGCCGCCGGCGCGCTGAGCGCCCTGCAGGACTTCATCGCCTGCACGCTGCCCATGGCGCTGTTCTGGGACCTGCGCATCTCGAAGCGGTCGAAATTCGCGCTGTGTTTCGTCTTCGGGCTGGGCATCTTGTGAGTCAGCCGAAACCCCTCTTCGCCTTCCTTCTAACCGCGACGAACGACGTCGAAAAGCACTTGCGCGGGCGGCATCATGCGCACGGTGCAGCTGCACTACGTCTTCTACGAGACGTACGACGTCACCTGGGGCGCGCGCTGGGCCTTCGCCCTCACCCACATCGAGGCGTGCCTGGGCGCCATCTGCGCGTCCGTCCCGGCGCTGAAGAACAGCCTGCAGCGCCTGCTCCGCGTCGTCGCCGACCTGTGCCCGCTCGGCAGCAGCGGCGGCGGGAGCGGCAGCGGCCCCGGCAGCACCCAGAGTCTGCAGGTCTGGCACCGGTCGGCAGCGGGGGGAAGGCGAGGCGGCGGCGGAGAGGGCGGCGGCGGTGGCGGTAGCAAGGCTGCGCGCAGGATGAGCAAGGGCCCGTTCGTCGTCTTTGGCGCGTCGGAACAGGAGTTGGTGGTTTCGCGGAATGCTGACGACGTGCTCCGTGAGTGTGCTGCTGCTGCTGCTGCTGCTGCTGCTCCCCGGTGTGGAAATCGTGCGCTGATTTGGTTCTTCTTGCAGGTTCTGGACGGTCGCGGGGCACGGCGAGGAAGGACTCGGCGTCGAGCTCGACGGATATCGAAATGGGCTTGCGGCCGCATATGGCGAAGGATGGGTCAAGAAGTAATGATCAAGATGGGAAGGACGTCATTGAAGAAGCGCAATAGAGCGACGGGCGGGAGAACTTTGTGTATGATTATGTCCTGTTGATGAATTGTAACGGTCGGGTCTGGCAGGGTGTTTTGCTAGCAAAGCGAGCGGTGTTAGCTGGGGTCTTTCAGAGGAGGGGTCGAGGGGCGCCGGCGATCGTCGGGTCGCGCACGTGTCGGAATCGACGACGGCTCCTCACTTTCAACCTGCACGACATTCCCCCCAGAATAGTGCGCCCCCTGCGAAGAGTGCCAGTGACATACAGAGCCAGGTACAATGTCGTGAAACAAAGACGCTGATTTGACTGGACATGTGCATTGTTCCCAAGCTGAAAGAGCACCCCAGCGGGTGATAGATGAAGTTGGCTCTTTGAGCTCACCGAAGAAGACACACACTTCCTACATAGGCAGTTTAATACGGGTTCTAGATGTAAATGCTCTCATTCATAACTTACAATTACGTCCGAATCTTGTATTGAACCACCAGATGCGGGCGGCCGATTTCTCTTGTCACCCGCCGTGGCACGTGCGTATCAAAGCATTGTCAGACTCCCGTCAACCTGAAGGCAGATCGTCAAGTCGCAAGTTTCGTCAGGTGTCTTGGGCTTGCGCAACTTCTGGTGCTGTGGCCTGGATATGGCCGTCAAGAGAGCGCCTTCCTTCTTGCTCACGCTAGCGCCGTTCAGGGTCTGGCGGCTCCACCTGACCTCCGGACGCCTCGAAAAAACATCTACTCGGCCGGATCTTTACCTCTTCATCCTCTTCGTCGCATGGCTTTCGAACACTACATCTCTGGCGGCTTGCCGTAGCTACGAGCCGACGCTCTATGGGTACGTGTCGGAACTCACGCGCAGAATCTCCTTCACTAACATCTTCATATCGCAGAAAATTGACAAGGCTCCCGCTGAACATGCCGGTCTCACCTGAGCAGACACTGGCTAACATGGGGTGTGGCCCTGTGGCTCAATTGCAGCAGTGTGAGGCGGCCGATACATCGCAGGCACCGCAACTTTCCGCTCAGAACGTGCAGCACAATCACTGCCAAGATTTGAGCTTCGCCGAGGCTGTGGAAGAATACAATAAGCTTGTAGCTCAGAACCGCATAGAGGAGCATGAGCTGGTCCTCCGGCATCGTGAGCAGGAGGCTCAGTTCTTTCGCCCGTCCGCTTGTTTTCGCCCGGAGCCTCATCGTGAGAGCGCAGTTCACCCTCAGCCCGAGCCTGAAGTCCTTTCTACGGACACTATCGAGAAGAAAGGCCACTCTGACAAGCCAATGTCCAAGAACCTAGCGCAAAAGACGATCATCATAGACCTTGGCTCGGAAAGTGAAGACGAGGTGGACGAGCCTACCGGAGGAGTCAGCAATAAGACCAACAACACGCCACAGCACGTACAACCTATTGAGAGCGGCAGCAAAAGCACGCCAGCCGCCAAACCCAAAAATGGTCCTGACGACGCAACCAACCCCGGGAAGCGCTACGTTCGCCGTCCACGGCGCCGGGGGCAATGGTGGTCGGTCTCGCTGGAAGATTGGGAAAGATTGTCAGAACGGGAGAAGCAGAAGCGGTCAGAGGTAGGATGGGCTATGGAGACGGATGAGGGCATGACGGCAATTCCAGCCTGCAGCCACTGCAAAAAGCTGGGTCACGAATGCCGCATACCAGCCCGGCCAGTTGTTGGAAAAGACGGCTTGATCCGTCCGCGGCCCTGTGCGTACTGCTATTCCCACCCTGCGAGGTGTTCTTTTCTAGTAAGTCTCTTCACGGTCGTGCGTGCGGACGCTGGTTTGTCTGACCTCAACCGAAGGACCTTCCCCATCTGCAAGACACTACGGTTGTTTTGCCCGCTCTACAGATCCCAGCCGCGCGCCCCAGTCTGAAGCGCGCCAGACCTTCTAGCCCGGCGCTGCAAGCGACGGACATGAAGAAAGAGCCGGACGGACCACAGCGGGAGGATTACAAGGACAACATGACCGTCCCTACGCGGAGCTCGACGGCAGTCACACACTCCCGCTCCTCCAACAACAAGAAACTTCGCAGAATCAGCATTGACTTGACGGAGGACTAAGGAGCTGTGAGCTCGGGGTAGAGCGCATGTGGAACCTGGGCAGTTACTTTGCTGAGGTAGCTATGTGCAGCGGGTGACAGAAGAAACTGGCCCTCCCATGGATAGGGCGGTAAGATCATGAGTAGTTGAATCCAAGATCTGAACATCTCTTTACGTTGCAAAGGTCGTGTCTGAGTCCGGATATTGGATTCGACTGAAGATGGTGCAGGATAATAGGCATTGGGCGGAGGGCACCGGAGGCGGGAAGCCAAATCTCGTCTTCAGCTGAGTTTCTTTAGCAATAGATGCAAATAATGCGATTCTCCGATTGCGCAAGTGGAGGTGGGTGAGGGCGAGGCGCTCCTTCCCCGGTTGTCAGTTGTGACGCACAGCGCCGCTGCCGCGGCCGCGAGCCCACAAGGAAAACACAACACTGCACATTTTCTGCGCAACCCGTCCGACTCTTCATCCAACTCTTCGCTGGTGCCAATCTTCGATCAGACTCTCTGAAGCTCCGCACGTTCAATTCCGAACAGCTCTACGAGACAGCCTCGAGCAGTCGCTCATCGCGCGCGCTTCAGCGGATCATCCACACTCCACGTCGAACGGTTTGTCTTCAGCCTGCCTCTGTTCTTGCTTCCGCGTCTGACAATAGCAAGCAGGCAGCACAGCTGGCGGCAGAGTTTTCCTATTCACGGAGCCTTACATTCACAACCCGCCCCGAAGCCTTCACCCGCTCCTCAGCTTCCAACCTCCATCCCTCTACCACCACTTCCGACGCGAGCTTCACGTTTCCCGTCGCCTACATTCGCCGCAGTTCGCACAGCCTTTTTGAGAAGCGCGCTTCACGATACCCACGCACAGCATCCAGCTTCGCGCCACGCTCGTCTTCCCGAGTCCGATCGTCTGCTTTTGTCGCAGCTCAAGCCCGTCCTGACAACACGCGCTCTCTCCGACACCGACAGCGAAACACGTCCGACGACGCGCTCCAGACTGCTCCACCCCGAGTCACTCATCCTTGACGATCTAACACAAGCTTCCGTCGAAGCATTCACACACTCACGGACGCGCGACAGCTTTTCGCTGCTTTGAAGTCACCCATCCTTGTTCACCTCACTCAAGCTTCCGCCGAAGCATCCATCCATAACACCCGGTACCGACACCAGTCGACCTTCTTCTCACCCGTGTCACCCGTCTTCTCCAGTTCGCCAGCTTCCACTGAAGCATCCCACCGGTACCGACACAGTCGACCGTCTTCGCACCCGAGTCACCCATTTTCTCCAGCTCGCCTGCTTTCACTGAAGCATCCCACCGGTACCGACACAGTCGACCTTCTTCGTACCCGAGTCACCCGTTTTCTCCAGCTCGCCAGCTTCCACCGAAGCATCCATCCAAAACATCCGGTACCGACACCAGTCGACCTTCTTCGTACCCGAGTCACCCGTTTTCTCCAGCTTCCACTGAAGCATCCCACCGGTACCGACACCAGTCGACCGTCTTCGTCTTCACACCCGAGTCACCCGTTTTCTCCAGCTCGCCAGCTTCCATCGAAGCATATCACCGGTACCGACACGAGTCGACCGTCTCCATCGAGCCACCGAACATTTCCATCCTTGAGGCACCAACACATCCACACCGACACACGATAGTCGAACCGAGTCACCCATCTCTTCTCACCACGAGCTTCCACCGAAGCATTCATTACACCGGTACCGACACGAGTCGACCACATCCATCCAGCCACCGAGCTTTTCCATCCTTGAGGCGTCAACACATCCACACCGACACACGATAGTCGAACCGAGTCACCCATTTCCTCTAACCACCGGCTTCCGCTGAAGCATTCATCACACCGGTACCGACAACAGTCGACCAATCCACCGAGCTATTCTCTTGAGGCGCCAACACATCCACACCGACACGCCATAGTCGATTCGAGTCACCACCATTCTTCAGCTCACTCCAGCTTCCGTCGAAGCATCCATCCCACCGGTACCGACGACAGTCGACCATTCCATCGAGCCACCGAGCTATTTCCTGAGGCGCCAACACACATCCCGAGTCACCACATTTCTCTATCTCACTCACAATCATGCCGAAAGGAGCCCCCGCCCTCGGTCACCGCTCGGGCAAGATGACGAAGTGTCCTCACTGTGACACCACTTGCCCATCAGAAGTCATGTTGTTCAAGCACGTCAAGGACAACCACCCGGGCAAGAAGCCCTATGCTTGCCCGCATGGCTGCGGCGCGACCTTCACAGGCAAGCAGGCCATGAACAAGCACACAGACAAGAACGTGTGCACCGGAACTGGCTCCAAGTTCCAGCCAGTCCAAGCCCCAAGGGCCTCCTCCTCCCAGCCTGTGACGCCGTCCCAGGCCCAGTACCCTACCCTCCCCCCTCAGCCCCCCACACAGTCACAGGCACAGTCACAGGCCTCCTCCCTTCCTCTTCAGACGCAGTCCGAGTCCCTGTCCCAGACTCGGATAGAACAACTGCGTCAGCAGTTCATCCGCCGCGCCGCCCCGGGCATCCTCGGCAAGCCGTCCTTCTGCGCACACTGCGACCCGGCCGGCGACAAGCCGGAGTCGCAGTTCCTCTCCGAACTGGCGATGCTGAAGCACGTCAGGGAGGCGCACGGCGAGGATGCCCGTCCCTTCCCTTGCATGGGTGGCTGCGGCCAATGGTTCAAACAAAAACGTTCCATGACCCTGCATTGGGAGAGCAAGTGCAAGCAGGGACCAAAGGTCCAGACCGGGGCTGCTGCTCCCCAGCGGCAGGGGTTGCAGCAGGCGCCCCCGGTGGTACCGGCGGTCCCGGCTGCACTTGTGGGCGGCGCGGCCCAGAAGAGGAAGAGGAAGGAGGCCGAGGAGGAGGCCCAGGAGGAGGCTCCGGCCCCGCCGCCGAAGAAGAAGAAGCAGCAGCAGCAGCAACAACAGCAACAGCAGCAGCAGCAGCAGCAGAAGAAGAAGAGGAAGGCGGCGGCGGGGCCGGAGGAGGACGCGCCCGAGGCGGCACCCCCCAAGAAGAAGCAGCAACAGGCTGCTCCCAGCCAGTCGCGTGCTTCGTCGGTGGCGGCGGGGGGTGTCGCCTCCGGACAGTCGGAGGCGGTGGTGTTCGGGTGCCCGAACTGCAACCAGCAGTTCACCAAGAAGGCCAATCTGGCCAGGCACCAGAAGAACACGTGCAAGGGCAGGGTGCCCGTCACTGCCGCCCCGGCTGTCCAGGGCGTCGTCAACGAGGAGGACTGGGAGAGGGCGAGGATGCTGCTGGCGGAGTGCGGTGTGGAGGAGGGAGAGGGAGACCAGGCGGAGGGAGGCAGGCGCCAGCAGCTGCCTCCTCTGGTCTCCCCTCTCGGGTCGGAGGTGGAGGGGCTGCTGGAGGCAGCGGGGGAGGGGGAGGGGGAGAAGGGGGAGAAGGGGGAGAAGAAGGAGAAGAAGAAGGAGAGGGAGGGGCATCCTTCTCTTTCTTCCCAGCAGCAGCTGCTGGCGCAGCAGCCGGCGGAAGACCTGCTCGCGCGGGTTGGTCGGTTGGAGGCCGAGAACGCGGTGCTGCGCCAGCAGGTGCTGGCTGAGAAGGAGGAGAAGGATGCCCGGGTGGGGTCGTTGGAGGGGAGGCTTCTCCAGCTGGAGAAGGTGGTTCTCCAGCTGGAGAAGCAGGGGAGGGCGAGGGAGTTTGTGGGGGGGCTGGAGGGCGGTGTTGCTCCTCCCTCGGAAGAGGAGGGAGAGAGCGGGGAGGAAGAGGAGGGAACGGTGGTGGTGGAGGTGGAGGGAGAACCCTCCCTGGTGGACCAGGAGGAGTGGGATCGGGAGTGGGAGAGGAGGAACCGGGAGGTGAGGCCCGAGGAGTACGAGGAGTTTGTCGACGACTCCCCCTCCTCGGTGTGGTCCGAGGAGGAGTAGGGAGTTGTTGACAGACTTCTTGTGCTCCTCTGGGCCTCACCCCCAACAAAAAAACCACAAAAAAACAAAAAAAAAATTCCAGAACGAGTGTTGCCCGGTTTATGTAGAGAAATCCAATCCAGCGAACGATACTCCGTCTAGAAATCTTCTTGTCATGCGTGAAACTGAAGGAAAGGTCCGGAGGTAGATGTATGGTTATCCGGATGCCCTTTGTGCGTGGATGCTTGAAGCAAGTAGCTGAACATGGCCAACGGGTGTGGATTCGAACAGGCTTCCTTTGTAGATGGGCGAAGAAATGATCAGGAAGTAGATGTGTAGACTCGTTGCAAGACTCTCGGCAAACTACACTTCAGAGAAAGAGACCGCTACCGGTTGTACATAAGGTTGTTAAAGCGAAGATGGCCGTGAAACGACTCGCTGATACAGCGCCCGAGGGCGTTGGAGACGATGGCGGAAAGGTGGTGTTGATATGGTGTTATAGCGCTTGTTGCAGACTTTCTGTGATATAAACGAACGCCGTTGGGGATACTAATACTGCCTACGGTGTTATATACGCATCGCCAGTGCTTTGCCGTCTAGGTTTGCACTGCGCTGGACCACCTGTTTGTTTTTTCTTCGACCAAACGCGAAGTAAGCCGAATCCCCCCTACAGTGTACGCAGGTACGTTTCATTGATGCCCGGTCAGCCAATGGCACACTCCTGAGCGCGGCTCTTCTTCAGGGCCAAACCACGGTCGCCGGACACGGCAGCTTGGAGGCGGTGGTGGTGGACGGTGGTGAAGGACTGGCGGCTGGTTGGGGGTGTCGATTGTCGTTTGCTTTTAGCTACCAGGTTGACACGGTATCGGAGGTAATTGGTATGACATTCAAGCTGTTTGTCTACGAGTTGAGTGTTGGTGTAAGGTTCTGGAGGGTGTATACCGCATCCGCACAGCGATCCTCATCAGGGGGCCCACGAAGAAGTTGCGGGCCTACTTGAAGCATTGCCCCATCTGCCAGGTTTGTTCCACCAAGCGCCATCTTCCAGACTGCGAGCCGCATCCGATTGATCAGCAAGCAGCCGAACCGCGGGAAATCCAAGTAATGGATTTCGTTGTCAGGCTTCCCCCAACTCGCAAGGTCCTTCGACATGTTGCTTTCCATCATTGTTTACGGCGGGGTAGTTGACGTGAGTTTCATGTCCGTTTACGGCGCCTCCGATGCGACCTTGGTCAAGGGATGGGATACGCACCTGTGGTTCGTCCGGTCGTTGCCGAGCTGAGCGCTCTCTTGTACCGATGTCGGGGTACGTCGACTTCTTGAGCGGTTCCACGGGAATCAGGTTTACCTGACCTGCGAAGGCCAACGCGAAAGAGAGCCAAGGACCAGCCCTCACCTGCGCAACCTGTCCAACCAACAGCGAACCCATTCCAGCCACCCGCGCAGCCGTTTTAACCAACCGCGTAGCCATTCCAGCCGACTACGCAACCGTTCCAGCCATCGCCGCCGCAAGTACTAGCCGAGGGAGTAGTTAATGCGATCGAGGAAGGAATTCATGGTGATAGCCAAAAAATATCGCAGGCCGGATCACCATTCCGGACACTACGGACTCTGAGACCGATTCACAGGAGCAGAGCTCCCCAGACCTGCCGCCCAGTCCACTAGCCAGCAGGATGAACACCAGGATGATGACCGGGGCCCTCCCCCACACGCCACGAAAGAGTGCATCGACTTTCGTTACGCCGAAGCGGAGCATCTCGATCCGCGACTCGCCTACCAACGAGTCGAAAGACCACAGGATCCCGCGGTTCGCGCTACAGGTGACGGCCCAGATCGGCAAAGCATACGAAGGGAACATCGACGCAGTGGCAAGCGTGACCTCTTGCCTTGTAGCCTTGGTGCAATCGCACGGAAACGCGATCTCCTTTCCGCATTCTCAGCGGCTTGTGCTTGTTGTCATGTCGACGTTTCCGTTCAGCTGCCGCGAAGGAGATTGCCTCTTGGGCCTCACGTCTCGCTGTGTCCCTTCTTTGTTCCCTGTCCTGGGGTATCTCCGCCATGGCTGCCAGGGGATCCGTTCTGGAATCCATTCCCATCAGCAATTGGTTTGGAGTGAAACCGGTTGTCGCGTTGATTGCTTTGTTCGTTGACGACTGGATATGCGGCATTACTTCTGAGCATTCTGTGTCCGGGAAGGACACGGAGTATTGCTAAACTCGGGATCGGAGTGTAATTTCATACCCGATAATATCGTTTAGCAGCTATATCTAAAGAAAATGCCCACACACTATCTATACTTAAAGATAGCGCTAGGACGTAAGATGTCGGTCTCTCACACGGTGACGTTCGACGTGAATGTCGGCGGCGCATTCCGCAGGGTAAGCGCGTACGTGGCTGACGGAGAACACTTGCGCGATACTGCTCGGCAGGACATGGCTCCACTCTGTCAAGGCTCACGAATATCTCCGGATTTTCTGTCTCGTTGACGGTCCTCTGCCTGCCATGCCACCAAAGCCATTGCTTTCTGGTGGTGCCCGGGGCCAATTTCTCCGGCGGACCTTGGAAAACCTCTCGTCCATGCATTTTAGAGAGGGGAGGCTGGAGATCCACAACTCCAGACCAGGAACAGGCTGAGGCATGAGCAGCAGAAATGCTGAGTGATGTCGATGTGGACCTGCATCTCATTCGTTCTGCCGCGGACACGGACATGGCATGGCTGTTCAGAGCGAAAGCTCTGAATTGCCCGTGGAAAGCCTCTCCGTGACGCTCGGCTGTCCTGGCCCAAACCGTGCGTATGTGCGCAAGCTCAAAGGGGCCGTCTGCCGCTCCTCGCACCGCTCCTTGCAATGATCAAGCGTCACCCACTGCACCACGCCGTCATGCTGGGACGAATACAAAGTCCGCTGGCGTGTACGACATATATCCGGCGACACTCCTCGATGCTGATCTGCATCTTCCGTCAACCACACGATGCTCAAAGATGCTGTAGAGATCTTCCATCGTCGGAGGATTCCCCGTTCGGGACCGTGCCCAACCCTTCTACCCAGTGGGCTCCTCATGGTCAGCGGAACAGTTCGGAAGTAGATCCGGTTCCGAAGGCCAGAAATCCAAGGAGTCAGGAAGGCACTCGAGCCCGAAGCTCCGAGGACGAACAGGTTCAAAGACTTCTCCGAAAGAGGTACGGGAATCGACAAACCAGATTTCCGACCGGGATCGTTGAGTCCTCCAAAGCTGGCTTGGTCTGGTTTCAAAGCTCTATGGCCGGCGGTTCGGGATCGTCAATCTGGAGCTCTTCGTCCTCGAGAGGTATCGCGAGTTGCCGTACGTCGTTCATGAACTCTTCGAAAGACATGACCTCAGCTGAGGTCAGCAGGTGGTGGAGGTTCCGTGGGGCATTCTGCCTCTTGATGACGAGAGTGGTATTGGGGCGGGGATTCCTGGGGACCGTGGCCCCGTTTTCCCTAAGCCATGCTTCGAATTCGTGAAGTGAATCGAAGAACTTGGGAGGGTGACCCGTTACGTGGATCGTACGGTCGAGAAACGCGTCCTCTGGGAGGACTAAGGCGGCCATGCCTCCCCTCTGGCAACCCGCCAAGGTCTCGAGACCGCCCTTGGGACCCATCGAGTTCCCGATACCTAACGAGTCCATGGCGCAACAGGGAGAAGGTTCGGCGGCAGGTCAAAGCCATGGATCGTCGAAGAAGGTTTTCAACGAGGAACACAAGTACTGCTGGCCGGTCTACCGTGAAGGCGGCAGCGGGGGCCGAGCATGAGCGCGAGCGCGCAGACGGGACGGGACGGACTCGGGCGCCGCTGGCGTCGTGGTGATCAAATCGGCACTAGGGCGCGCGTCACAGTAAAAAACAAAGAAAAACGGTCGTTTGGTCTCAAACCACTTGTTCCCGCCGACGCGTGGCTGCTCTCGCCTCATGTATGACGGTGGCGGCGCGTTCAACTCCTCCGCTCGACGACGTACGTGTGCGCGCCGAATGCATTTCCGCGTAGGTAGGTGCTGACACCGAACCGCGGATTTCGAACGGGTGGCAGGATATGACGCCTTGCTGAGCGCTACGACGATGGGGAATTCACACAGCGGACACCATAAAGCCTAATGCAATCGACAACAAGTTTTGTGCGGCCGGCTTCCAGCGGTAGCTCGGGGTGAACATGGCTGGCGCAAGGGGGAGAGGGGGGGGCGAGCTCGAGGACCAGGTGACCGGCCGGCGATGACGGGGCGAATGCGAGGGAGCTGGCGGTAGGACGGACACGAATCCCGTGCGTTTTTGCATGGTGTGTGGTTTTGGTGTTCGACACGGTCGATTAGGCAGCGCCGCCCAAGTTGGCTGGCTGCGCTGGCTGTGGGTGGGTGCTGTTCGACCTGGCCTTCGTCGGCGCCGGCGCGTTCATCGCCGTGGCGGTCCTCACGCGCGCGGCCGGAAGCCGGGGGAACGAGGGACTGGAAGCATGGTAGCTGTGGCACGGGAGGATGGCGGGCGGGCGGGCGGACCTTGAGGACAAGCATTGTGGCTGATTTGGCAGGGCGACTGGCTACGAGTGAAGGTGGGTTGGTGCGTCGGGAGATCTCGTTGGCATGGCTGTGGGTATATAAGTCGCCAAAACCTCGTCCTCTTCCATCATCGCTAGCTCAGTGGTAGAGCGGCTCCTGACGTATCAAATAAGGCCTGGGCATAGCCTGTAATGGGTTGATAGCGGTTGGGGGAGGACCTTGAGTTCGATTCTCGGGCGGTGACATATCA
Organism: Diplodia intermedia; assembly: GCA_021495925.1. NCBI lineage: Eukaryota > Fungi > Ascomycota > Dothideomycetes > Botryosphaeriales > Botryosphaeriaceae > Diplodia > Diplodia intermedia. The sequence continues at coordinate 45,757 of JAKEKT010000015.1, read as the reverse complement.
TCTTTTTGCCTTTTGCTCCTTCTTTTTTTGCACTGCACGAACCTTTGAGTCGCTCATGCGGGAATTTGTTCTCGACCTTGATCGTCGTCGATCTAGACAGACAGCTCCTCGGCCTCCTTGACCTCTTCGATTTCCTCGTCAGCTGCTGCTGCTGCGGCAGCAATACCGTGAGCCAAATGGTCGAGGCATTCGTGACGGGCCTCGCCCGGGACGTTAACTTGCTTTCTTCCGAAAAGCTCGGCATCTACGCCCTCCACAGTCCCTCCTCACTGCTGGCAACCGTAAGTCATCTCGAGGACTTCTTTCCGTCGCGGCTTCCGGTATGCAAAGCAATCTGCCTTGGAGAACGAAGTACACCGACGATGGCCTGATACTGGGGGGCATTCTTCATCTCTCTTCCCCTCCACGTCTGCCACCCATTTCCTCCCATCAGCCTCCAAAAGTCTCGAGACATTCCGAAAGCGTTCCCAAAACGGCTTTGGGGTTTACATCGCGTTTGCTCACGTCTGCCGCTGACTTCTGCATTCAAGTTAAAGTTCGCTCTCTCCTCCCCGTGCTATCAGGTCTGGCATTTCCGTAATTGTCGAAAAAGCGAAGTGACCTACCCCCTCGACGCCAAACACCAGAACGTCCGACAGTGGGCGACGAAAGGAGATTGGTCCACCCGCATCTAAAACTTTACATAGGTACGGCATCAATAATTGTATAGGTAGTTGGATACAAGATCTAGACATAAGTGTAAGTTTTGAGTCCGGATCTTGTATCCAACTACCTATGTAGGAACGTCGTCGATGGGGTTCAGAGGGCTGGGCTCGATTCTTCCGTCATCTGCTGTGGTCCCAGTTATCACCTTTGAAACAGACGATGAGGCGGGCGAATCCATCCTTGCCACGCCATACGAATAAGAGGAAGAAGCTCTCAAACACTTCAGTAAGAGAAGGCTTTTTCGTCCCCCAAAATTTCCGAACTACATGCAATATGTTACATTCAAGAAACAAAGCCCAACAATCCGAAAAGTTAAAAAGTCTTTTTTTTAATACAACATCCAGCCCCCTCCAAGCACAAACCTCCAAAAAATATTCTATATATCAACAACGAACGTAACCATCAGACGCCGGCAGCCAATCGCGGCAGCGGCAAAAAAAATAGCCCCAAAACCCACGGCGACCCAACCGACTCCCAAGAATTTCTCACCCGTCACATCCCTCATCAATCGAACCGAACCCAAAGCGGGGGATCTATCTTTCTTTCTTTCACCAAAGTTCCCAGATCTTATCCGGCAGCACGGTGCGCATGATGCGCCAATGGCTGACGGCGCTCTCGCGATGGCCCTTCTCCAGCAGCGCGATCGTCTCGGGCGTGAGCAGCTGCGCGCCGGCGTCGGGCGTGAAGGCGACCTCGAGCTCCTTGGCGGGGTACAGGGTGCGGCGGCGGACGACGCTGCCGAGGAAGTCTGCGTCGACGGGTTGGCGGAACGTGATGGGGGTGGCGACGGGGCGGCAGAAGACGATCATGTTGATGAAGTCCATGGCGTCGGGGTCGTCGGCGGCCTCGGCGGCCTGGTCGCGGAAGATGCGGCACGAGGGGAAGACGGCGTGGATGGTGTTGAGGACGAGGCGGGTCGAGGCGAGGCGCAGGTCGCCGGCGTAGTTGATGGCGACGACGCCGTCGGCGCGCAGCAGCGTCTTCAGGCCGGTCAGGAAGTCGAGGGTGAAGAGGGCGGCGGGCTCGGCGCCGCCGGTGAAGACGTCGTGGATGATGTAGTCGAAGCTGGCGGGCGCGCGCGCCGCCGTCTCGCCCACGTAGCCGACGGCGTCGCGCAGCACGGCCGTGTGCTGCGGCGGCAGCGCGAAGTGCTTGGTCGCCATGGCGTGCACGGCCGGGTCGAGCTCGACGATGGTGGTGTTGATGCCGTGCTTGATCAGCGCCGCCGGCGCGGTGCCGATGCCCAGCCCGATGTTGAGCGCGCTCTTGGCCGAGTCGCGGCGCTGCTCGTTGACGGCGCCCGTGACGACGAGGCGCACCGCCTCCAGCATGGTGAAGACGGTGTAGATGGTCTCCGGTTGCGTCTGCCCGGCGCGCTGCGGGCTCACGAGCCACTCGCCGCCCAGCAGGCTGTGGTCGCAGCGCAGGAGGCGGAACTGGTTCTCGTGGCTCTCGATGACGGAGACGTAGCCGGTCAGGGACTCCTGGCGGTCCAGGAGCGTGTACTGGTTTGCGTGGAGCGTCTCGTTCAAGACAGCGGTGGTGGCGGCGCCGGGGAAGTGAGGGTTGAAGCGAACGGTATGGAGCACAGCCGGCAGGGCGAGCACCAGGAACTTGGACGGAGCCACGGCGGCAGAGACGGCGGCCACGAAGAGTTGCAGACCAGATCTGGTAAAGAATTCATTGGAGCCCATGTACGCAGGCAGGGCGCCGGCGACAAACTTCTCGACGGTGGAGAAAGTAGTATAACACGCCAGCGGCGGAATGCCCTCAGCGAAGCCGCGGCTGAACAAGCTGAGGTCCAGCACCTCCTCCAATGCGGAAACAGCAGCGTACAGGGACACCAGAAGGAAGGGGAAGAAGGTGACGACCTCGGTGACTACGGGCCCGTAGACGGGGCCAAGGACAGAACTGTACTGGAAAAGAAGGCTCTGCAGCGGGAGGCCCCAGAATGCCACGACGGGAAGCCACACATGGACATTGGCCGGGAAGAGGCGCTTGAAGACGCTCTTGTTGATGAGCACAACCAGAGCGGTGAACATCAAGCTCTTCTGGTGCCAGATGGCGGCCGGGATGCTTCCGTAGACGGGCGACAGGCTGAGCTGCGAGACGGTCGAGGCCAGCCCGGCAGCGGCCATGAGCGCCGTGGCCTTGAGGATGGCGGCGGCGGGCGAGCGCGCGGCATCACGGCTTCCGGATCGGGCAGGCTGCGAGGGGGGCGCGCGGGCCGCGGACTTGGAGGACATGGCGTGCGTGGGATTGGCTCAGGGGTTGCGGCAGTCGAGGTGCAGGGGCGAACCAGCGCCGGCAGTGGGTGGTGAGTGGGTTGACAGAGCGAAGGGTGGGTGGTGATTGGCGACGGCGGGAGCGACAAAATGAGAGGCGCGAACGGGACAGCTGGCGCTCTGCAGCGGGCGTGGCAATGCGATGCGAGGGCGCTCACGGGCGCGTGGTGGGCATGGACGTCGCAGGGGCCGGGGCTGCTAGAGACGGCAGCAGAGGATGCGGTAGAAGTAGAGGAAGAAGGTGCCGACAGACTTCACGGCGGCGGCGAGGCGCTGGGCGGCGGCGGGCATGGCTGTCGTCTGGCTGCGCCGTGCAGCGCGTGGTTGCAGGGCTGCGATGGGTGAAACGCAGCTGCGCGCCCCACCAGCCAGGGCTGCCGCAGGGTCTGGCGCACGCGAGCAGTTGATGGGCGTCATTTGCCCGTTTCGGGAGCCAGAGCTGCTCCACGCGCCACTTCACTTCGACACGCTTCTGCTCCTCACCGGTCCGCCGTCTCTCGTTTTTCTTGCAAAAGCCCGCCGCTCTCCCGCCGCACCCCGAATCATCCCACCCACCGCCCCGTCACTCGTTCGCCCATTTCCTTTCCTCCCCCCCAATGCCTTTCCTCGGCCCCGCCGGCCAATCCAGCATGCACGTCGAGGAGCCCACCGCACCGCAGATCGATGCCGCAAGCGAGCCTCCGTCGTCGCGCAATTTCGCCGCCCCAGCCAGCGCCCCCCAGGACCACAAGCACCAGGACGACGACGCCGCCGCCCGCGCCCACCGCATCCGCGTCAAGAACCGCCGCAAGCGCTATCTCGACACCCATCCGGAGTACTTTTCGTCGGGGCTCGAGCTTGCCGACCCCCTGCTGTACGACCGCCTGGTGCGCCGCTTCCAGACGCCGGCCGAGCGAGAGGCCGAGGGCCGCGCGAAGGGCTACTCGGGCGTGCTCGAGGCCGATCTGCTGCGCTCCGAAGCCAAGCTGCAGGCCCTGCACAACCCCGACGCCTCGTCCATTGCCGTCCGCCGCGGGCCCAACGGCGAGATCCTGGCCATCGACGACGACAGCGACGACGAGATCAAGACCAAGGAGGAGGGCCTCGCGCGCTGGCGCGACGACATGGGCCAGCGCTTCCTGCGCGGCGACGACCCCGACTTCTGCTACGAGGAGGTCGACGAGAGCGAGGAGTGGGACGACGTCCAGGAGGAGGAGCGCGACACCCAGGAGCAGTACTTCGACGAGGAGGAGCCCAGCTGGATCCACTCGGGCCCCGCCACCCCCCGCATCACCGGCGAGACGGGCGTGCAGGACTTCTGACAATTAAAGGAAGCCAGCGCTTCTTCCGTGGCCGTCGAAGAAACCTCGTCTCCTCTTACGTCATCACGACCGCGCCGGCCGACCCTGGGCTGCCCCAACCGCCATGCCCACACGCAAACCACCGAAACCGCCAACGGCACGACCACCGTCACCGTGGCCACCCACGTCGGTTGCGAGCGGTGCCGCCGCCCGTCCTTCTTGAAGGTCAAGCTGTTCAGCTGAGCGCCATCCCGACGGCCGGTGACACGACCTGTAGGCATGCTGTGAGAGCACTTGGAAAAGGCAGAAATGAAAAACGAAGCAAGTGCTTTCATGAGTGCGCAAGCGGTATGGGAAACCATCGCACACCCAGACGCAGGACGTCATTACCCAGATCCAGAAATCCAGGCCTCCCATCCGGCCCCGTGAAACTCGCAATGATTCCGGGTGGGAGACTTGGATTGGTCGTGTGCCTTTAGGGTGAAAAGCTGCCTTTTGCAAGGGAAAAGAGAACCAAAACCATAGTCGCCAAACCTCCCAGTGGACTACCCCAAATCACGCTCCGAGGAAGAAAGGCAATGTCTCCTTCAACTTCTAACCACTTCTTTTTTTCGCTTCGATGACCAACTCCCCCTTTACTTCTCCAAATACTGCCCTTCCCGAGGCGATCCGATGCCTACATTCGTCTCGAGAAGCAGCAGCCCTCTTTACCATTCCACCAAAGGATATTTTGTCCATGAGCGCAAGCAGAGAAGATTTTTCAGCAATGAGAACGACACGCACGGAATATTTTTCGAAAGGACTGAAGATGACGACGAGTATATCAAACGAGGAGAAAAGGAAGAGAGAGAGAGCGAGAAAGAGAGAAAGAGAGACGAAGAAAAAAAAAAGAGCTGCAATCGATTGGGAAGGAGAGACGACCACCCAAACAAACGCAAATGACATCGCGAAGAAAAGCGTCCCCGAAAGAAGAAGACATGCGGTAATACTGCAAAATCGACCCCCGAGTTATCTTCCAAGCCACACCACCACCACCCACCGCGCTCCCCTCTCTTCTTCTTCTTCTTCCCTCCTCCCTCCCCTCCGAAATGCTTGACCCAACCGCCGATTTCCAGCTGCTTCCCTTTCACGGACGTTGTTCTTCTCCCCTTTGATGGCTTTTCGTCTACTCTCTCTCTCTCCCTCAAAATCGAAGAAGGTCTCTTTTTTTTTTCTTTCTTTCGCTTTTTCCTCTCTCCTCTCTCCTTCCTTCCCCCCCGCGTTTATTTTTCTTTGTACGCATTTTAGCCAGCGAAGATATTCACATATACCATACCAGTCTTTGTTTTAATACGAGTTATGACTTCTCACGACTTCTCCGAGGGCAAAGAAGCGAGAAACGGGGCAATCAATCATCGATTCCCCAACTCGAAATGACGAGCTCGAAAACCTTTTTTATCTTGTTGTTGTTGTTGCTGTTGTTGTCATCATTACACTTCATCACCACCATCAACCACCATGGGACGCTTTCGCGGGCGTCGCCAGTTTATATTTTTTTATTTTTATTTTTTAAAAAGAAAACCTCGCATGCAAGAAATGCAAAGAAACAAAAAAGATTTGGATATCTGCTTCCTCACTCCCGCTGCTGCTGCTGCTGCTGTCTTAACTTCGTCATGTTTTGACCCCCTCGGGCTCTCTTTACGTCTATATGTGATGATATATGCCTCTGGATGCGCCGGAACTGCCAACGATACATGCATGCCCAGGGCGCGTCTCTCCTGCGGGAGCTCATCGAAACTACCGTCCGTCCAATGGTAACGAGAACTTACTTCCTCGTTCTCTCGAATTTCGAGGGAAGGAAGGAAAAAAAAAAAAAGGGTTTCGGTTTGCCGTTTTCCCCCTCGGACGACACAAACAAAAACCGGACGGCAGCACTGAGCTTAGAAGCAGAAGACCTGGTCCTCGAGCTTGCTGACGGGCCTGGCCTTGTCGTAGCCCAGGGACTCGGCGGCCTTCTTCATGGCGCTGACCATGGGAGGGGGACCGCAGATGAGGATCTTGACGTCCTTTGCGGGAGCGGGAAGCTTGGCCTTGGTGGGAGAGCGCGTTAGCGACACATGCACGCTTCAACAATTCCGCAAAAGCAGCCAGAAAAAATAATAATCTCACGGCTTTTCAATCGGAAAGCAGCAGCAAAAGAGAAGGGGTGTGAAGAAAAAAAACAAAACGCACCTTGATCATATCGGCAGTCACGAAGCCGACGCCGCCGGTCCAGCCCTCGGGCGGGTTGTTCAAGACGTAGTGGACGCGGATGCCGTCGTCCTTTGCGACGAGGGCGTCGAGGTCGTCCCTGAGCAGGATGTCGTCGGGGTTGACGTTTGCGAAGATGAGGTCGACCTGGGTGCGGTCGCCGCGGGCGCGGCCGCGGTGGATGGCCTTGACGATCTGCAGCATGGGCGTGATGCCGGTGCCGCCCGCGATCATGCCGAAGTGGCGCACCATGTTGGGCGCGTAGACCATGGCGCCCTTGGGGCCGCGCACCTTGATGCTGTCGCCGACGGCCAGCCCCGCCACGTGCTTGGAGATGTTGCCCGTCGGGTACGACTTGATCAGAAGGTCGACCCGCCCCAGGTCCAGGTCGGATGAGATGGGCGTGTAGGACCGCACCACCTCCTTGGGCTGCCCCGGCAGCGTCGCCGCGATGCTGATGTGTTGGCCGATGGGCAGGCCGAGGATGTCGGTCGGGCGCGGGAGGGCGAAGCGGTAGCTGTGGGTCGCGGGTTTGGCCCGGGTCAGTTTGGTTGGTTGGCGGGAGGGCCGGGAGGGTGGTCGGAAAGTGGTTCGATTTGGTGGAGGTTTCGGAGGGGCGCGGCTAGGCGCGGGGCGTTGGGGGGAGAACAGCTTACATGGCGGTGTTGTGCGAGAGAATGGTCTTCTCCTTGAGCTCAAAGTCCTGGAAGACATCGGGCTTGAGCACCTTGCGGGGTTCTGTATAGCAGCAATTGATGGTCAGCTTTGGGTGGTTGTTGTTTTGGGACCGATTTCGGAGCGCGAGCTTGTGCGCGCGCGTGGACGACTGAGGCTTTCATGGAGAGGGAGGGGAGGAGGCGTACGGTTGCTGTAGACCTTCCAGCCGCCGAGCAGAGCGGCAATGACGACGGCGAAGGGAACCCATTGCTTGTTGATAATGGCGGTGCCGACGATCAAGAGGGCGGAGGGAATGTACACGCCGTGCACGAACTGCGGCGCGAGAGCTCCCGACATGGCTGGCGGGCGATTGAGTGGTGTCGGAGGCGTCGGAGCTGGAGCGAGGGGAGAAACAGAGGGGAGGTGTGGGCTGGAGGAGGCGCGCGAGAGGTGTTGGGTCTTAAGTCTGGCTTAGGGCGTGGGCGGCGACGCAAGTTGCCGACGTTGAGCAGCTCGCGCCAAACGAAAAGCTGGTGTGGGGAAAATCCGCCCGAGGACCCCTTCGACGCTTTGGGCAAGGGAATCCGCGGGGCCTTTCCGCAGCAATCACGGCAACCGCCCCGGCTGTCTTTGGTCCTTCGCACTTGTCACCGCCGGCTCACCATGTAGACACAGCAGCAGTGCTCGCCTTCTCCACCGCCTCCCCAAACTCCTCTCTTCCGCTCCATCCGCAACCATGCCGCCCGGCGACTTCTTCAACGACAGCACGCCCGCCGCAGCTCCGGTCACGCCACCACCCCGCCAACACCACCAGCAACAGCACACGGCGAAACAACCACCGGCGGCACCACCGGCCCCGGCCGCCCCGGCTACTACTACAAAGGCTACCTCGGGCCCGGCGTCCGACGGCATCGGCATCGGCATCAGCAGTGACGACAACAACAATGAAAGCAGCAGCAGCAGCAGCCGCCCTAAAACCACCGCCGACTACCTAGCCGCATTCCCGCACCTAACGGAGCTCGACAAGCGCATCCTGGCCTTGCCGTCCGACGCCTCCTTCACGCCGCACACATGGGCGGACCTGCAGCAACTGCTCGCCGCCAACGCCCTGGACCAGCTCACGCGCAGCCCGTCGCAGACGCGCGCCTACCTCGACTGGAGCGCGAGCATGCGCCGCCTCCACGGGTCCACCACCACCTACCTGCTGCGCGAGCGGCTCCACTGGACGCCCACGCGCCTCGCCCCCGACATCGCCTTCGCCTGCGCCGACCCGACGGCGACACCGTTTGCGCACCCGGACGACGTGAAGGTGTTGAGGAACGACTGGCCGTACGGCGTCGAGCCGGGGATTGCGCATCTCTGCGTGTGGCTGAAGACGCCGCTGCAGCTGAAGCCGGACGATGGCGATCTGACGGATGCGGCGCGCGGGGCGGTCGAGGCGTTCGTGGCGAAGACGTTTCGCGGGCCGGTGGGCGAGGGGGGGCCCGGTGAGAGGGTGCTGTGGTTTAAGAATTGGGTGGGGCTGCAGAGCGTGAGGGGTATCGATCACGTTCATGTGCTGGTGAGGGATGCGCCGCCGGAGCTGCTGGAGGGCTGGATGAATTGAATTGGATTGAATTGAGTGGGAGGGGTGCGGTGCGGTGCGGAACGAGTTCGAGAGAGCCTGGTATGGTAGGTAGGTAGGTATCCTTGGATGCGCAGGTGTTGGACGCACACGCACGGGCGAGGTAGGAGATGGAACGGCAGAGCTAGAGTGAGTATAGACTTGAACTTCTCTTGCGCTTCCCGTTCACTGGGCTCTTCTGGAGAGTAAGCAAGCAGCAGGGGAGTGTCGCACTGGAGATGGCGTAAGCGTGGCTGGCGACGGCATGGTATGCTCAGAGCTTGTCCCGTTCTTGGGCGTTTCATTCGAAGTTTCACGACTGTTGGAAGACTACGTCGACCTCCCGACCAATGGCGGTTGTGCTTCATTCTGCCAGGATTTCTCCGGGTGACAGGCGGAAGAAGGGACCCCCCTCTCCTGCATGACGGGAATGCTCACCTTGTTGACAGCCAGCTGTAGGCCGGAAACTGAAACATTAAGCCAGCCTCGGTTTGCTCTCGGCAGAGTGGTGGTTGGGACGACGAGCACCCGAGGAGCCGGCTCTTATCGCCGACGTGCTATTAAGCATGGGCAGGACTTATTATTCCCGACTCCACGTCCGTCAGGCGGTGGCACCGAGCCGGCGGGTAAAGCATGAGCCGAGCCGAGCTCTGCCACGCGTCCGAAGGGGGGCCCAAGGTACCGCCCGGATGGATTGGTCGACCGTTCGGGAAATGCGCGATAGCCCAAAAGCCGGTTGTCAGGCGGAGGGGGCAGGGCGTTGATGATCAAACGCCTCGCCTGTCCTTTTTGCTCAATCCCGGGCGGTTAGCGCAAGGCTCAATAAGATCTCCACCCCCCGTATGCATGTAAGACCGCAACGACCGCAAAGCATTGGCCCGCACCATGTGATATCTCGAGTTTTTCCATGCTTGATCACGGCCAGGCAGGGGGAGCCAGCGCCGGGGGGGCTTGTTGGGCGGTCCCAAATCACCGGTTGCTCCGCTGGCCACTCTATTCATCCTTTACGCCCCGCCATTGGCCCGCCACGTTGGTCAGCGACAGCGTCAGCGCCCCCCCTCCCCTCCGTCCGTCGGGGGATAAGATGTGGATGGGCACGATGCAGTCGCCCGACGAGTTCCAACGGTCGGGGATGATTTCTCATTGGGCGGCCGGTGGGGGATCACATCGAGAGAAACTCTATGCGCGGCCATCTCTTCACGAAGGGCGCTTACCGGAAACTATACAATAGATCAATATCAGACGTCCCATATGTCCGCTCGCTCTCGATAGCCGCCCGCGTGAACAGACATCTGTTGGGCGTCGCCGCTTCAAGATTGCAGGGAAAGTGCCCGGCCCCGCTCTCACTTGCCGACTCGCGTCTTGATTCAAGGCGAACAAGAGTGACGAAGAGAGGGGGAGGTGGGGGGAGGGACAGCAGACAGATAGACCCAGTGGTCTCATGCCTGTATGATCTGCGCCCAGGACCGCGGTTTGGGGAGAAGAAGGGGGGGTGAGGAAGATGGGAAGAGGCCGTCGCGTGAGTTGGTGTAGGTGCCTCCATGTGGCTTACGCTTTTCACTTTCCAAAACAACAACGACTGTGACAGCAAGAAGAACAACATCCCCCCCCCCCACCTTCGGGTTGCGACGGGGAGCGGGGGCCAGCTGGTGGGCGTTTTTTCAATGATGATGCGTGTGGGCGGGGGGGAGGGGCGAATATCACAACCGCCCGAGACAGACCAATCAAGCTTCTCCCCACCTCCCCTTTCCCACCGCAAGCTTCCCATTGGGCCGCCCTGGAGGGGGAGAGTAAGCTTTTTTCTCGCCCGCACACACACACACATGCATGCATGCATGCACGCATATACCGGTGAACGTGCAGTCATCTTCCTCCCCGTATGCGCGCGCGAGAAGACCTGCTTGTGACGTGACGGCCCCCATCCGGTCATTGTGGTCGTTGATCCCTGCTGCAGCCACCCCGTCCCGTTGCGTCTCGCTGCTCTTGTTCGTCGTCGAGGCAATAATAACTTTTTTTTTCCTTTTTGCTTTTTCCCGGATGCGCAGAAGTAAGTAAGGCATCGGACCCCACGACGCTTTTTCCCCAAACACTCGGCCAACGACTATTTCCACTTCGTATCCTCTCTGCGGGGGGAGGGATACCGAACACGAAGACCGCCCGCCCGAGCTAGCCGGCGCCGCCGCTTCGAATGCGCGGCCCGCAGCCCGCGCAGCCGGCCGATGCGTGCGTGATGCACGAGTGACATGGGAAGTTCCTGACGATCTCCCTTTTTTCTGGGGTGTGTTTTTGCTAGGCACATAGCCGTCTGTAGGGTACGGGGTGTGCTGAGGTCTTTTTTGTTCCCTTGATTGTTTTTTATTTTTATCTTTTTCTTACTTGCTGCTGTACGTATCTACCTTTCCATCTCGATCGTCCCATCTGGATCCACACCGGACCACCCCGGTCTCAACGAAACAAGCATCTTCTTCGCACGAAACCGCTGTAGACGAAAGATCCATTCTGATAATAATCACATGCAACTAACCCACCCACGACCCACCACTGCACCTACATACTCTTTACACCCGTCCCACATGCAAGAGCTTTCCTCTCGGCGGCATGTGAAAAAGTACGTAGAGACACGGTTGAGCTTCATGCAGAGGGAAGGATGGGGGTTCTGCGATTATCCGGATTATTATTGGCCTGGGGGGTCATCATCAGCCACGCGAACTGGCTTGCAGGCGGGAGAAACCGGAGGCCGGTCCATCGAATGAAACGGTCGGAGTGGCGAGCAAATGCTCCGCCGCCCTGCAGGGGTGTGCCACACGCTGCCTTGATTTTTTTTTTCCCCCCGCGCATGCATGGTTGAGCTGCGCAAGGTAAAGGTTGGGGGAAGGAAGAGGAGAAGGACAAATGCGGTCATGCGTGGTGAGGTAATAAATATATGGACTGGTAGAATTTATTGTGAGCATCGCAATATCTTGTATCGTGTTCTTGCCTGCGCAGCTTACCGTGGAGTGATAGTGCGCATGGAGATGTCGATTTAATTCCCATTATTTTCTGTGGCCTGATGGTTTCCGGTTGACTCTGCTGGTTGTTGGCAGAAGTGAGATGCTGCCCGGTGCTGTGCGGATTTTTTTTTTTGTTTTTTCTATTACCTCTCACGGACGGCAGTATAGTGAGAAAGTGCGAGGCCGGTTGTCCTGCGTGCCAAACCGGAACGAACACTTCTGGCAGTGTGCGGAGGAGAAACACTTACCGCAGAACAGGCTTCTCCTTCTCAGAGGGGGGAGGAGAGAAGCTGGCACTACACCGTTGGACGCAGCTCGTTCATCATCCATTGATGGCACCCACTCGCTACCCATTGAGCAAGAGCAGGAAGCGCTCGGCCGGGAACGACTCGCTTTTGCATTTGTTGCCATCTTGGCCCATTTCCTAATGTTGTGACGCAGCATTTCATTTCCACGTAGAGCATACTCAAAAGCCGCTCCCTCATCTCCCGCCCATGCAATCCCACACAAGAAGTCCTGTTGACAGTTGCCGACCAAATCACTACAAAACCAAGTGTTTGTCTACTTCTTTGTAGTCAGGATCTTCACAGCCAGCACATTAGAGAGAATCCTCCCTTCCGTCCAATTTCTTGGTGAAATACTGCAACCCGGTCTGCTATGAAGTAGCCAGGCAGCCAAAAAGATCGTTTGGGGAAGTGACGAGGCACTGAACCGGCCATTCGCCAGTGGTCCAGTCAAAGAGACAGTGAAAGCCCGGACGTGCGACATACCCCCTCAAGCCCATCAAAGCACGAAGCAAACATACATTATGTCACGGCCGGGAGAGCAAGAGGGAAGGACCCCGCCCTCCGTAAAGGCGTAGCGTGTTCTCAATGTCGCGTACGAGCCTCCGCGAAGTGCCGTCGTCCAACACGGCAGCAAGCAGGCCGTTCGCAGCGTTTGGGGGAGTAAAAAACTTGCAACAAACAAAAAATCAACAGGATTCGGTTACGTAGTGGCCGATAAACCATGCACGAAACGTCATCCGGCAACGCACACCCCGAGTGCTTACTACGCGTAGTCGACAAAAGACGACAATCGACAGCACCGCCCCCTCCGTGAACCGACGAATGTCGTCAGATCCCGGAAGCCGCAGCTCAGCTCGGCCCAGCCGCCGTAGTCCCAGCCCAGCCGCAGCCCCTCCCGAGCGTTCCCGGGCCAAGGTAGCCTAGACCGTTCGTTACGCGCGCGGGACGGAAGAAGCAATAACGACAGAAAAGGGGAGAGAGAGAGAGAGAAAGGCAAAAGAAGGTTCTCGGATGATTTTTCTTTCTTTCCTTGTCTAAGACAAAAGTCTCGCGTCATGTCTCAGATTCGAAAATATGTATGGGAGGGGAGCGAGGGAGAAGGGGAAACGGCTTGGCATGGTGGGATGTGAGCAAGTGCCGGGCTGGTCATGACCACAGATGGAGCCCACGTTGATCCTGACCATCAGGCAAGCAGGTTAGTAAGTTGAGTGGGTCACCGCGGCTCTCGTCCCGTGAGCTTTCATTCGTGCTCGGAGCGAGGGGATTGGGCGATGGGCGAATGGGCACATATCATCCTTTCGAGACGGTTCAGGTTACATCCCAAATTGGGCTGGAAGAGCTGAGGAGAAGAGTTCCCGGAAGAAAGGGCGGCCGTAGCTAGCGACGCGGCCATGTCTCGAGAGGCCCAAGGGCTGTGGACGACGCAGTCCGGTCATCGAAAGGGCTGGCAGTGGTGAAATGGAATGTACAGGAGCAGCAGCATGGACGAGGACAAGCCCCGCGAATCGAAAGCGTGAGTGTCATGTACATATGCACCTAAGTATGTACAGGCATTGTGCCTGTGCCACGCTTCCGTGCCTGATTTAGGGTCCCGGCGAACACACGTCAAGTGCGGGAACCGGTTGGGCCTACGTCCAGTGGCACAATCTTGTCATTGCTGGAACCCGCTGCGTTGCCCAAAGCAATAAAGGAAAAGTAACTGGCCCATGACTCGGCAGGCACACGCCTCGGCCCGCCGCTAAAGGGATGGACATGCTGGTGCGGATGGCTGACCCAAAGAGCCCATTGGCCCGTGTCACGAGTCCCCGGAGCCGTTTCCAGAGGGCTGACGTTCCCTGCAACAAGGCTTGTGGGGCGCCCGATGCTAAGGTGAAAGGAGGTGTGGGTGACGGCTGGACGGGTTCGAATGGCTGACGGTTGTAAGGCTTGCCGGCTGCTTGCGGCACCTACCATTGGCTTGCTCACATGCCTGCTCGCTCTGGAATCCATTTCAGGCACATGGCTGCCTGCACCCTGTGTAAACGGTGGGCGTGACCTGTATCGCTTGCTGAGCGAGGCCTGCCGGTGGTTCCCGAGATGCAGCAGGGCGGGCGGAAATCTTGCTTTGCCGTTAGTATGTATACAAGCCTGCCCTGCCGGCAGTCTACCCGCCGCGCTTCACGAACGTTGCCCCGGATTCAAGGGCATAGAGTTCAGCCGAGTAGACCTAAATTAGTAAGGATAGTTTCAGGGAAGAGTATCCTTGAAGCGCAGGATATGGCGTAGAGATGTGCTGCCTCATGTCGTGCCGGTGCTCGGTCAGGCAGTGGTGCGGTTGCGGTTGCGGTTGCGGTTGCGGTTGCGGCAGCGGCGCCAGTTTCTGTCCGATCAGAGGTATTCCATTTTCACGCGCGCATTATGAGACACCCCTTTCGGAGGCTTGTCAAGCTTGGCTCGATGTGCAGCCAAGCGCGGCTAGACTAGTTGATGGAGCGACCGCAGAATCAAGGCCAGACTCAACGCAGGCAGGGCCGCGAGTGCTGCAGCCTCATAAGCGCTGGCCGATAAAGTGGAGCAAGCCATAGATTATCAGGACTCGGTGTTGCCATGACTGGTGACAAGAATACGGAAGCTTTGCTGAGGAATCGCTGCAGAGTCGCGGTCCCGAACTACGACCGTTCCAGCCAGTCGTCCGCCTGCGCGGATACGACGAGGATGGCCCGACCCCGCAATAATGGCCGCCGATCCGTCGAGTGAGGTCTGATTCAGGACCGTAAGCCCTTGCGCACGCGGAGGTTGGATCCCAGCAGGGGCGAACCTGGGAGCACCGAAATCTAGTTGCTGCGAAGAGGATACTTTCCTGGGGAGGCCGTTTCCGGATCAGTTGTCGACTGCTGTGGGCATCCCTGTTGTGTAAAGAAGCCCATGGAATCCTTAGCATTTCAGGTAAGCCGTTGCCATGTGAGAGCTCTCGAAGCCTTCCATTCTCCACGGTTTGACAAGGCCTCAGCGTGGCTGACATATGGCGTATTGAAACGGAATCAGCTGACCGCGACCAGCTGATTCCGTCTAGGCTGTCCGAGGTGAGGTTGGGCATTGCTAAAACGAACCTATCCGTGACAGAACTTCGTCCCGCGTCCCGACAAGGCTCGATCTAGACGAGGAACGGGACGCGCAAGATCGCAGAGCTTCCTTGCAGCAAGCATAGGGGATTTTGAGCGTTCCGCCAGGCCGGGCTGGCCGTCGGTGGGGTGGCTCGTAGGGTGTCAGCCTTCTCAAACAGCAGGAAAAGGAAAGGAATATCGGAGCACAGAGATAGCGCAGCCCGATCTCATTTGGTCCCGCCGACGCGGGCAGCGTGCTCTTATCGAAACAAACAAGGCCGCATTCCACATGTACTTGCCAGACGAGGCTGAGCATCGTGGCCGAGCACACGCAACAGAACGGCATGCGGTGTAAGGACTCGCAGAGGCCGGCGGACGAGGTACTCGAGTGAACGGGCGGCGGGCGTCAGCTTGTGGCACTGAGGTGCTACGGCGCGTCGAGGGGATGAAACGTAAGCTCACGGGCCGCGGGTTGGAGTGACACAGGCGAGCCTGACTGCCGGCTTCAATGGCATGGGTGTGCGGGCTGCGTCGGCTCGACTCGCTGCGGGAGGCGGACGGCGGGTCGGCGCTGGGTGTGGTTGCACAGGCGCCCTCGGCCTGGGTGGCTCCACGTTGCAGGGCGATACTGCGCGACGCTCGCTGCGGAGCAGTTCGTTCTTCCTGTGATCTCCGATCAAAAGCAAAGTGGTGACGGCAGCGCCAGGGCCAGGGCCAGTGGTTCAGAGCCGGCCGGCTGGCGGACTGTGCCCCAGTGCCGTGCGGCAGCGGAGCAGCTGGCGCGTGTGCGCGACGCGACGCGGCACGGCAGGTGACAAAGATTGAGCCCTCGCCCTTCGACACTTACATCTGTCTTGTTTTCTGTGAGCAGGTGGTTGTCTGTATGGGGCAGGTGCGGGTGGGCGCGAATTGGCCGTCGCCTGCGTGCGAGCTGTGTACAAGATGCGGACGTATAAATGCATTCAACTGCCTGGGTGAGCATGGCGGAGCACTTCGCTCGTCTCCCGCGGTGGCGTTGGCGAACGTCAGCTGGCGGGCGGGCGGGACGCAGGTTGAGGATTCTCTAGGAGACGGCTGGTCAGCGCGGCGCGGCGGGCTGCAGTGCTGGCGCTTTCACGTGCGCCGGGATGAGGCTCTTGCTGGCCATGAGGCCGGAGCACCGTTTGGGATCTTAAAACGTGTGTCGCCGTGTCTCAGC
This sequence comes from Diplodia intermedia, assembly GCA_021495925.1. Lineage (NCBI taxonomy): Eukaryota > Fungi > Ascomycota > Dothideomycetes > Botryosphaeriales > Botryosphaeriaceae > Diplodia > Diplodia intermedia. The sequence goes on along the minus strand of JAKEKT010000015.1, from coordinate 29,440 downwards.
GGAGGCGGCGGAGCTCTTGGGCTGGGGCGCCTCCACGCGGGCAGCTAGCTGCTTTGCGCCGCGATCACCGCTCGGGAGCGAGTCGCGAGAGTTTGCCAGAGGGCTGGATGAGTCAAGCCGCGGCGGCTGGGCTGCCGACGGGCCTGGCGCGGTGATTCGTGTGCGCAGTTCCTGGGATGGCCCAGGAAGATGCCGCCCGGCTGCAAGGATGCGCGATGCCCAGCAGCGCAAGTGCGACTTCTGGAGCGACCGCGACGACGCGGCGCCCGGAGCACAGCGCGCCCCGCCGCGCCCGTGGATCCGCGGCCGCGACGTCGAGTCTGCGCTGCTATCAGGCCAATCGATCGCCGCGCGCGCTGCCCAATCCAGCCCGCTGTGGCTTTGCTGCCCACCCCGGCGCGCGGCGAGTCACGCCTCTTGTGTCAGCTATCTCAAGCAGCGCTGCTCTCAGCCTCCGCCGCTGCTGGCGTGCTAAGCCGCGCCTCTGCACTCGCCCGCGTGCTGCTGCCTTTCGCTGCCCGCTGCCCCTTCGCTCCCCCCACACGCTCCCGCCCTTCGTCCTTCCGGATCCAACGCTGCCTGCGCGCCCGCTCCCATTGGCCCGCTCGCACGCGTCCCGCTATCGCTGAAGCTTTGGCTGGCCCCCCAAAAGCGCCCCAACGTCCAAGCTGCGCTCGACCCTCGCTCGACCACGCCCATCATCACTCTCCACACCTCGTCCACCACACCCGTCGCCCGACCACGCCCGCCACTCAGCTGCTGCATGCGCATCTCCCTGACGACCAAGGGCTTCTGCTAGCGCCCGACTTGCCTTCCGCTGACCGATTACCCGGCCCACAAGCCCTGCCGGGTCTGCGAACTGCCCGTGTCTCGGTCGGGTCGCATCGCATCGCGAACCTCACCTCTCAAGACGCCGCCCTCGCCCTCGCCCTCGCCGCGCCCGCGCCAGAGCCGGCTGCCGCGCCGACGACGCAGCCCGCGCGCCCGCACCCTGAGCCCGGTTGCCGCCGATCGCCATCAGCCGTTGCATTCTCCCTCGCCCAGATCGCCCGCCAGCCTTGCCTCGCCGCAATCGATTCAGCGATCGCTCGCTCCCTTCTTTGTCCCACAGCCTCAATTACGCGCGCTTTACGTCTTTGTCACGCGCCCGCCCGCCCGCCCGCTGCTAACGACGCACAAAGAACGACATGGCCGCGGGGCCAAGTTCAAGCAGCACGAGTCCATCCAATCTCTCGTCCAACAGCCCATTCCTGCACGGCTCCTTCAGCTCCACCTCGTCATCCCCGCCAAAACTGCCCTTCTCCGCGGGAGCAATGACGGCAGACGTTTTTTCGACCACCGGCGCCCCCCTGTCCCACAGCTACACCCTATCGCCCATCGGTGAGAGGAAGGCGTTGGAGAGCGGGCCGTCCTCGTTGCTCTCGCTCAGCGAGCTGGAGCCGACCCTCAGCGGCTCGGACATGAAGTATGCCACCACCGTCCTGGTGCGCAAGCTGCCGCGGAACACCAGCGACGAAGCCGTCCGCAGCATGCTCCTGTTCGCAAAGGACCTGATCAACACGGAGATCATCAAGGCGGATTTTGCTGAAGACAAAGGATTCGTCTCCGCAGTTGCGCGATTTAGGACCCTCGCCGGCGCTCAAGAGGCTAGAGACAGGCTCAACGGAAAGGCCAATGCCGCAAATGATGCGAAGATGGTCGTCGAACTGCTTCCCAGCAACACCGTTCCCGGCGCCATCGGGGCCAGGCGCAACACCGTCGATGGCACTGCAAGCCGCCAGACTTCGGGCTCAACTTCTTCAGCAGGCTCCTCGCTTGGACGCCAGTCATCCCGCTTCAACGGCACTTTCCAGTCCATGGAGAAAATGTCTCCGCCAAACGGTTCCTCGAGCCTCGGAGGAGCCGAATTCTCGATCCCGGAAGGTGGCCTTTTCGGACCCAAATCTCCCACCGGGACCAAAACATTCGGAGAAGCCACGCAGAACCTCAGCAAGCAGCTGATCAACGACGATGCAGGTGACGATGAGACGAGCGAACTGATCAAAGACCCGGTGGCATACGCAAGAAGCGGTCAGAATGGACCAAACATGGCCCGTCGTACTACTCAACCATCGCTACCTGTGTCTCGCTTTGCCAGTCTGTCTTTGAACACGACGAGCGGATCCACCGGCCTCACTTCCCCTCCTTTGTCGACTTTCGCTTCACCGCGTTCTGTCGGGCCCGTGCAGTCTCCTGGACCGCCAATCACGACCATGTCTCCACAGAACATGTCATCAACCATGGGGCCGATGGGACCAAACTCCAACTATCAGCTGACTCCGCACCATTATCAGAGGCACAACTATCCCCCGGTCAATCCGGCAGACCAGAACCCGCCCTGCAACACGCTCTACGTTGGCAATCTCCCAATCGACACGTCGGAAGATGAGCTGAAGGCCATGTTTTCCAAGCAACGCGGTTACAAGAGACTGTGCTTTCGGACCAAGGCGAACGGTCCGATGTGTTTTGTTGAATTCGAAGACGTGTCGTTCGCCACCAAGGCTTTGAACGAACTTTACGGGCATCCGCTCCACAACAGTGTCAAGGGCGGTATTAGATTGAGTTTCTCAAAGAATCCCCTGGGCGTGCGGAACGGACAAACCAACACTAATAATATTCCCCCGACACCAATGACGCCTCACAACGCCATGCCGGGCGTTGGCAGTGGGTTTGGCATGAACCAGAGCTTTACCACGGCAACCGGGCCCCCGCCCGGCCTCACCCCTCCCGGCATGAGCTCGCCAGTGGGTGTGGGTTCGCCAGTGGGCATGAATGCTTCTTCCAACTTCGGGGTCTTCTCCAACGGCGGCTTCGGGGTGCCGCCCAACGCCATGAGGACTCAACCTCTCACGGGCGGCATGGCTTCGGCCGCCGCCAACAGCGGGTTCAGCAGCATGGCGGGCGGCTATTCAGATTACATGATGGGCCGTTAATTGCATAGATGGATTGGGAATCTTTTTCTTCATGCTGTTATGCATGATACTGGAGGAGTTTTAGCGAACGGATGGGTCGGAGTATGGGCGCGCTGTTTCCCTTATCGTCGTTTCTTTTCCCTTTGTCCCCTGTCCCGAGATCCCAACGTCTTCTGTCATTCCCGAGACATTTGCATGGTGTTCGATCATCTGTATTCATTTCTGGTTCTGTTCCCGTGTGGGAAATGGGTTTCACGGTCATGGCGCGACGTCCCTCCACAAAGGCCGCCGAGGCCTGCAGGTCACTTTGGAGGTGGTTTCATTTACAGCATACAGCAATGATTCCCCCTCATGCGTTTTTCTGCATTTTTGTCCTGGCCCGCTGTCGGTAGCGTTGTTGCATTATCACGGGTGTTCTGTTCCTTGGGACCCCCTCTTCTTCTCTTTTTCCTTTTTCCTGCGTGCTTAGATCTCGACGGATCGATGATCGGCCTGGTCTGCTGGGCAGGAAAAGCACGGTCGCTGGAGTCGGGGCATATCTGGGAGGGTGTTATTGGGATTCGTCATCATCGCGTTTCGATTCCTTGGATGCTGGGTTCTCGTGCATATCGTCTGTGTGCGGATTGGGCGCTGCTGATTCCGGCGCTGGATCGCACATTAGTAGGGCGCTCGTGCGGAGGTGCATGCTTGGTTGGTGTTTGTTCACGGCTGGCAGGACGATTTCCCTCGTATCATTGCATCATGGTCGTTCGCTCGCTTGCGTTTCCCCAGCTTAGTCGTCACTCTAGCTAGATTCCATCAGAAGGGCTGTTTCATTTGAATTAAGATCTGTCTTTACCCCCGCATGCTGAATGGAGTATCGTGCAGGATCGCCAGGCTGACCTGCATAGTGCCGGAAGTTAATGTGCCATTGGTAGTAGGGCCCTGACGATCTATGTGCGGCCTGGCTCTCGGCACGGTGATCGTCAGCCCCGGCCTGAGGTGCCGTCAGGGTGGAGTCATTACAGGCAGATGGGTGATGGTGGTCACGTGACGGCCGCGTCCCTCGCTTGCCGGCAGCTTGCGCCCAAGAAAACTTCGCCGCCGCCGGACCACCACACCTTCCTCATCAACCCGTCCACTCCCGCAACGCCCACCCTCCCCACTTTCGCTGCCCAATTCTCTTCCGTTGTAATTAGTAGTTCCGTTTCTTTCCTCTGCTGAGCCAAGCTCCAGCCTCGCGCCACAATGCCCTCGCGGCTTCCCTCCAGCTTCACATCCTCCGTCTCGCAATGCATTCCGGCCGCACGGTTACAGTGCACATCACACGCATCACACCAATGGCACGCCCGCAGCTTCTCTCGGTCATGTCGCAATGAGCAGACGCAGCTGCGGCGGCAGATGTACGACTGGCTGAACGGACCGGGCGCGAAGCTCAGATATCCGCTGCCGGGGTCGACCAACTACCTCGGCGCATACGACAAGCAGGGCAACCTGCTGCGGGGCACTGGCGATGAATCGCCAAAGCCGAGGGAAAGAACTGAGGAGGAGCCGAGCGATGGAGGGCTGGAGGATCGCATCGAGGGTATCAAGGCCAAGGAGGACGAGGAGGCCCGCGATGACGGCAGGTTGCCGCCGGAGACCAAGCAAGACTTGTCCCCGTTCCCGCTGAACAAGCATTTCCACAGCCAGCCGGTGCTGAGTGAGGAGCTGCGCGAAAAGATCTACGAGGAGGTGGTACATAGCACCGTGTCCGAGTCGGCGGCGCTGTTGGTGGTCAGCCCAAAATACAAGGTCACCATGGAGAGGGCGGTGGCGGTCGTGCGGTTAAAGACGATGGAGAAGAAGTGGGAGGCAGAGGTAAGCAACGAACTCTTTCCAGCTTCTATTCACACATCAACCCCCCTCGTTTTTCGAAAGATGAGTACAAAAAAAATTCGATTAGTCTTGAAGACACCTATATGGTTAAAAATCATCTATCTCTGATCCGTCATAAAACACCTCGAAACTCTTCAACACCGCACAACGAACAGGAGCAAAAACGCTGACAGTCACACCCCCACCACCAGGGAAAACCAATGGCAAAACCCTACGCCAAAGCCGTCCTCCAAATGCTGCCCACAACCCGGCTAGCGCCCAAGGTCGCCTTCCAACCCGACCACGAGTCCATCGCCGACATCCGCGTGCACCCGGCCACGCGCCAGCAGCTCTTCCACCCGACGTCGGAATCGCGCCACTTCACGCGCACCGACGCGGCCAAGGCCTTCGCCGACGGGCTGCTGCCGGCCGAGAAGCGCATCCCGCACCCGGACCTCGTCGAGCTCGAGCGCGACGGCCTCGAGGGCCTGGGCTACGAGGAGCGCCTCGACCGCCAGAGGGCCCGCAACGACCGCCACGACGAGGAAAAGGCGCGCCGCGAGCGCAGGGCGCTGGCGAGGGCCGCCCGCACCTCGCGCGTCCCCGCCAGGCGCTGGGACTTTAGGTTCCACGACTTCAGCGTCGAGCAGGTCGGCCGCGACGGGAAGCATCCCGCCGGCGTCGGCTGGAGATACGGCGCCCCCCATGAGGATAGGAAGAGGGGCCAGGTTAAGATACCCAAGAAGGTGGATGCGTGAGGTGGTGGGGGAGCTTCTTGTGAGATGGCGGGACGGACGCGGGACCGCCCTGCTGCTGTATATCATCATCATATCCTGTACGATTTCGATCTCTTGTGGGGAGTGGTGGATGGATGGATGGATGGGATGGATCATGTGCTGCTTGCTCCCTCCCTCCCTCCCTCTCTCACTCACACATACACACACATCTCGTTGACACGTCGTCGACGAGGCCGTTTGTCTGTCTGTCTGTCTGTCTATATCTGTCACGATGGCATGATGGCATGATGATGGCAGGCCATGACTTGAATATTATAAGTTCTCCTGACGCAACTTTTGAATGACGCCCTTTTTTTGATGCTTTGACGCTTTGACGACTGCTACGTATTGTTGTTGTGTGGAGTAGGTTAAGGGAAAAAAAAAAAAGCTAATACGCATCCGTCAAAGTTGGTCTGCTCTCGTAGTAGAGAGACGGTAAGTAGTAGCAGCGGAGGGGAGGGGAAGAAAGAGGGGAGGGGCAGCAATGAGAAAAGGAGTGTGTGGACGGGGGAACTGTTGGGATTAGTTGGAGAGGTCTGCGTAGTTAGTATGGAAAAGACGAAGCCGAAATGGTGGTGGTTTTGCTGATGGAGCTTTACGGTGATAGGGATGGCGTAAATCTTACTTTCCTTTCCTGGTCGAAATTTCTGGATATGAAGCGGGGGGAGGAGGAACTACCATATATGAAGCGTGATTTTGTGGACGAATGAATGGATGAATGATTGATTGAACCATAGCCTCCTCAGTGTCTGGCGCGATCATATGCGCCCGACACCAGATAATCGGTACTACAGCCCATATCTTCTTTCCTACGTGATGGCGGGTAGGTGAAGCAAATATTCGGACATGGGTTATTCCATGACCTACACAGTTTTTGCGAAACCCGCTATAAATGTGATGGTACTACCAAGATGCGTTTCCCTTTAGTCGTCCGTCTCCGGGCCGGCTTAGAGCGTGCCGGTGGCAATTGCCGGTGTGGATCGCGCCGACTGAGGGAAAGAGATATGGAGGCGAGGTGTCCGTAACGGTGATGGTGCGGGTCCGATGGTGAGGAGGTGGTGTCGTATCGCTGAGCGGAAGAAGCAGTGAAATACCCCCCTGTCGATCGCTCCTGCCAACAACGGCGACGGGCCGGGAGAGTAGTAGTGCTGCTTAGCACTGGGAAACTCTCTGTGTGATGGGGGTGAACGGCTCGTACGTTACGCAGTGTAGCAACGTTGCGGCCGTTCCATTTCCTGTATCACTGGCAAAACGCTTCGAATGGGGGATGGCCGATTTTTTCGTTGGATGATGGCAATTGTTTCATGACTGAGTGTTAGGTCGGCAGCAGTGCGACGCGAAAGGGCAGTGTAACTTCCACCTCGAAGTCAGAAAGAGGGAGGGGGTTCACAGCAGTGGACAACAAGCAATATCCCCGGAGCGAAAGATGACGATGACGGGCTTGAAGGGCAGCTCAAGAGACAATGACAAAGGTCAAAGGGGTTATTGCCCGTCGCCACGCGCTGAAAGAGAGACAATGAAACAGAAAGGTAAGTGGCTAGCACCGACGTAACTCACCAAAGGGGGAGGGAGGGAGAGGGGCCAAATGGACTCTCCCCGCGTGATCACCCCCGTTGAGAGATATCACACACCTGACTGGTGAGAGTGAGACGATGAGAACAAAAAGAGGGTCCTGGCATTGACCATCAATGGCACGAGCGGACCTGAGTACGCCGCTAAGGAGGCTTGGCAGGTCCAGAGGCGGAGGCGGAAGCGGAGACGAGTGTGTGTGGGAGGCGGAGAACCCCGAGGGGTGGAGGAAAAAAAAAAAACTGGTGGTCTGTCGTTCGACCACGCGCGCTCTCAGCACGGGGGACCGAGGGTAAGTCCCGGAAGAACGACCGGTCGTCTTGACTCGGGACAAAAAGTCCCTGCGCGTCATGCGGCTCTTTAGTTCCCGGATCCAGCAACCGGGAAACGTGGCGTCGGGTGCGGCTATGTGCTGTTTTTGCGGCTGTGCTTGGCTTCGTACTTGGCGCGGTGAAGGCGAGAAAAGGTTCGTCGGGAGCCGCACCCGTTGCTTAGTGATTGTTGGGTGATCAGCTCCCCAGAACGAGGGCCTAGACGCAAGCGGCCGAGGCTGGGCGCGAACGAACATGCTTCGCACGTCTCCTCTCGTTAGCAGGAATGCTAATTAGGCAAACTGTTACTATTATGGACGGTCGATGCTACAAGTGGCGCTTTTTGCAGTCACGATTTGAAATCCGAGGTTGGAACGCACAGCGGAGATGGGAGCGGATACGGAGTGGTGTTTGCGGCGGTAAGCGGTGGGTTGCGGCTCTGGCTCTAAATCTAGTGCCGATGAAATATCGAGCTGAGCGGATGAGGCCGCGGCATGGAGAGTGCCGTGTCGACCGCACATTTGCCGATGTTGGCGAGAAAAAAAGCTGGAGGGGTGGAGACTGGGGAGACGCATCGGGCAATCTAGACTCTTTACGGTGGGGTCTGGAGAAAATGGGGAGAGAGGGCGGGAGGTGGAGGGGTGGGTCGGTCTGGCGATTCGGCACTTGCAATCTGTCCGAGAACCGGGGAATGAACGGCGGCTAGGGAGAAGTTGGGGGCCGGAGATGAGGGAGATTCCGGGGCAACTGTGGAGACATGGGAGCAGATGCGAATACACAGCGCGTATTGCATGAGCATGCTGACTATTTCCAGGGCGGGTCAGCTGCGGCTGGCGATCCACGTGGTCGCGTCCGTTTCTCTGGTCCTTTGGCGTACTGTTCGCCACGAGCTGGGCACAAAGAAGGGTCTCATACGAGCGAGTCGATAAATCCGCAGGTCGGCAGGGCCCGAGCAGCGAGGTCCGAAGGAACCGACTTCGGGCGAATCGAAGAGAAGCATCCCGGCGCGCATCAGTCGGGATGCCAAGCGGCGAGACGAATGCCGGTCGGTGTGGCGCTTGAAAACACCAAGAATGGGCATCGTGACCAGGCTGTGGCGCGCGGTGAATGGCCAGAGGGGCGGTATGACCTCGGCATGGCGGCAGAGACCAGGGCTTGCGGCGGCAGAGAGCTTGAGCGGCTTGGCGCAGTCGCGGGCGTTGGCGTGGCGTTGGAGATGGGTGGAATGCTGGACGAGGCTGTTTTCGTGCAGCGCTGGACGTTGAGTTTGCGTGCGGCCGAACCCCACTGTCAGCCGACAGGATCTCGGTGCTGGCCAGATGGATCTCGCTTTGTGGCCGTGCTCGCTTGCGCCTCGGCTGGACTGCGGGGAGAGGTTTCGTTCCCCGTGGAGAGGGTCGCGGCTGCCGCATCCATGCCGCACATGCCGCACCGCCTCTGCCCGGCGAAGGAAGAAGCCGCGAACTACTACTACACACCCGACTATGGATGGCACCGTTACTCCTGTGTAAGCTCTGCGTTGCTGCGCGCGATCGGCGCAGGGGCTGCCACCGCGCTGGGCCCGGGCAGCCATTGGACACGCCCGGGTCTGAGGATTCCCAGGGCCGCACAGCTGGCGTGCTTCTTCATCAGATGCGCATGGCCTGACGCGGAAGGTCGCACGGCTCCTGCGACGCCTGCGCTCGGCTTGGCCGGCCTCGGGCTGGAGCTGTGGCGGCGAGCGGCGGCGGGTGAAAGAGGCAGTCAGCACCGCAGCTTTCCCAATCCAGCTCCTGGACCGGCCCGCTGCAGCCCTGCTCGCCGCCCTCATTGGCTGTCTCCGCCTTCTAGGTGATGTGCAACAGCGCCCCCCGAAGCCCCCAGCTTCTCCATGGGGCCCCGACGACGTGATGGAGAAGCATTCTGGAGCTGACCGCCGCAAAACGCCGCGCGTGTAGGCGGCTTACCACGCGTTTGTTGATCAAAGAAGCACCACCGCCGCGCACTGGCCTCTCTCAGCCGTATATGAACTGCTGCCGCTGCCTCTTCTTTTTCTTCGTCCGACACCAGCTCTCACAAACATAGCTCGCACCGGCTTTACTATCGCCCACCATGAGCCGCACCCAAGGCGACATCTCCGCACGTGTGGAGGCTCCTGTCACTGTCAAGGCCTACCTGCTTTGCGCCTTTGCTGCCTTTGGAGGTGCGCTCACAGAACCAACCCGGCGAGATCCTGAACACTAACCACTGGATATAGGTATCCTCTTCGGATATGACTCCGGATACATCAGTGGTGTTCTTGGAATGAACTAGTACGTGCTTCCGCCCCATACTACGTGTTGAGCACTTCCCAACTCCAAGTAGCTTCAAGAAAGAGTTCGGCCACCCCAACTCCACCGACGAAAGTGCCTTCGATGGCTACATGTACGACACCTGGGAGAAGTCTCTCATCACCTCCATCCTGTCCTGCGGTACCTTCTTCGGTGCTCTCTTCGCTGGTTCTCTTGCCGACTGGATTGGTCGCCGCAACACTGTCGTCGCTGGCTGCGGAGTCTTCATGCTCGGTGTCATCCTCCAGGTTGCCTCGTCTGCTGTCGGTCTTCTCGTCGGTGGCCGTCTGATTGCTGGTATCGGTGTCGGTTTCGTCTCCGCCGTCATTATTCTTTACATGTCCGAGATCGCCCCCAAGTCCGTCCGCGGTGCCATCGTCTCCGGCTACCAGTTCGCCATCACCATTGGTCTTTTGCTCGCTTCTTGCGTCGACCAGGCCACCAAGAACCGCATGGACTCCGGCTCCTACCGCATCCCCATCTCCATCCAGTTCGCCTGGGCCCTCATTCTTGGTGGTGGTCTCCTGATGCTTCCCGAGTCTCCCCGTTACTACGTCAAGGACGACAAGCTCGAGGATGCCGCCAAAGCTCTTGCCAGGATCCGTGGCCAGCCCGTCGACTCCGAGTACATCCAGTCTGAGCTTGCCGAGCTTGTTGCCAACTTCCGCCACGAGCGTGAGCACATGCAGTCTGGTTGGTTGGACTGCTTCAAGGGCGGCTGGTCTCCTTCCGGCAACCTCCGCCGCGTCATGCTCGGCATCTTCCTGCAAATGTTCCAGCAGCTCACAGGTAAGCCCCACCCCATCAACACATCCGGCAGCATCGGCACTGACGCACCAAAGGCGTGAACTTCATCTTCTACTACGGCACCACCTTCTTCCAGCAGGTCGGCCTCAAGAACTCGTTCCTCATCTCCGTCATCACCAACGTCGTCAACGTCTGCTCCACGCCCATCTCCTTCTGGGCCATCGAGCGGCTCGGCCGCCGGCCGCTCCTGCTCGGCGGCGCCGTCGGCATGCTCGTCTGCCAGTTCATCGTCGCCATCGTCGGCGTCGCCGCGCCCAACAGCGACGCCCAGGGCATCTGCCTGATCGTCTTCGTCTGCATCTACATCTTCTTCTTCGCCACCACCTGGGGCCCCGCCGCCTGGGTCGTCATCGGCGAGGTCTACCCGCTGCCCATCCGCGCCAAGGGCGTCGCCCTCGCCACCGCCTCCAACTGGTAAGCCCCCTTCTTCTCCCTCCCACACCCAACCACCATCACCACCACCCACTAACAATCCCATAGGCTCTGGAACTTCGTCCTCGGCTACGTCACCCCCTACATGGTCGACGCCAACGAGGGCAACCTCGGCGTCAAGGTCTTCTTCGTCTGGGGCAGCACGTGCACCCTGTGCGGCATCTTCGCCTACTTCATGATCCCCGAGACCAAGGGGCTCTCGCTCGAGCAGGTCGACCGCATGCTCGAGGAAACCACCCCCCACACCTCGGCCAAGTGGGTCCCCCACGACACCTTCGCCGACGACGCCGCACGCAAGGACATCGCCAAGGCGACTGGCGCCATGACGACGTATGAGAGCGTTGAGCCGAAGTCTGCTTAGGGGGTTTGTGGGTTGTTGTCTTGGTTTTTTTGGCTTTGTGGGAGGGGGGGGTGATGATGATATCCAAGGTTCGCGCGGGGGGAGGGTGGTGGATGTGGAGGGATGTGACTGCAATGGTATGTGTGCGGGGGAATAGTGTGTATAAAGGTTTATGTCCGTTTAATGGTCGATGATGAGATATGTTTTTCCTTGGCTTAGTTTTTGTTTTGGGGGTTTCCTGCAGGATGATTGCGTCTACAGATATATAGACAGATCGGTAGCGGAAAACGATAATGATCCGGAAATGAATTCGGCTACATACGTTCGATTTGTTGCTCGGGCTGGCTTGCGACCTCGGCGGCTTTCCCCCCTATCTTCACCGGGTCTTGCTTGCAATATGTAGACCGCGAAGTCCTCCGAATGCGGATGAGGGTTGAAAAGCCTTGAAATAGAGACATGAGCATCAACGTGAGATTCATACTGTGCAAATATCTCCAGACCTGGGATCCGACAGTCCACGTATCGTGAGACAGGTCGATTCAGGCACATTTTGAGGTCAAACTTTTACGCGTGCAACAGATGGTCTAGCTAAGCATATATGGTTACGATTATTTGATTGCTGCACTACTTGTGCACACCAAACAGTCTCGTCGCCTTTCCTCTTCTACGAGTAGCTAGAAACCAACCCGAGCACAAACAGGCAAATCCTCAACAAATACCAAACAAACAACAGCCAGCGTCTATAAAAGAGCACTTGGTAGCCGCACCCTACCGGTTTTCCGATCAGTCTCACGAGAAATATACTAACCATCAATAACACCATCTCAGCCGAGGAAAGCACACGCGGACGCCGAAGCGTTGGTAACGGCGGCAACACCGCTCTCCCCTACAGATCCCTCCTCTACGGCTCCCCAAAATAACACCTATTTTTCCCGTACCTGATCCGATCCGATCAGTGCCATCCAAGACAGAAAGCCAGACACCAACACCCTCCCATTTACCACTACCAACCCATCTCCAGCTCGAGGTGGTAAATTTCCCGTCTGTTCTGCCTTTTTTTTTTCCGTCACCTGCCATCCATCCTCGACACGCGCAGCTCAAACCGGAAGCCCGCCCGGCACATGCGGCACGATAACCTATACATCGCCTCCGTCGAGACAGAAGTCACCAACTACAGCTGGCCCGTCGACATCTAGGCGGTCGGCCGGCCTCGTCGGCTTCCAGCTCTTTTTTTTTTTTCGCAAAACCAGGACCACCCAACAACGACGCCCGCCCAATCCCGCCCCATCTCGCTTTCTGCAATCCCGCTTCTCTTTCAAAATCCCCCTCGATGATTTTCCGGCATATCGCCTCCATTCCCGGTACACCGACGAACAGAAACTGGATATTCTGGATCACATCGTCGAGTACAGGCCTCTACCGATGCATCCCATTGGAGAGCGGAAACGCGAATCATGAGATGGTATATGGCGACAGTGGCGCCCGGGGGCGTCGAAGCGGCGAGGTTTGATCGGGGTAGGGAAGCGGGGGGAGAGGGGAGAGAGAGAGAGGTAGCGGTGGTTGGTCGGATGTTGGGGAGGGGGGGGCGGGCGATGTATACGTGATGGTCCCGCAGGTCCATGCCGGAGGACGTTTGGAGATTATATATACCGTGCAGCAGGTAGCGGGTCGTGCTGCCTGCAGGGCGTCTCTCGAACTGCAGCGAGAAAGAGCGTGCACAGCTCGTCAAGCTTGTTCGCCACGTTAACGCCCACAAGTGGCGCAACCACTTGAGCGTTTCTCCGAGACGTCCTCTGCACAAATGCCAATCCATACAGTCCGAAAGAGGTCCCCGACCATGTACGTTTTCTTGCTCTTCCGCCCCCTGTGCCGCAGAGACCTTTATACGCAGCCAGTCCTTGGCCGATATCACGACTACGTCCATGGACGGCAACCCCCGACCCCGCGAGTGGGCAGTCCGGCTGGAACAACCGTCCGAAGGCTACTACCTGGAGGGCATAACTACGGCGATAAATATGATATTCGGGACAGGCAACGAGACGAGAAGAACGGGGACGCAAGTTCATGACTGATCATTATTACGGACTGAGCGTCTAATACCCGCAGTTCTATACTCTCGCTCTCTCGCTGTTTCATGTACATACGTCGTTCATCACCGCTGCCGTCGTCCGTCATAGCAAGAAAAAAAAAAAAGCCCAGAACCCGAAGGTATACTACTTCTACAAAACGTCAAGTCAACACACGCCCACCACCACTACCACCACCATGCTGCCGGTACAAACCAGCAAAAAAAGAAACCACGCTCACAGCCACGACCACGAAATGCTCGCACAGCACTCACCCACTCACTCACTCAACCAAAACTCCTCGCCACGGCGCCCACGCCCAACGCCCCCACCACCAGCGCCACCAGCACGACGTTGCCCTCGTACGTCCACGTCAGGTACGCCAGCACGCCGAACGCGATCTCGCGCCTGCGCGCGGCGTCGCGGCGCGCCCTCCAGTCGGGATTGAGCGGGAAAGGCGGGCGCGTGCGCACATCGTCGTCGGCATCTTTCGCCGGAGGGGCGAGGGGCGCGTCGGCGGAGAGGTCGAGGGCGAGGGCGACGGGCTGGTGGTCGGACGAGGGGAGGAGGGGGAGGGAGGTGTACTTGAGCGGGGAGAAGGAGGGAGAAGACGAGGTTTGGGGGAGCGGCGGAGGCAGGAAGAGGATGCGGTCGCACCAGCTGGGCCAGCGGTGCTTGGCCCAGGCCCACGACTGCTCGGGCGACGGGGTGGGGTCGGTGATGGGGTCGGGGCGGAGGTGCGTCGAGTACTTGTACGTGGGCGGGAAGGCGATGGCGAGCTCGTCGAAGCCCTGGAGGATGCGGCCGGCGGCGCGCTCGCGGTTGAGCTGGTCCGTGGCCAGCAGCTGGGAGTAGTGCTGGGGCGAGTCGTGCGGGCGGGCGGGCTGCGGGAAGCGGGTGCGGTGGTCGTCGGCGGCCGGGCACGTGTCGCGGGTGCGGAAGTTGAGGTCGCCGGCGAAGAAGACGTGCGAGGTCGGCGTGTACAGGCCGCGCAGCGCGGAGGCCGGCCCGGAGGCGTACGAAGGGGATATCAGCGGCTCCTGCTCGCCCTCTTGGGCATCGCCTTCCGATGCTGTCGCCCTTGCTCCTGCGACCTGGGACGCGGCGTGGTCTGCGGCGGGCTCGAAGACGAGGTTGCGGACAATGTGCTCCCAGTCTTCAAGGCGCCGCTGCACGCTGTCTTCCATCGGGGCGAGGTGGGCGGCGACGAAGGTCATCTCCACCTCGTCGTCGCTGTCGGCATGCGTCGCCAGGGCCAGGCGCACGCCGACGGCGCCCTTGTGGCCCGTCTCCATGAAGCCGACGCCGACGGCAGCGGTTTGGATCCATCTGATGCGGGCGGCGACGTCGGGCTTGGCAAACACCACAATGGCAGTCATGCCCACATGGCGCAGGATGACGGTGCGGTAGGCATTCTCGTCGTCGGCATGCTTCCTGGCGGCGATGGCGACGCTCTTCGTGATGCGATCAAAGTAGGGCGTCAGATACGAGCCGCCCAGGAATGCGTAGGCGACGGGCGACACCTCCTGCAAGCTGCATACGATGACGTCGGGCAACGGCGCGCGGTGCGGGAGGCCGTCCAGCAGCGTCTGGCCCAGCAGCTGTGGATCGACGAGGGCCCGCGCGAGGTTGAAGGTGACGAGGTAGAGCAGCATTTTTTGCAGTGCTTTCCGCCACCAGGGTCGCGGCAGCGTCAGGGTGGATCGTGGGAACAGGGCAGGCCCAGGGCTTCGGTGGAGCTCGAAGTCAGGATCTGCTGAAGGGGCGGCGCTAGGCGGGCGGCGGCAAAGACGTGGCCAGAAGGCGGTGGAAAAGCTGGGGCGGGGCGGGGCGCGAGTTTCTGGAGCCCCTGGAGCTTGGGCCGCGCCTACCCCAGCATTAACGTCACCGCCCGTGCTCTGCACATGTGCCAGCTCAAAAACCTCCTTCGTCTCGACCTCCCGCCGGTCTCGGTGACACACCCGCACTCTTCACCGCTGCCAGCTTACAAAAGCTCGTGTTCCTGCGCGAGTCCCGCTCTCTGCCCCTTCTTTGCTCCTACACATCCTTCACCCAAGCTCCGCGTAGCCGCTGCACTCCACTCCAGCTACCAAGCTCCCTCTTCACAATGTTTCGCCCTCAGCTGCTGTCTCGCGCTGCCCGCCAGGCGTCGCCCCTCTTCACCCAGCATGCCGCTCGTCAGTCCATTCGCCCGCTGTCGCTGACGGCGCAGCGTCTCGACAAGGCGAAGAAGGACGACGTCGAGGCTGCCACGACTGCCGGTACTCCCGGTGAGTCCGGCGAGCACGAGGGCCAGTTCGCCCGTACAGACGAGAGCGTTCAGTGGGCATACCCCGGTGAGGAGAACCTGCCGTCCTCGCGTCCGACCCAGGGCCGCGCTGGCTGGCATTTCAAGCGTACGCTTGCCAGCTTCTCGATGGAGGGCCGCACCGCCATTGTGACCGGCGGCGCTCGCGGCTTGGGCCTCGTCATGGCCCAGGCTCTTGTCAACAGCGGTGCCAACGTCGCTATCGTCGATATGCACAGTAAGTCGCACCAATGGCCCCGAATGCACCTTGTGGCGACGCTGACAGCCGCGCAGAGGAGGAGGCCGAGAAGTCGGCCAAGAGCCTCATGGACACTTTCCGCAAGGAAAACCACCAGACCGACGTGTAAGTTCTTCGCACCAATTCCTTGCCCTTCTGCGACCACCCCATTGCGGCATTGTCGCGATGCGCAGCTTTCACATTTCCGGCTGGGTCCTCGGGGCGGCTACGCGTCGCCTAAGGTCCTCACCCGTGTCACCTCCGAGTCCGAGCCTTTCCCCCGTCTCGTGCATTTCACAAGCACGCGCAATTGCTGACGACCCCTGTCATGTAGTGTTCCCACGGTCACGGCACACTACGCCGATGTTTCCAACCCCACGTCTGTCAACGAGTCGATCGCAGAGATCCTGGTACGCATCTTTCCCGACACGCCGTCACCCTCGCCCCACAATCGTATGTTTGCAGCTTCCCCAGAATGCGAGTGTCGCATGCAGAGTGCCGGCAATGGTTTGCATGTCGAGTGTCACTAGATCTCATTCCATGCAAATCATTGCTTTGCAATCTCTCCATGACGTAACACTACATTCTGGCCGAGCCTCCGATCGTCTATGCGAGCTTGGCTATAGCAATGGCAATTGCAAGCTGTTCGCAAGCTTTCGGATGGCCACGGACAAGCTGCTGCACGACCTTTCATTCGATCCTGCTCTTTCTCGTACAATAATAGTGACTATGGTATAGGCTCAACACGGCAAGATTGACAACCTGGTCACCAGCGCCGGCTTCACGGAGAACTTCGATGCGATCCACTACCCGCACGACCGCATGCAGAAGCTCTGGGGTGTGAACGTTGACGGTACCTATCTCTTCGCAGTCGGTGTTGCCAAGCACTTGATGGAGAGGAAGGCCCCTGGCAGCATTGTCATGATTGGCTCCATGTCTGGCGCCATCGTCAACGTTCCCCAGCCGCAGGCTCCGTACAACGCTGCCAAGGCTGCTGTCCGTCACTTGGCCGCCAGTTTGGCAGTCGAGTGGGCTCACGCCAACATTCGCGTGAACTCCATCAGCCCCGGCTACATGCTGACCGCTCTGTAAGTCTGCCCGTATCCACGCAAATCGGAACATCAGTGATTTCTAACAGTGACGATAGCACCAAGAAGATTCTCGACGAGAACCCCGACCTGAAGAACAAGTGGACGTCGCTTATTCCGCAGGGCAAGATGGGCCAGCCCGAAGATCTCATGGGCGCCGTCACTTTCCTGTCCTCGGACGCGTCGAACTACGTCACCGGTGCCGAGCTCCGCGTCGACGGCGGTTACACCGTCACCTAATTCATCGAGACGAAAACAAAAAGATCTATACTAGAGGCTGCGATGGACATGGGGATTACACCTTTGCTGAGAATGCAGGCTTAGATCAAGTTCCGGTGGGATTCACTGGGACTGCTCCAGTCGCGTCGGGCCCCCTACACTTGTAACTATATTGCCATCACGGGTACGTGATAGATTGGCAGTAGCGGGAATTTTTTTTTATGGCGATACGATGGGCAGTCAATATTCCGGGTATGATCATGACCAGGGGTTTTCTATACTGAATCATGAATTCGGAGTTGATGATTTGAATGACTATGATTTTCCTGACACTTGATTCACGGACAACTTTCCGTGAAGTATTGGGTTTACATTCGTTTGTTTAACGCAAGATCCACAATTTAGGATTGATGCAGTTGCGTATGTATTCCGCAGAAAAAAGTTGATGTACAGTCACGGTAGGCGACGAAAGGAATTGCCCACCCGTATATATGCCTTACACAGATGCCGTATCAAGATATTATTGTAGGCAGTTGAATACAAGGTTCGAATTTGCGCATTTACGTCCGGATCTTACATTCTACTAACCATCCTATGTAGGAATTTTTTTTTGAGGTAGATACGGGTGGGGCAATTTCTTTCGTCACCCGCCGTGCAGTATGTATGTATGTAGGTAGGTAGCAAACCGCCAATGACGCCCGGCGGGGGGAAGCACGTCAGATCAAAAGTTTTAGCCGTTCACTGCCAAGACTTTGAGCGTTGACATCGGAGAGCACTCACTCCATTCTCCCCTCCCACCTTTTCCCGTCGTCGTCGTCGTCGTCGATCGATTGATTCGAGATTTCTTTTCTTGATTGAGCGTGGCGTGGGCCAATTCGTGACATATTCGTACAGTGGATAGATAGATAACCAACCCCCGGGACCCCAAATCTCAGACAGACAGACAGAGACCCTGCAAAAACGCCTCAAAACCACCATCTTCTCGACAACGACGGAAAAGAAAAGAAAAGAAAAGAAAAAAACAAGTTTGGTCTTTCATTTAAAACTACAGTTTAACAACAAACGACAGCAAACCAAACAGGAAAAGAGACATGCCAATTAAAAAAAAAAAACGGCAACGAATTGAGTCTACTACTTCTTTGCACGGAGGACGAGGAGGAGGAGGGGGAGGAGGACGAGGAGGAGGAGGGGGAGGAGGACGAGGAGGAGGGGGAGGAGGAGACCTTCTCGCAAAACCAACCAACCAACCACGCACCCACACTATCTCTTATTCTTCCAAAAGTGAAATGGACGATGGCATACCAAGGAAATGTATAAAGAAAAGAAAACGAAAGAGAAAGAGAAAAAAAAAATGTAAACGCCATTATCCATCCCATCAATCCACCGACGACCATCGACCATCGACGACATGCCACAATGCATTCATTCCCCCCCTCCCCCCCTCCCCCCTCCTCTGACCCACCACCAACGAATAGTCTCCAAAACGGATAATGAAACAAAAAAAAGAGACAGAAAACCCCCTCCCTCCACAACAACCACCTCAAATCGTCGACCCCCTATCGAACTCGATGACATTCCGACTGCTACCGCTAGCCCCGCTCTCCGCCCTCTCCCTCGACAACGACGTCGGCGTCAACGCGCCACCCCCACCACCGCTCTTCCCCTCCCTCTCCTCCCCCTCCGCCGACGACGAGGGCTCCGCATCCATCAAATTCGGCACCGCCCCTCCTCCCTCTCCCAATCCCAATCCCATCAACTCATCATGATTGTGCCTCGCGCGAGTCGCCTCATCGACATCCTCCGTCTCGGCGCCCTCGAGCAGATCGCGGTCGCGCTCGTGCAAGCTGCGCGTCTCGGCGGCGGAGCCGTGCTTGCCGTCGTACTCGTCGTCGTCGTCGTCGGCGGCGGCCCCACCGACACCGCCATTGGCGGCGTTGGCGGCGGCGGCGGCGGCGTTGGCGCGTTCCATCTCGCGCTGCGCCTCGTCCATGCGGCGCTTGACCTCTGCCGCGACGCGCATGCCGTCCGAGACGATGTTGTCGAGCATGCCGCGCAGCCCCTTGCCGGGGGGCACGATGCCGCCGGTGCTGGGGACCGAGGGGAGCGAGGGCGAGGCCGGGTGGGATGCCGACGACGGCGTGCGGCCCGCGTTGGCGAACGTGGTGAGGTGGTTGGCGCCCGCCGACGAGGGCACGTCCGAGAGCCGGAACGAGTTGGCGAAGGCGCGGTCGAAGAAGTGCTCGAGGTTCTCGTCGGCGAGGATGACCATGCGGAACGTCGGCAGCGTGATGTGCAGCGGGTGCGCCGGGTCCAGCGCCAGGTTGGCCGACGTGGCGGCGTCGGGCTTGGGTGATTGGAGGGGAGGCTCGTCCTCCACTGCTGGGGGCTTGTCTTCCTCCTCCTTGGATGCGGCGGGCTCGGCCTTGGGCTTGTCGTCGTCGTCGTCGACGTCGAGTAGGTTCTCTTCGTCGTCTTCGTCGCCGATGCTGAAGTCGTTGGCTGCGTCTGATACGCCCTGATTCTTATTGACTTCGTGATCGGGATCGGCGTATTCAAAACAGCGTCGGATGAAAGCCGAGATACTGTTGAGAATCGACTCGTCGGTCCTTCCTTCAGCATCATCTGCCAGCGCCAGCTCGGTTAAGGACGCTTTCGGGGAACTGCCATCCAGTCCTCGCCTCGTTAGGAACAGTAAAGCCTCTGAGATCCTCAAGATACCCTCGCGATCTACTCTACCATCATTGTCGTCGTCGTAAAGCTCGAAGAAATATTGGATATTCGCCATGATGTCCTTGTTGCCTTTTACTGCGGCCAATCCAGAAACGACATCCTGCAGGTTGAGTGTGTCTTCATCCCCTGTATTCCATTTCCGGAAGATCCGTTGCATGAATTCATGGTCCGCAGGCTCGGGACCAGATCCCCATGGGGAATTCGACTTGGCTCGGTTGCCTCCAAAATATGAGTGTATCTGCTTCTCTTGTTCGCCTGGTGGCGTTGGAGAATCCGTAACAGCCCATTTGGCAATGCCTTTCCATGTCAGCATGGGTTGAAAGGGATCGGTGAGATAGTGGTCAACATACCTGCAAGGAACTCTCTAAATGCATCATAATCCATCTGCGTAGGGCTCGGACCGAGAGCAACTCTACCTTTCTCGACGTCACCTCCGAACGAGAAGCCGGTGATGAGTTGGGAGGCTCTCATTTTACTCGCTCTTTCTTTCCGTTCCTCTTCCTGCTTCGCTTGCTGGGCCCTTTGCTGGCGTTCATACAAGACACCGTAAAAGCGGTCGTACAAGAAGCCGAGGTCGTTCATGCTCAATTTCTTGCTTTCCGACCCAAGATTCCGTAACGAGGTACGCTTTGCAAAATTCTCAATGTTGTCCAAGACGGCATCCTTGTGCTTGGCTCGCTGCTCAGAAATGGTGTTCTGCGTTATTCCAGCAAACTCCTTGAATGCAATCACCATGAGCTCCTGGAACCTCGTGACTGCTCTCAGCTTGGCGTTGTCCGACTTGGGATGAGCCGACTCGTCCAGGCGAGCAAAGTAAGTCTTCAGCACGGAAATGAAAGTCCCATCATCAGTAGCATCCAGTAGCTCTTCTCCGTTGATGCGCAAAATTGCAAGTCCGATCTGGAACAGAACCTTAGGGCCCTCTAAGAAGAAGACATCCAAAACGCGGAAGGCGAAAATCAAAGGCATCGAGTTGATGTAAAGCGAAAGGAACCAAGGGAGAGATACGACTGATAGCTGGATATCGTATTTCTGAAGGTGCTCCCAGAGAATAGGCATGGTCTTTTCGACAAGGGACTCGAAGACCCGCTGGTCGAGGAGGGTTCCGTACATGGTGGTAGAATAGTATCCTGGCAGCAGGCGATCGCACAGTATGGAAAGGAGGAAGAAGGCTTGGGGTTCCGACATGTAGCTGCAAAAATCAGTCCCGTCGACACAA
This sequence comes from Diplodia intermedia, assembly GCA_021495925.1. Lineage (NCBI taxonomy): Eukaryota > Fungi > Ascomycota > Dothideomycetes > Botryosphaeriales > Botryosphaeriaceae > Diplodia > Diplodia intermedia. The sequence goes on along the minus strand of JAKEKT010000015.1, from coordinate 8,262 downwards.
TCAGCACCAAGCGAGCCACGTACATCAGAAGCGCAGCCACGACAATGTTCATAGCTTGACAATATCCGACCTCGAGGTTGGTCCAACTGTACGCAGTCAAGACGCGCCTCAGGCGATCGATACCCTCGTCACTTTGGAATCCGGGATATTCCGGCAGACTCCTGTTAAGGTCCTTTTCAATCTCATCTATAGCAAGCGATTCCCGCCCGGTGTTCTTGGCGAGCGTCTCTTCGTACAGTTTCGGGTTCTGAAGGCGGAGAACGAAGGAGCCGGAGGTGAGTTCCCATATTTCGCCTCGCAGGCGGTTTGGTAGACCAACACGAATGAGCTTGTGGAAGGTTGGTTGGCGAATGAGAGTTGCGTTCCGGCCGTTCTCTGGTACGAGTTAGCCCAACGTCGATCTAGAACCTCGAGACCGGCCTACCTCGCAGATATTCCCGCCATAGTCTTATCTTAGTAGGCTCGCGCAGCTTCCGCGGGTTGCCGGGATATTTGAACTGCATGCCCAAGCCGGTGTCGGGCGGCAGCCGTTTAGGGGTATCGCCATCCTTTGCGCCGGCGTCGTCGGAGAGCAGGTACTCGGAGTAGCAGGTTTGCACCACGGTCTTAAGGTTCTCAACGTCCTTGACGCCTTCGCGCAGACCGCGCTTGAGAGCGTCGCAGAAGCGCTCGCACTGCTGCCTGCTCCCGGCCAGTTGTATGGTGAGCTTCTGCGGCACGGCGCCCTCCTTCTTCGCGCGGCTGGCGTCGACCATGCCGTTGATGGTTGTGATGGCGAGCGCAAACATGTAGCTCTGGCTGTGGAGGCGCTCGACGCGGCGGACGGCGCAAAGGGGGATTGTGAAGCCATTGCCCGCAGGGCCGGCGCCGTGGGTCTGGCCGGTGAAGACGGAGCTAGCGCTCAGGCTGGCGGTGGACAGGAAGCTGGAGCCCTGGGTGGAGAAGCAGAGGAACTGCTCGCTGAGGTGCAGCTTGCCGACATAGTGGTTGCCCTGGTGGCGGTCGGCGTGCTGGCTGTCGGTGCTGGTGCGGGTGGTGTGGTGGCCGGGCAGCGTCAGCTCGGCGGCGATCTCCTGGAGGGGGTTCTGCGACTCGGGCAGGCGGAATTGGAGGCGGAAGAGGACGGCCTTGGAGGGGCGGCGGTCGGAGCCCGGGCTGGCGAGGGCGAGCGACGGCTCAATGAACGACTGGGCTTTCTGCACCAAGTTCGAGAGGTTGAACATGGTCGTGGATGGAGGGGCTCATTTAGCTGGGCCGGGGGTCAGCGCGCGCGCAGAGGTCAGGGCGGAGGAGGGCGCGCAGACTGACGCTTCATACTACGTGGCAGGCAAGACGGAATGCTCGGCGAGCACTGGGAGCGAGCTTGGTATGTAGGGCTGAGAGGCGGTTGTGACACCGAGAAGGTCGCCGTGGACCTTGCGGAGCATTCCCGTGCTGGCGATCGGCGAAACCGCGGAGGCGTCGCCAGCCAGCAGGAAGGATGACGCTAGGGACCTCGTACCGGTCTTGAATCTTTTTTACTGCGCATCCAGTCCAGCTATCCGGTCTACTCCCTGCAGACACATAGCAGTGTAGTATTCCCGTACTTTTCCTGTCACCCGCCGTGCAAATGCGAGCCCGTCTGCGTCATGTCTCGCTCCTGCCAAATCACTCGTCGCCGGCCCTTATCGCGGCCGCTCCTGCAGCGCTGCTCTCCACCACGGCATATGGGTGGTCGAGTCCACTATTCGGGTGGATGTGCTCACTGTCAAGGCCCACACCTACGTTCGGATATTGGTGCAACTACAGACCAGTAATATCCAGAATTCCTGTGGGACAGACGCGCGTGGGTGGGCTCGACACTTGTCACCCGCCGCGGCCCTGCAGCGCCCCCCATGGCTGCCAAGAGGCGTGCAGAGGAAACGTGACCATGGATACCACATGCATTTTATCATCCTACCGGTTGTTGATACAAAGCCTACCCTATCCTGCCTATCCCATGCAGAAACAATCCCACCCCGACACCCGCACACCACCAACGCCCTTTGCATGCCGACGTGCCGCTTACTCCGGGTCCGCCGCCAGCTGCGACTCGTCGACCTCCTCGCCCGGCATGCGCCCAGTCTTCTCAATCTCCTTGACCTTGGCCTGGCCCTCCTCCGTCGTCGCATCAATCACACCCTCTTCCAAGCTGAGCATGCCGCCGTTGCCCAGCTGCTCCACCACCTGCTCCGCCTCATCCACGCTCATCTTTGCCAAGACCTTGTTCACCTCGTCGAGCTTGCCGCTCTCGAGAGCCCTCTGCAGACCCGGCGGGAAAGTCTCAAAGATTGTTCGCGCTATCTTGTTGTCGTCGCTCATCGACTCCGGATTCGATTCATCCAAGGGCAGAGGGGTGCGGATGTTGATCGTCGTGTTGGGATCAACGGCGTGCAACTGGATTTGCTCGACTCCTTCGGGTTCGGGGTTGTTTTTGCGCTCCTCGACAATCTCCGCCGCGCGCGTGTGGATACGCCGGTAAGTGTTGTCGACGTCATCCCTGAAGAGCTTCCGTGCTTGGTGGTCTTTGGTGGTGATGCTGCAATCTTGTTAGCCCATGTTGCGTGGTGTAAGCAATCCACGAAACTTACCGCTTGAAGAAGAGCTGCACGCCATCCTTTCCAAGCTGGCGGCAGTACTGGATGAGCAGAGCTGCATGTACGCACTGGTGCGCATACGCATGCTTGCCCGCCATCTCCGAATCAAAGGCCTCGACCAGCAGGCCATCCGTGTCCTTTTCTCTAAGGATGTTGGGGTGCGCCGAAATGAATTGCAGGAGAGCCCGGTAATCGTCCATCTTGATCTTGGCGAACGCCTTCGCATCAGGGCTGGCCTGAACATTATCAGGGTCGTCGTCCTCCACATCCCCGTCAGCACCCGAAGATTGACCAGTGTCGGCGCGAGAAACGTCGGGCCGGCCGGGGTTGAGGAGCTCAACCGATTCGCCCTGTTGCGCAGGCTTTGACGAGGATGGGGCATCTTCGCTCTTCTTTACGTTCGAGTAGTCGAAGCCCGTGTGGAGGTCGTCACTGGTGATGTGTTTCTTCTCCTCCTTCTCCAGCTCGGCGAGCTTGGCCAGGAGCTGCTGCTGCAGGCCAGCCACCCTGTCCCTGTGTGCCTGCACTTGAGTGATGAAGCCCTCGAAGCGGCTCTCGGGCTTCTTCTCATCGACCTCCTTCTTGACCTCATCAATCAGGGCAGCCAGCATTTGTGACCATGTCGGCTTGTGCTGGATCTGTGTGTGCACACCCTCGGGAGGGGGAGGGGGCTGATCTTGCGACGGATCGACGGCAGACTCCATCAAGGACTGGAAGACAAGCTGGTCGGCATTCTCGGGAGACGCCGTGTCTCTGTGGGACTTCAGGGCAGTGAGGAGGGTGTCGATACGCTCCATCAGCCCATCGTTGATGATACGCTCGTACTTCAAGGTGGTGATCTGGTGGCGGCGCTGGGCGCGCTCCATGTGGATCTGCTCCTGCTTTGCGCGGATGAAGGAGCGCTTGTCGACATTGGGGTGGACTTCGACATCCGAGTCGTCGCTGAGTTCCAGCGCGTCCTAGAGCGTTTTGTTAGACATGGTCGTACTTTTGAGACCGCTTTCACATGCACAGTGAAAGCATCCATTTGGGAACTCCACGGGTGCGGTCGCATACAGCGAGGCTGCAGCTTCCCGGGCGATGCTGCACTTACCCATTTGCTGTAGTCAATAGGCATGTTGGGCCGTGGTAGAGAAGACTGATGGCGGGGTGCTTGGCTATGACGAAATGCCGGCAGAGAAGTCTCGGTCGGTGCTGTCTGGCGCGGGCGCAGGACCAAGGCGTGTGTATCGGCGGATGTGCACTGGGCGAAAGCGGCCAGAGGGAGTGCTCGAGAGACAGAAGGTGCTGTGCAGCAGGCGCGGGGCGGCTCTGAGCTTCTGCGCGATTCTGTAGACCCCACGACGCTTGCTGCGCGTCGGCAGCGGGCAGGGGCCTTGTCGCGGACCCGACCCGACGCCGGCCGGCCAGACATCTTCGCGCGGCTGGTGCTGTCATCACTTCGCACTCCATCCAACATTGCGGCTGCCGCAATTCTCGGCCTGCGACGCGCTCTCTCCCATCTCCTGTACACGTACCATCATGTTCACGCGCGTCGCTACCTCTGGCTCCGTTTCCGATTTCCACACCATCCGTCCTTGCCGCTGGTAAGGTGTCTCCCAAACCCCATCTCCGCCGCGAAATGCGCCGCACAATGCGCGCATCGCGCCTCGCCGTCTCTGGAGCCTTCGGCGCTTCAGCTGCTCCCGTGAGGTCCTTCAGGCCCTTCGTCGACCTGCCAATTGCACAATGGACCGCCCCGCAGTTTGCCGCCCGCCGGACTCTCTCGACCACGCCCTCTCCCTTCATCCGCCACTCATCCCTCGTTCCGACGGCGTCACCGGCCTGTCAACGAGCTGCCGTCCTAGTCAAGCCAGTCTACAACCCCGCAAACGCCTTTCCAACGCCTGTTCGAGTCTTCGCTACCTCCAGAGTCCTCGCCGAGCCTCGCCAGTCATACCAGAATGAGATGAAGAGCAAGGGCGTCGTGGACAAGGAAGACGCGGACGAGGAAGATGGAGACTTCACCAAGTCCGAGAAGGCTTCGCAAGCGGCCCAGGTCAATCTCAGCGCAAAGTTGAGTAGAGAAGGTTCCGGCAAGGGCAGGACCGGTGGCTGGAAAGAAATCGTCAGGCTTGTCAAAATCGCCAGGCCGGAAGCAAAGTCGCTGGGCCTTGCCTTCGTGTTCCTATTAGTCTCGTCCACGGTTTCCATGTCCATTCCATTCTCGATCGGCAAGATTATCGACATCGCTACCAATGAGAAGAGCAAAGCCCTGCCTTTCGACCTTGATATCACGACCTTCTACACGGCTCTCGCCGGTGTCCTTGTGCTTGGAGCCGGCGCCAACTACGGACGTATCATAATCCTCCGTATTGTTGGTGAGAGAATCGTCGCGCGGTTGAGATCTCAACTCTATCGTAAGATCTTCATCCAAAACGCCGAATTCTTCGACGCGAACCGTGTGGGAGATCTTATTTCTCGTCTGGGCTCTGACAGCATCATCGTCGGCAAGAGCATCACTCAGAACCTCTCGGATGGTCTTAGGTCCCTTGTAAGCGGAGCTGCCGGCCTTGGCATGATGGGGTGGGTTTCGTTGAAGCTCACCGCTGTTCTCGGTGTCATGTTCCCGCCTGTCGCTGTCGCTGCATTCCTGTTCGGCAGGTACATGCGCAACATCAGCAGAAAGATTCAGAGGAACCTCGGAACCCTCACCAAGATCGCCGAGGAAAGGCTTGGCAACGTCCGTACTTCCCAAGCCTTTGCTGGCGAGATCCAGGAAGTGGGACGCTACAACCGTCAGGTCAAGAGGATATTCGAACTCGGCAAGAGAGAAGCATTGGTCGCAGCCACATTCTTTGGAAGCACCGGGTTGATGGGAAACATCACGATCCTGGCAGTGCTTTATGTTGGTGGCGGTATGGTCAAGTCGGGCGGCATCAGCATTGGAGAGCTTTCCTCTTTCCTGATGTATACGGCATACGCTGGGTCCAGCATGTTTGGTCTGTCTGGCTTCTACTCGGAGCTGATGAAGGGTGTCGGTGCTGCCAGTCGACTTTTCGAACTGCAGGACCGCGATCCCACGATCCCCCCAACTGTTGGCCAGCCGGTCAAGTCGGCACGTGGGCCGATCAGGTTTGAGAATGTCTCTTTCAGTTATCCTACGAGGCCTGCTGTGACCATATTCAAGGACCTCAACTTCGAGATTCCGGAGGGCACCAACGTCGCTATCGTCGCTCCCAGCGGTGCCGGCAAGTCTACTGTCGCCAGTCTTCTGCTTCGATTCTACACGCCCACCAATGGCAGGATCACAATCCATGGCAATGATATCGTCGACATGAATGCCAAGCAGCTTCGCCGTAAGATCGGCTACGTTGGACAAGAACCTGTTCTCTTCTCTGGAACCATTGCGGAGAACATTTCGTATGGCCAGCCTCACGCGACGCGCTCGGAGATCGTTGCGGCTGCTAGAAAGGCCAACTGCCAATTCATCAGCGATTTCGTAAGTGAACAGTATTACCCGGTTTTGGGTCGGATGACTGACTTTTGGACAGCCCGACGGCCTTGAGACGCACGTTGGCGCACGGGGCACGCAGCTCTCGGGGGGTCAAAAGCAGCGCATCGCCATCGCACGCGCCCTTCTCAAGCAGCCTGACATTCTGATATTGGATGAAGCCACCAGCGCGCTGGATGCCGAGTCTGAAACTCTCGTCAACCAAGCTCTTGGCGCTCTGCTCAGAGGTAACAACACCACCATCAGCATCGCGCATCGTCTGTCTACCATCAAGCGATCCGACCGCATCATCTGCCTTAGCTCGGATGGTCGTGTCGCGGAAGAGGGCACGTACGCGCAGCTTTCGTCGCACCCAGACGGAGCTTTTGCCAAGCTTATGGAGTGGCAAATGAGTGGCGGTGAATCAGTGTCAGCTCAAAGGCGCGACAACCACGTCACCGAGACGGAGGAAATCGAGGTAGACCTTGAGGAAGAGAGCGAAGGCGAAGAGCTGTTGGATGACGAGGTTGCCAAGACCAGAAAGGAAAAAGTCACGTCAGGCGAGGTGGTGCTGGAGCGGACCAAGACGCACGATCGGTGAAAGGGAAGTTGCCTAATGGGGCAGGACTGAAACTGCCTGCATACGGGCCGAGCCGGGACAGCGACAGCGACAGCCGCAGACCAGCCCGGCGCCAACAAATTTTCATTGCGCGCCGATAATCGTGGAAGGTTAGCCGCGGCAGAAGAGTTTGCTTTAGAGGTGCATTGGGCGAAGTTTGGTTTTGGTTTTGTGGCTAACTACGGACAAATGGGTGGGAAGAAAGCTCCCCTCTTCGCATCAGGAGAGCACAAGCCGTGCATGAGGTGATGTCCGCCTTGCCTGCGGCTGATGACGCCGACCGGGAACAACGCTCTTGGCTGCGCATCACCAAGCTCTACTCTTCCCTTGTACCTTGACCTTTTAGCGCTTGGCCGTGCGAAGAAGTGCCGGAATGTTGGCCGAGACTTTGAAGAGACTAGATGTATATTACCCTGCGCCATTCCTCTCTTCAAACTTGCCGTCTGTACCTCGTCTTGTGTCCCTGCATGATTCCCAATCTCACCAAAGCAGGTCCACCACTACATCCCTGCCAGATATCGTCTGCCCTTCCAGAATCTTTCTTTCTTTTCTACCCCACACACCAGCCAAACTTATCACCCTAGACCGCCCTGACGTTGACGTCATACATCGAGACACCCATATCACCAATTTACCATTATACTTTCCACCCCATCGTCCAGAACCAGACCCAGAAGCAGACCCAAAACCAACGCCAGTCACCATGCCCTCCTCCCCAAACATCGAGCAACCAACCGCCGCCGCCGCCGCCGCCACATCCTCCTCCTCCCCCCACACCAAAAAACCCCCACCCGCAACAGAACAACAACCCACCGCCCACAACCACAACAAGCACAACCACCACACCCAAGACGACGCCGCCAACAACAACAACAACAACAACAAAACCCACATCGCCGGCAACCCGCACACGCTCACGATCGTCGCCTCGCACACGGCGTACCGCGGCGCCGCCCGCCCGCCCGCCTCCATCCTGTCCAAGAAGGCCTCGTGGGTCGACACCAGCCGTAGCGTCTCGTTGCTGCCGTCGTCGTCGCGTCCGGCCTCGGGGGTGGGGAGTCCCGTGGGTGCGGGTACGCCGAGGGCGGGGTCGCCGGTGAGGGGCATGGGAGAAGGAGAGGGAGAGGGAGAGGGAGAGGGGGGTGGGCGTGCGTGAGGGAGGGGTGGGTAGGTATGTGTTGGGGGGTTTTTTGTTTTTCTTTTCTTGTTTGTTTTCGTTTCTTTCTCTCTCTCTCTCTCTCTCCTACTCTTTTTTGTACGGGTCGTGGTGGATGGGACTTGGTCTTCCTGACGAGGTTCTCGCCTTTGCCGGAGATGTTGCAATTTCACCTGCCTAAGGTAGGGAAGTTGGAATCCGGATGCTCGGGACGTGGGACGTTACGTTCTGATGAGCTTGTACGGAAGGGAAGCGTTCGGAACATCTGCTTTAATATGCTGCTTTGCCCCAATCTTAATGGACGGGGCGTCATGCAGTATTCTTTCCATAAGACCCACGGGACGGGAGGAGGAACGACGAGACCCCCCCCCGCTCGAATCCCGCGCTGCCCCGCTATCGT